>CM038671.1:67899341-68446885 GCA_021605145.1 Aegilops bicornis
GGTTGTAATTGCCCCATGGACTGAACCTTTCCTCGCCTACCTTACTAGGAATGAAATCCCTGAGGATCAGACTGAGGCCCGTCGCATTGTTCGACGCTCGAAAGCCTACAAAGTTCATGAAGGGGAACTGTACAAGAAAAGTACTACCGGAGTCCTTCAAAGATGTATCTCCGAAGAAGAGGGACGGCAACTCTTGGCTGAAATACACGCCAGTCATGGTGGCCATCACGCTGTAGCTCAGGCCCTTGTAAGTAAGGCATTCCGTACGGGTTTCTTTTGGCCCACGGCCCGAGCAGACGCACAGGACCTCGTACAACGCTGCATTGGATGCCAGCTTTTCGCCAATCAAAGCCATATGCCGCCACTGCCCTACGCACAATCCCCATTACTTAGCCTTTTGCGGTCTGGGGGCTAGACATGGTCGGACCCCTTAAAGGGGGAAGCCATAAAAGGAAATATTTACTGGTTATGGTCGACAAGTTCACTAAGTGGATAGGAGCCAAACCAGTTAAAACGGTCGAAGGCGGACCGGTTATAGACTTCATATCCGGTGTCATACACCTTTATGGTGTCACACATAGTATTATTACTGACAACGGATCTATCTTTACGAGCGATGAGGTGAAAACTTGGTGCACTAATTTGGGCAGCCGTATATCACCCTCAGACAAACGGTCAGGTCGAACGGGCTACTGGCCTGATAATCAGCGGCATCAAACCCAGATTAGTGCAATCTTTGCAAGAATCAGACAAGCACTAGGTTGAGGAACTCGATTCCGTACTCTGGGGGTTGCGGACCACGCCCAACCGCGCGACCGAATATACACCTTTTTCATGGTGTACGGCATGGAGGCAGTCTTGCCTTGCGACATTATTCATGACTCACCTCGAGTGCACATGTACGAAGAGAGAGAAGCCGAGCTCGATCGGCAGGACGATCTGGACGGCTTAGAAGAGGAGCACGATGTCGCGAAGGCCCGTTCCGCATTCTACCAACAACAGGCTCGGCGATATCAAAGTAGGGAGGTACGGGCAAATACTTATAATGTCGGCGAATTTGTTCTACGCCTACCAGAGAAGAAAAAGGACAAGCTCAAGCCCAAATGGGAGGATCCATTCATTATAGATGAAGTTCTCACTGGAGGATCCTATCGCCTTCGCAATGCTTCAGGCAATCGCTTGGAACCAAACGCATGGAAAGCTGCCCAACTCCGGAGATTCTACGCCTAAGTCCGCACTCTTACCTTTTTTTCTCGTTCCTTCTTTTCTGCCTTTCACCTTTTTTATTTTTCTCTCGTTTTTTACGACTTCTAGATCGTGTTTGGATAAAACGCACACTTGAGGGGCATGCATCCTTAAATGTACATACCCCATAATACATGGGGGCTTCTTTTCACAGAAGCTTATTATCATAATTATTCGAGCATCAAGCTCACTATATATATGTGTTGTCTACTCATATATGTATTTTCTTCGCCATTATATGCACCTTTATGACTTAAGTTTTTGCCAAGCTGGGTTGCCTGGCTCCTGTGCTTATGCCCTACGTTCCCGCTTGTTCGGCTAGGGCATAAAGGCAGCACCTCTGTGATTGTTATAGCCGGGTCATCCGGACGTGTACCTCAGACGGTTGAAGCCGAAAGCTAGCATCCTTAAGGGAATGGTTGGTTGGCGGAAATAAGACGAACTGCCCTCGCTGCAATATAAGCCCCCAAAATATAACAAGTACTATGATTTTTAGCATCACAGCTTCGGCATGCACTAAAAAAAGCGCATGCTAGCCTAGGGAGAGGAACCCTTAACGGAACTATTCACTCTGGAAGATGTTTCTTACGATCAAATGTAATATAACATAACTCCCCAAATACAACTTGTCTATTCAAGAAATTATGACCGGAGTACCTGGTTTCCGAACATACTTTGGTATTTACCGACAGTATAGTATTAGGAAACACTCCAAACCTTGGGTTTCGAAGGTCGAAGCAGAAAGTCTGCCATGACAATCGTTTTACAATTCGGCTGGAGACAAGTTTGCCGATAAAAGTACATTGCTACTTGGTGTAAAAAACTTCTTCCTCCTCTAGACCATCTAACAGGTTGTCTAGTTTACAATCCTGTTGAGAATACTTAGCGACTATCTTTACTTGGTCATACACTAAGCTAACAGGAATTTCTTGCCCATCTGGTCCCCGAGGTCCGACCCGGGCCATATGATTCGGATCAAGTCTGGTGTACCACGTTTTCACCATGGCCTAGGCCTCCCGTGCTCCTTTTCGACATGTTGATATCTTCCATAGCTCAAAACGGCAACGAGCTCCCTTGAATAAATTCACGAGCTCCTCCATACTTCCTGGAGATGGATCGGATGGCCATAAAGCCTTGGACATACTCCTCATTGCTTTTTGAACTCGCTCGTTCACTTTGGACAACTCTTGTAGCAGGTCGCCTTGAAATCCCGACACTTCTCCCTCGGGACGCCCAGTGAGCACACCTACAGAAACAAAACTCGTAAAACTTTCTATCAGGGGACCATATGAAAGTCAGGTTAAAGAGCATACTGAATATGCCGCCTTTCAGCTTTCTGTTCTCATTCAAAGCATCCGATAGTTGGGCTCTCACGTCCTTCAACTCTTCGGCTTGCTTAATGTTTGCATCCTGTAGTTTGTTCTTCTCATTAATGGTCCGTGTTAATACACGTTGACCAGCGGCTTCTTGCCCTTCGACATGTTGTTTGTCCGCTTGAGCAGCCCTTAGACTCTCCTCCAGCTGACCTGTCAAACCTACCAACGAAATGATGCACAATTAAGCAACATCGTTGTAGGCACGGAATCTTATTTTCGGGCTACTGTTGTACTTACCATCAGGTGCCTTCTTGGATTTCTTTAAATTTTTCAATTCGGTGGCGGCAACAGTTAGCTTAGTTCGGCATTGTTCTAGCTCCTTGGATAATGTGTTATTTCTCTCCGTGAGTACCTGAGCATGTAACGACCCTTAATCAGTTGGGCCAACTGCTTCAAGACTCGGGGGCTACTGACATATGATTATTGAATCTGCACAAAAATTCTTACCCGCATATCCTTTGAAAACTGGTGAGTGGCTCCAGCAAGTCCATCACGAGTAGCTCGGATGTAACCATCCACTGAGCTGAGAGCGTTGAATGCCTCTTCGGTAAAATTTGGGTTGCGCATAGCCGCTCTCCGCCGCCGATGATTCATCGCACTCTCCACTTCAAAGTTGGTGATGGATACATTATCCGAATCCCCGGGGAGGCGACAACCCGGCATTGCCCCCGTATTAACCCCAGACCTTGTAGTCGGGTCCGGGACCGGATTAGCCTGTGCATGGCCAGCCAGGTCTCCGAATAGAGTCTGGCGTACGCTCTTCCTACAATATGGCATGGCAGGAAACATCACTAGCAGGTCTATCCCATGAGTACGTGATGAAACTCATACCTCTTTGATGAAGGAAAGAGCCCGCCGGTATCATCATGTGCTTTTCTTTTCAAAGACACGCCTTGTGCAAGCGTCGTCTTCTTATAGGATGCTTTTGCTGTAGTGTGATGGGATGAGCGACGCCCCTTGGGAGCATGACACAGTGTCAGGTGAGTCGCAAGGGGAAAACTCTTTTTGAGGGGATCTCCTGAGTACTTACATGGGAGGAGGGGAGAAGGCCGGGGTAATCGGCTATAATGGCCACTTCCATGCCGTCATAGCTTGTCTGATGAAAGACTCCTTCCTTCAATTCTATAAATATGGCCGGATCCTCTTCAAATCCGGGATCTAGGTTTGGATTATGATTCTCTGGTTGTGGAGCTGGGTTGTAAACCCCTGTGATGACCTTTCTCCATTCCTGTTAAGGGTAGCCGTATTAAATTTCGACTAAGCTCAAACTAGAGAAAAAGATTGAGTGAGGCCTATGATTGAAAACTTACCCAATCAATGGGGTTATACATGGAGAAACCTTCTCGGCTTTAATGCGAGTAAAGTCATCCTTCTCCCCTTTGTAAAGATCAGCCAACATGGCGCCCAAAGCGACAAAATTGAGCGGACCCTTGCGCCCACAGCGCGATGCGTCGTCCTCCCCATTGTAATGACACATGGGAAGCCTTCTGAATTGAAGTGGCTGGACGCATCGCGTTATTGAAATCATCATTACCTCAACTATGGACAGTCCGGAGTGGGCGAGTATTCTGATCTTGCTCGCTAGCATCTTAATCTCTGCACTATCTTCTTCTTCATAGCTTCGGGGACGCCAGCTGGCATGCTTCTTTAAAGGAGCAGTGGAAAATTCGGGAAGACCTTGCCGGATTGGGTCTGGGAGAACAACATCTTCAATGTAGAACCACTCTAGGGGCCACTCTTCGGATGCCTTCTTGGAAGTGCCGGACATGTATCTTGTTCCGGCTATGCGCCATATTTCGGCGCCACCCACCTCGAATATGGATCCCTCTTGGGAGCGGGGGACGAGGTAGAAATATTTCCTCCATAACTTGAAATTGGCCTCGCAGCCTAGGAATAGCTCACAAGGAGCAACAAAGCCTGCTATGTGCAGGATGGAGCCTGGCGTGAGATTGTGCAGTTGGAGGCCATAATACTCCAGAAGACCTCTGAGGAAAGTATGAATCAAAAATCCCACGCCTCTCAGCAGGAAGGAAACATGGCACACCCGTTCCCCTTTAGTGGGATTGGGGAAGTTCTCCGTCAGGGTTTCACCGTTGATAGAAGTTAATCCCGCCCGAACGGAGACTAGATCCGAGGGGGGGGGGATATATCCCTGTGTCTAAAGCTTGGTCAAATGGGCAAGGGAAACTTAGCAGCTCTCCCAATCATCTTTTTGAGGACCGAGAGGGTGCGAGGAAGAACTAGGAGCGCCAGCCATGTTTTGATGGATTTCTGTGGCAAGCTCTAAGGATTTGCGTATGGCGAGGAATGGTATTTGAGATTCGATATCTTTAAATAGATGCTTTATCCTTATGGACAAGGGGTTTCTTGCAAAAATGCTTGGACCCTTCGTATTTTCTCAATGCATGGAGACCGAGGCGACGACGGCAAAGAAGCTGCAGGGCATGGTATTTAATGTAAAAGCTGAGCTATTCAAAGTACAATGGAGAACCCGCCTTGCAAAGCCGAAGACACGAAGCCGGACACAACATCTTCATTGAAGGCAAGTTCGGGGGCTACTGAGGGAGTCCTGGATTATGGGGTCCTCGTGGAGCCGGCCTATGTGACATGGGCCGGACTAATGGGCCGTGAAGATACAAGACCGAAGGTACTCCCGTTTCCGAATAAGGCTCCCCTTTGCGTGGATGACAAGCTTGGCATCCAGATGTGTAGTTTCCTTCCTCTGTGAACCGACTTCGTACAACCCTAGGGCCCTCCGGTGTCCATATAAACCGGAGGGTTTAGTCCATAGAGGCAATCATAATCATACAGGCTAGACATCTATGGTTTAGCCATTACGATCTCGAGGTAGATCAACTCTTGTAACCCCTATACTCATCAAAGTTAATAAAGCAGGACGTCGGGTATTACCTCCATCAAGAGGGCCCGAACCTGGGTAAAACATCATGTCCCCTCCCTCTTGTTACCTTCGATCCTTAGATGCACAGTTCGGGACCCCCTACCCGAGATCTGCCGGTTTTGACACCGACACATACCCTCCTCAAATCTATATGCCTTGTACAGCTTAACCAGACACTCATAACCATGTTTAGTTCTTAAGTGATCCCTCCTCGTCTCCATATTCTCAAAGTCTTCGAAACCAAGCTTCTCCAATACATATGGTCTAGCATGGCACGGGATGTACTAATCGAATTGAAAAAATCTAGAAATTACATGTTGAACAAAAGAAGCACAAGTGATGATATTATTGTGATGAAATGCTTGTCGTTGCGTACCGTACAAACATCAAAGGTCTCTTATAGCTTCAGGGTGAAAAACCTATCATTTTGCATGTGTGGAAACCTGTCACACAAACCCCAGTCATCGTAGTAGTACTCGCACTCCGGGTTCCTGTCGTCATTAGACATCGCCTGTGTTCATAATTCAAAGATTAACTTATGAATTTCAATATATGTACTACAAGAACTAAATTCGATCACTAATATTCATCATGGGTTGACTTTCGGTGTGTCGAGTCTTCTTGGAAAACTCTCATCTCACGTGGTGTATATGGTGGGCACTCACTCTCTGATATATTCAACTGTCGGTGATGGTAGCTCCTCCCTTCGATCTCAAGTGCATTACACCAAATTGTCCAGCACACGGGAATGAAGGAGAAGCGACCCCGACGACAACAGTCGGTATTATTCATCTCTGACATTTGCGACCGTCGATGATGGTAGCTACTCCTGTCATTCCAAAGTGCATTACACCAAAATGTCTAGCACCATGGAATGAAGAAGAAGCTACCCACATGAAAACCGTCGAGATTCTTCGTCCTCTCATATATGGTGGAGACTCTCCCTCATTGATTCCTCTCTGATATTTGCGACCGTCGGTTATGGTCGTTCTTCTCTTCCTTCCCGTGCATTACCAAAAGGTCTATCACTAGAAAGAAGAGGAAGAACGACCCCACGACATTAGTCGGCATTCTTCTTCTCTCATATATGGTGGAGTCCCGATAGACTTAAAGTCAACCCAAAATGTCGTTTAATTATCTTTCTAGAAAATTTGGGCCACTCGATATTTCCTACATACTATAGGACAAGTCATGCCAAAATTCACAAAAAAATCCAGCATGACCTTTGCTAAAAAGGACATATATCGAGCGGCTGAAATTTCCCGGAACGGAAATTAATCAACACTGCGGCAAAACATAGTCCACTCGGAGGTGTTCCCTGCAAACATAGGCCACTTGGGCAAGCACATATCCTATTTGAGCAACACTAGATATACATGTTTATATCTACATCATATTTGAGCAACACTAGCTAGTACACAACACTAAGTATACATGTTTACTCACTATATGTTGGGAAACGTAGCATGCAATTTCAAAAATTTCCTACGCTCACGCAAGATCTATCTAGGAGATGCATAGAAATGAGAGGGGAGAGTGTGTCCATGTACCCTGGTAGACCGAAAGAGGAAACGTTAACTTAACGTGGTTGATGTACTTGAACGTCTTCTCGAATCAACCAATAAAGTACCGAACATACGACACTTCCGAGTTCTGCACACATTCAGCTCGATGACGTCCCTGGAACTCTTGATCTAGTAGAGGTATGAAGGCGTCGATGAGTTCCGTCAGCGCGACGGCGTGATGATGGTATTGGTGATGTGATCTGTGCAAGGCTTCACCTAAACACTATGACAATATGACTGGAGGATTAAACGGTGGAGGGGGGCACCACACACGGCTAAACAATTGATGTGCCTAGAGGTGCCCCCCGCCCCCATATATAAAGGAGGGAGAGGGGAGACCGGCCTAGGGCGCGCCAAGTGGGGAGGAGTCCCACTTGGACTCCTAGTGGGATTCAGCCCCCTTATTCCTTCTACCGAAGGAGGAAACAGGGAAGGAGAGGGAGAAGGAAAGGGGCGCCACCCCCTTCCCTAGTCCAATTCTGCCTCCTCCCTCGTTGGGGGCGCACCAGCCCCTTGTGGGCTGGTTAGCCTCCCTCTTATGGCCCATATGGCCCATATCTTCCACCAGGGGGTTCCAGTAACCCCTCCGGTACTCCGGTATGTACCCGATACACTCCGGACCCTTCGGTGTCTGAATACGACATTCCAATATATCAATCTTTACCTCTCAACCATTTAGAGACTCCTCGTCATGTCCGCATCTAGGACTCCGAACAACCTTTTGTCACCAAAACAAATAACTCATATAACACATACCATCATCGAACATCAAGCGTGCAGACTCTACGGGTTCGAGAACTATGTAGACATGGTCAAGACACCTCTTTGGTCAATAACCAATAATAGAACCCGGATGCTCATATTGGTTCCCACATATTCTATGAAGATCTTTTTCGGTCGAACCGCAATGTCAACATATGTTATTCCCTTTGTCGTCGGTATGTTACTTGCCCGATATTTGATCGTTGGTATCTTCATACCTAGTTCAATCTCGTTACCGGCAAGGCTCTTTACTCATTCCGTAATGCATCATCCCGCAACTAACTCAATATTCACATTGCTTGCAAGGCTTCATATGATGTGCATTACTGAGAGGGCCCAAAGATACCACTCCGACAGTCGGAGTGAAAAATCCTAATCTCGATCTATACCAACCCAACAAACACCTTCGGAGATACCTGTAGAGCATCTTTATAATCACCCAGTTACGTTGTGACATTTTGTAGCACAAAAGGTATTCCTCGGATGTCCGGGAGTTGCATAATCTCATAGTGTGAGGAATATGTATTTGACATGAAGAAAGCAGTAGCAATAAAATTGAACGATCATAATGCTGAGCTAACGGATGGGTCTTGTCCATCACATCATTCTAGTAATGATGTGATCTTGTTCATCAAATGACAACTCAGGTCCATGGCTAGGAAACTTAACCATCTTTGATCAACGAGCTAGTCTAGTAGAGGCATACTAGGGACTGATGAACCACAAGTGTAGGGGATCTATCGTAGTCCTTTTGATAAGTAAGAGTGTCGAACCCAATGAGGAGTAGAAGGAAATGACAAGCGGTTTTCAGTAAGGTTTTCTCTGCAAGCACTGAAATTATCGGTAACAGATAGTTTTGTGATAAGGTAATTTGTAACGGGTAAAAAGTAATAAAAGTAAATAAGGTGCATCAAGGTGGCCCAATCCTTTTTTTTAGCAAAGGACAAGTCTGGACAAATTCTTATGTAAAGAAAAGAGCTCCCGAGGACACATGGGAATTATCGTCAAGCTAGATTTCATCACGCTCATATGATTCGCGTTCGTTACTTTGATAATTTGGTATATGGGTGGACCGGTGCTTGGGTACTGACCTTTCTTGGACAAGCATCCCACTTATGAGTAACCCCTATTGCAAGCATCCGCAACTACAAAAGAAGTATTAAGGTAAACCTAACCATAGCATGAAACATATGGATCCAAATCAGCCCCTTACGAGGCAACGCATAAACTAGGGTTTAAGCGTCTGTCACTCTAGCAACCCACCATCTACTTATTACTTCCCAATGCCTTCCTCTAGGCCCAAACAATGGTGAAGTGTCATGTATTCGATGTTCACATAACACCACTAGAGGAGAGACAACATACATCTCATCAAAATAACGAACGAATACCAAAGTCACATGACTAATTATAGCAAGACTTCTCCCATGTCCTTAGGAACAAACATAACTACTCAAAAATAATATTCATGTTCGTAATAAGAGGGGTATTAATATGCATTAAGGATCTGAACATATGATCTTCCACCAAATAAACCAACTAGCATCAACTACAAAGAGTAATCAACACTACTAGCAACCCACAAGTACCAATCTGAGGTTTCTGGACAAAGATTGAATACAGGAGATGAACTAGGGTTTGAGAGGAGATGGTGCTGGTGAAGATGTTGATGGAGATTGACCCCCTCCCGTTGAGAGGATCGATGGTGATGACAATGGTGATGATTTCCCCCTCCCGGAGGGATGTTTCCCTAGCAGAACAGCTCTGCCAGAGCCCTAGATCGGTTCCGCCAAGGTTCCGCCTCGTGGCAGCGGAGGCTCGTCCCGAAAGCTTGCTTATGATTTTTTTTCAGGGTAAAAGCCTTCAAATAGCAGAAGATGGCCACCGGAGAGCTGCTAGGGGGCCCACGAGGCAGGGAGGCGCGCCCAGGGGGTAGGGCGCGCCCCCACCCTCGTGGACAGGGTGTGGGCCCCCTCTGGTACTTTCTTCACCCAATATTTTTATTAATTCCAAAAATAACTTTCATGGAGTTTCGGGATTTTTGGAGTTGTGCAGAATAGGTCTCTAATATTTGCTCCTTTTCCAAATTTCTGTAATTCCAGTTGCCGACATTCTCCCTCTTCATGTAAACCTTGTAAAATAAGAGAGAATAGGCATAAGTATTGTGATATAACATGTAATAACATCCCATAATGCAATAAATATCGATATAAAAGCATGATGCAAAATGGACGTATCAACTCCCCCAAGCTTAGACCTAGCTTGTCCTCAAGCGGAAGCCGAAATCGAAAAATATGTCCACATGTTTAGAGATTGAGGTGTCGATAAAATAAAATACGAACATGAGGGCATAATGATCATTCTTATAACAGCAACATATATATTTCATCATATGATTACTTATACTAAAATAACAATCTATTCACAATGTCAAGTATGAATCAGAATCTTCATTGAAAACTAACAAACTATAATCTTGGTCATTGAAGGAATTGCAATTTATCATGACATCGGAAAGAGTCAATATAAGAGCTTTTCAGCAAGTTCACATACTCAACTATCATTTAGTCTTTCACAATTGCTAACACTCACGCAATACTTATGGGTATGAAGTTTTAATCGGACACAGAGAAAGATAGGGGCTTATAGTGTTGCCTCCCAACCTTTTACCTCAAGGGTAATGTCAACAATAATAGTTCATGCTAACTTACATCCAATTGGATATATATATCAGGATCTTTCCAACACAAGTTGCTTGCCAAAGGATAAAATGTAAAAGGGAAAGGTGAAGATCACCATGACTCTTGCATAATGTATAAGACAAAAATAAAAGTTAGGCCCTTCGCAAAGGGAAGCAGAGGTTGTCATGTGCTTTTATGGTTGGATGCATGAAATCTTAATGCGAAAGAACGTCACTTTATATTGCCACTTGTGATACAGACCTTTATTATGCAGTCCGTCGCTTTTATTACTTCCATATCACAAGATCCTATAAAGCTTATTTTCTCCACACTAATAAGTTATACATATTTAGAAAGAAATTTTTATTGCATACAACAATGACAACTTGCTTAAAGGATCTTACTCAATCCATAGGTAGATATGATGGACTCTCATGGAAAACCAGGTTTAAGGGTATGTTGGAAGAACAAGTAAAATCTCTACTTGGTGCAAGGAATTTGGCTAGCATGAGGGGAAAGGCAAGCTCAACGTGTTGGATGATCCATGACAATATACTTTATTTCGGATATAAGAAAACATAGCCCATTATGTTGTCTTCCTTGTGCAACATCAACTCTTTAGCATGTCATATTTTAATGAGTGCTCACAATCATAAAAGATGTCCAAGATAGTATATTTATATGTGAGAACCTCTCTTTCTTTATTACTTCCTATTAATAGCAACGATGACCAAAACTATGTTTGCCAACTCTCAACAACTTTTATTCATTATACTTTATGTATATGAAGTCATTCCTCTCCATATGGTCCATATGATCTCTTTATTTATTTTTATTCTTTTTTTATTTTATTCCCTCAAGATCATAATAAGAAAGCAAAGCCCTTGACTCAACACTAACCTTTATTATATAAAGCTCACGGACTCGATTACATAGAGGGATCATAAAGAAAAACTCAAAACTAGATCATTCTAAAACTTTATTCTACTAGATCGAGATATTACTAAAAGGATCGAACTAAGAAAAACGGTAATGATAGGAGTATGATGGTGACACAATACCGGGGCACCTCCCCCAAGCTTGGCAGTTTCCAAGGGGAGTGCCCATACCCATGTGATTATGTCCCCTTTGCTGGTAAAGAAGGTGGTGATGATGATGGAATTGTCGATGAGGTAGGCTTGTCGTCCATATTCCAAGGCATAGGCTCACCATCATAGAAGGATGATCGAGTCTCCGGGATCCTCAAATCTGCAGCCAAACTCATCCTCTTGAATCTATATTCATACTCACAGTTTTGGTTTTGCAGGTCATAGATCTGGGCTTGGAGGTGCTTGATTTTCTCATGAAGTTTGAAGATGGCCTCCTCGATGTTCTTGGCATCCAGCTTGTGGTTGTTGGTGAACTCCGCAATCATCATGTGGTTGGCATCGAGTCCACGTTCCACCATATCTTGGCACTTGAAGACCTGCTGCTCCATTGCTTCGAATCTTGTCTCCATGCTTCCGGTTCTCCTTGGTCCCTCTACATCACGGATGTGCAACATCCCCTCATGCATCTAAATGGTTTGAGGGTGTTGCAACTCCTCCGGAAGGTAGGGTTGATGACCTTCTCGAAGAACTTGTCCTTGGGTGCGCTTGAAGACGTCATGGTAGTCTAGATCTGTCAGAAAAACAACTCGAAACAAAGACAGAAGATTTTTGTGTGATACGGTGGTCAAAACCTTCGGGAGATTATATAATGAATTTTTACCGACCAAAAGAAATATCGTACAAGAAAACAGAGTCCGAAGAGCACACGAGGTGCCCACGAGGCAGGGGGCGCGCCCAGGGGGGTAGGGCGCCCCCTCCACCCTCGTGGATGCCTCGTGTCCTTCCCGGACTACTTATTTTCCTATTTTCTTAAATATTCCAAAACGGAGAAAAACTGCTATTAGAACTGTTTTGGAGTCGGTTTACTTACCGTACCACATACCTATTCCTTTTTGGAGTCTGAAATGTCCTGGAAAGTGTCCCTTATGTATTCCTCCGGAGTTAAGGTTTAAATAACATTAGTTTCAACATTTATTGGATTACTTGAGATATAATGTTTGATTCTTTGGCCGTTCACCACCTTCGGACTTGTGCCTTCGAAGTTGTTGATTTTTACGGCACCAGAACGATAGACCTCCTCGATCACGTAAGGACCTTCCCATTTAGAGAGGATTTTTCCTGCAAAAAATCTTAAATGAAAGTTGTATAGCAACACATAATCACCTATATTAAACTCACACTTTTGTATCCTTTTGTCATGCCAGCTTTTAACTTTTTCTTTAAACAGTTTGGCATTCTCATAGGCTTGGGTTCTCCATTCATCAAGTGAGCTAATGTCAAATAACCTCTTCTCACCGGCAAGTTTGAAATCATAATTGAGCTCTTTAATTTCCCAATATGCCTTATGTTCTAGTTCAAGAGGTAAGTGACATGCTTTTCCATAAACCATTTTATATGGAGACATACCCATATGATTTTTATATGCAGTTCTATCAGCCCATAATGCATCATCAAGTTTCTTGGACCAATTCTTTCTAGATCTATTAACAGTCTTTTTCAAAATTAATTTAAGCTCTCTATTACTTAGTTCTACTTGACCACTAGACTGTGGGTGATAAGGAGATGCAATTCTATGATTAACATCATACTTAGCAACATTTTACAAAAAGCTCCATGAATAAAATGTGATCCACCATCAGTCATTAGGTATCTAGGGACTCCAAACCTCGGAAAAATAACTTCTTTAAGCATCTTAATAGAGGTGTTATGATCAGCACTACTAGTTAGAATAGCTTCTACTCACTTAGTAACATAATAAGTAGCAACTAAAATATGTGTATACCCATTGGAGGAAGGAAACGGTCCCATATAATCAAAGCCCAAAACATCAAATGGTTCAATAACAAGAGAATAGTTCATAGGCATTTCTTGACGTCTACTAATGTTACTAATTCTTTGACATTCATCGTTAGACAAGACAAACTTACGGGCATCCTTGAAGAGAGTAGGCCAATAAAAACCGGATTGCCATACCTTATGCGCAGTTCTATCTCCAGCATGGTGTCCTCCATAAGCTTCGGAGTGACAGTTGCATAGGATCTATTCCTATTCATGCTCAGGTACACAATGTCTAATAACACCATCTACTCCTTCTTTATAAAGGTGTGGGTCATCCCAGAAGTTATGTCTTAAATCATAGAAAAACTTTTTCTTTTGCTGGTATGTGAAACTAGGTGGTATAAATTTGGCAACAATGTAATTAGCATAATCAGCATACCATGGAGCAGTATGAGAAGCATTTATGACAGCTAATTGGTCATCAGGAAATCTATCATCAATAGGTAGTGGGTCATCAAGAAATTCTCTAACCTAGACAAGTTGTCTGCAACGGGGTTCTCAGCTCCCTTTCTATCAATAATATGCAAATCAAATTCTTGTAGTAGGAGAACCCATCTAATAAGTCTAGACTTAGCATCTTTCTTTTCCATAATATATTTAATAGCAGCATGATCAGTGTGAATAGTTACTTTAGAATCAACAATCTAAGGTCTAAACTTATCACAAGCAAATACAACTACTAAGAATTCTTTTTCAGTAGTAGCAAGCACTGTCTAGAGTTTTACTAGGATATTGAATAACATTTAGTTTATTATCAACTCTTTGTCCTAGAACAACACCTACATCATAATCACTAGCATCACACATAATTTCAAAGAGTAAATTCCAATCAGGTGGCCGAACAATAGGTGCAAAAATCAAAGCTTTCTTAAGTATTTCAAATGCTTCTACACAATCATCATCGAGGACAAAAGGAATATCTTTTTGTAAGAGATTAGTCAGAGGCCTAGAAATTTTAGAGAAGTCCTTAATGAACCTCCTATAAAAACCGGCATGACCAAGGAAACTTCTTATACCTTTAATGTCCTTGGGACATGGCATCTTTTCAATAGCATCAACTTTAGCTTTATCAACTTCGATACCTCTTTCAGAAATTTTATGCCCCAAGACAATACCTTCATTAACCATAAAGTGGCACTTTTCCCAATTCAAGACAAGACTAGTATCTTCGCATCTCTGCAAAACTCGTTCAAGGTTGCTCAAGCAATCATCAAAAGAAGATCCATAAACGAAGAAATCATCCATGAAAACCTCAACAATCTTTTCACAAAAGTCAGAGAATCTAGCCATCATGCATCTTTGAAAGGTAGCAGGTGCATTACATAAACCAAAAGGCATATGTCTATAAGCAAAAGTACTGAAAGGGCAAGTAAAAGTGGTCTTTTCTTGGTCCTCTGCTAACACATGTATTTGAGAGAAACCAAAGTAACCATCTAGAAAGCAAAAATGTGTATGTTTGGATAATCTTTCTAGCATTTGATCAATAAAAGTCAAAGGGTAATGATCCTTTTTAGTAGCTTTATTTAATTTGCGGAAATCAATTAACATCCTTTAGCCTATAACAATTCTCTGTGGGATCAATTCATCTTTATCATTAGGAATGACAGTAATACCTCCCTTCTTAGGGACACAATGAATAGGACTTACCCACTGACTATCAGCAACGGGATAAATTATACCTGCTTCCAGGAGCTTTAGTACTTCTTTTCTTACCACTTCTTTCATCTTACGATTTAACCGCTATTGGTGATCAATAACTGGTTTGGCGTCTTTCTCCTATTTTATTTTGTGTTGGCACAGAGTGGGACTAATGCCCTTAAGATCATCAAGAGTATATCCAATAGCAGCACGGTGCTTCTTCAGAGTTTTCAATAATTTCTCCTCTTCCTGCTGTGAAAGGTTAGCACTAATAATAACATGATATATCTTCTTTTCATCAATATAAGCATATTTAAGAGTACAGGTAGTGGTTTAAGCTCAAACACGGGATCACCCTTGGGTGGTGGAGGATCCCCTAAAATTTCAACAGGCAAGTTATGTTTCAAAATAGGTCCCTGTTTAAAGAATACTTCATCTATTTCCCTTCTTTCATTCATAAACATATCATTTTCATGGTCTAGCAAATATTGTTCTAAAGGATCATTAGGAGGAACGACAATAGAAGCAAGACCGATAATTTCATCCTTACTAGGCAATTCTTTATCATGGGGTTGTCTACGAAATTTAGCAAAATTAAACTCATGAGTCATATCCCCCAAACCAATAGTAACGACATCCTTTTCGTAATCCATCCTAGCATTAACAATATTCAAGAAGGGTCTACCAAATATGATGGGACAAAAGCTATCTTGTGGGGAACCAAGAACAAGAAAATCAGCAGGATATTTAACTTTCCCACACAAGACTTCAACATCTCCAACTGGTGAAATAGTATCTCTATTGGCAAACTTAATTGTAACATCAATTTCTCCTATCTCAGCAGGTGCAATATCATGCATAATTTCTTTGTATAAGGAATGAGGTATTGCACTTGCACTAGCACCCATATCACATAAGTCGTGATAACAATGATCTCCTATTTTAACAGAAATAACAGGCATGCCTACAACAGGTCTATGTTTATTCTTAGTATCGGGTCTAGCAATTCTAGCAGCTTCATCACAGAAGTAAATAACATGCCCATCAATATTATCAGCTAGGAGATCTTTAACCATAGCAATACTAGGTTCTACTTTAATTTGCTCAGGTGGTGTAGGTGTTCTAGTATTAAGCTTACAAACCACAGTTGAAGCTTTAGCATGATCCTTTATCCTAACAGGGAAAGGTGGTTTCTCAATATAGGTAGTAGGAACAGTAGGATCATTATAAGCGATAGTCTTTTCTTCAACTTTAATAGGTGCAACTACTTTTACTTCAATGGGAGGATTATATTTAAACCACTTACCCTTAGGGAGGTCAACATGAGTAGCAAATGATTCACAGAAAGAAGCTACCATCTCATAGTCAAGTCCATATTTAGTGCTAAATTCACGAAAAGCATCGGTATCCATAAAAGATTTAACACAATCAAACTTACTTAGGTGTCATACCTAACTCCTTACCTTCATCGAGATCCCAATATAACTTCCGAGTTGCGTTTAATTCTTTCCAATAAATCTCATCTTAATTCAATAGTCTTCATCATAAAAGAACCAATACAAGAAGTATCGAGCATGGAGCGATTGTTGAGAGAAAGCCGAGCATAAATTTTTTGAATAATCGTTTCTCTTGAGAGCTCATGATTGGGGCATGAATATAACATTGAAAACCTCCCCCAAGCTTGAGCGATGCTTTCTCCTTCGCGAGGCCAAAAATTATATATGTAATTACGATCACGATGAACAAGATGCATAGGATAAAATTTCTGATGAAATTCCAATTTCAATCAGTTGTAGTTCCATGATCCCATATCATCACATAGCCTAAACCATGTCAATACCTCTCCCTTCAAAGATAAAGGGAAGACCTTATTCTTGATAACATCCTCGGGCATACCTGCATGCTTAAATAATCCACATAGATTAGGTGCAAGTCACGATGCAATGTTCCATCTCATGTAAAAGGATTAGCTAGCGGTTTCTTTACCATAACCGAAGGAATTTCAAAGTAAACATTTTCAGTAGGTTCAGTAGGTTGAGGAGCAACTCTTTTCTCTACTGGTCGGGGTGTAGATACCTAGAACAAGCCCCTCAAAGGATTATGTTCCATAGTAACAAGTGACAATAAAGTTCAGCACACTATATAAATTATTCCTTACCAAGTTCCACTTACCAAAGGCGCTTCACTCCCCGGCAACGGCGCCAGAAAAGAGTCTTGATGACCCACAAGTGTAGGGGATCTATCGTAGCCCTTTCGATAAGTAAGAGTGTCGAACCCAACAGGAGCAGAAGGAAATGACAAGCGGTTTTCAGTAAGGTTTTCTCTGCAAGCACTGCAATTATCGGTAACAGATAGTTTTGTGATAAGGTAATTTGTAACGGGTAACAAGTAATAAAAGTAAGTAAGGTGCAGCAAGGTGGCCCAATCCATTTTGTAGCAAAGGACAAGCCTATACAAATTCTTATATAGAGAAAAGAGCTCCCGAGGACACATGGGAATTATCGTCAAGCTAGTTTTCATCAAGCTCATATGATTCGCGTTCGTCACGTTGATAATTTGGTATGTGGGTGGACCGGTGCTTAGGTACTGCCCTTTCTTGGACAAGCATCCCACTTATGATTAACCCCTATTGCAAGAATCCGCAACTACAAAAGAAGTATTAAGGTAAACCTAGCCATAGCATGAAACATATGGATCCAAATCAGACCCTTACGAAGCAAAGCATAAACTAGGGCTTAAGCTTCTGTCACTCTAGCAACCCATCATCTACTTATTACTTCCCAATGCCTTCCTCTAGGCCCAAACAATGGTGAAGTGTCATGTAGTCGGCTTTCACATAACACCACTAGAGGAGAGACACCATACAATCTCATCAAAATATTGAACGAATACCAAATTCACATGACTACTTATAGCAAGACTTCTCCCATGTCCTCAGGAACAAATGTAACTACTCACAAATCATATTCATGTTCATAATCAGAGGGGTATTAATATGCATTAAGGATCTGAACATATGATCTTCCACCGAATAAACCAACTAGCATCAACTACAAAGAGTAATCAACACTACTAGCAACCCTCAAGTACCAATCTGAGGTTTTGGGACAAAGATTGAATACAACAGATGAACTAGGGTTTGAGAGGAGATGGTGCTGGTGAAGATGTTGATGGAGATCGACCCCCTCCCGCTGAGAGGATCAATGGTGATGACGATGGTGATGATTTCCCCCTCCCGGAGGGATGTTTCCCCGGCAGAACAGCTCCGCCAGAGCCCTAGATTGGTTCCGCCAAGGTTCCGCCTCGTGGCGGCGGAGTCTCGTCCCGAAAGCTTGCTTATGATTTTTTCCAGGGTAAAAGCCTTCATATAGCAAAAGATAGCCACCGGAGAGCTGCCAGGGGGCCCACGAGGCAGGGGGCGCGCCCAGGGGGTAGGGCGCGCCCCCCACTCTCGTGGACAGGGTGTGGGCCCCCTCTGGTACTTTCTTCGCCCAGTATTTTTTATTAATTCCAAAAATAACTTTCGTGGAGTTTCAGGACTTTTGGAGTTGTGCAGAATAGGTCTATAATATTTGCTCCTTTTCCAGCCAAGATTTCCAGCTGCCGGCATTCTCCCTCTTCATGTAAACCTTGTAAAATAAGAGAGAATAGGCATAAGTATTGTGATATAACGTGTAATAACAGCCCACAATGCAATAGATATCGATATAAAAGCATGATGCAAAATGGACGTATCAGGGACATGATGTTTTGTCTATGTATTCACACATGTATCAAGTTTCCGGTTAATACAATTCTAGCATGAATAATAAACATTTATCCTGATATAAGGAAATATAAATTAACAACTTTATTATTGCCTCTAGGGCATATTTCCGTCAGTCTCCCACTTGCAATAGAGTCAATTATCTAGTTCACATCGCCATGTGATTGAACACCAACAGTTCACATCTGTATGTGATTAACACCCATAGTTCACATCCCCATGTGAACAACACCCAAAGGGTTTACTAGAGTCAATAATCTAGTTCACATCGCTATGTGACTAAAAAGAGTACTAATGTGTGATCATGTTTAGCTCGTGAGAGAAGTTTAGTCAACGGGTCTGCTACATTCAGAGCCATATGTATTTTGCCAATTTCTATGTCTACAATGCTCTGCATGGAGCTACTCTAACTAATTGCTCCCAGTTTCAATATGTATCCAGAACGAGACTCAGAATCATCCGAATTGGTGTAAAAGCTTGCATCGATGTAACTCTTTACGACAAACTCTTTATTACCTCCATAACCGAGAAATACTTCCTTAGTCCTCTTAGGTAACTAAGGATAACATTGACCGCTGTCCAGTGATCCACTCCTAGATCACTATCGTACCCACTTGCCAAACTTATAGCCAGGCATACAACTGGTCTGATAAATAGCATGGCATACTTTATAGAACCTATGACTGAGGCTTAGGGAATGACTTTCATTCTCTTTCTATCTTCTGCCGTGGTCGGGCTTTGAGTCTTACTCAACTTTACACCTTGTAATATAGGCAAGAACACCTTCTTTGATTGATCCATTTTGAACTCTTCCAAAATCTTGTCAAGGTATGTACTCATTGAAAAATCTTATCAAGCGTCTTGATCTATCTCTATAGATCTTGATGCCCAATATGTAAGCAACTTCATCGAGGTCTTCCTTCGAAAAACTCCTTTCAAACTCTCCTTTATGCTTTCCAGAAAATTCTACATCATTTCTGATCAACAATATCTCTTTCACATATACTTATCAAAAAGTTTGTAGTGCTCCCACTCATTTCTTGTAAATACAAGCTTCACCGCAAGTCCGTATAAAACTATATGCTTTGATCAACTCACCAAAGCGTATATTCCAACTCTGAGATGCTTGCACCAGTCCAAAGATGGATCGCTGGAGCTTGCACATTTTGTTACCACCTTTAAGATTGACAAAACCTTCTGGTTGCATCATATACAAATCTTCTTCAATATCCATTAATGAATGCAGTTTTTGACATCCATTTGTCAGATTTCATAATCATAAAATGTGGCAATTGCTAATATGATTCAGACAGACTTAAGCATCGCTACAGGTGAGAAAGTCTCGTCGTAGTCAATTCCTTGAACTTTGTCGAAAACCTTTTTGCCACAAGTCGAGCTTTGTAGATAGTGACATTACTATCAGTGTTAGTCTTCTTCTTGAAGATCCATTTATTCTCAATGGCTTGTCGATCATCGGGCAGTCCACCAAAGTCCACACTTTGTTGTCATATATGGATCGTATCTCAGATTTCAAGGCCTCAAGCCATTTATCGGAATCTGGGCTCGTCATAGCTTCTTCATAGTTCGTAGGTTCGTCATGGTCAAGTAACATGACTTCTAGAATCAGGATTACCATGCCACTCTGGTGCGGATCGTGCTCTAGATGACCTGCGAGGTTCTGTAGCAACTTGATCTGAAGTTTCATGATCATTATTATTAGCTTCCTCTCTAGTTGGTGTAGGCATCACGGAACGGATTTCTCGGATGAGCTACTTTCCAAATTGAGAGTAGTTACAATTACCTCATCAAGTTCTACTTTCCTCCCACTCACTTCTTTTGAGAGAAACTCCTTCTCTAGAAAGGTTCCGTTCTTAGCAAAAATCTTACCTTCAGACTTGTGGTAGAAGGTGTACCCAATTGTTTCCTTAGCGTATCCTATGAAGACACACTTCTCCGATCTGGGTTCGAGCTTATCAGGCTGAAGCCTTTTGACATAAGCATCGCATCCCCAAACTTTAAGAAACGACAACTTAGGTTAGTTGCCAAACCACAGTTCATACGGTGTCGTCTCAACGGAATTTGACGGTGCCCTGTTTACGTGAATGCAGCTATCTCTAATGCATAACCCCAAAACTATAGTGGTAAATCGGTAAGAGACATCATAAATCACACCATACCTAATAAAGTGCGACGTTCAGACACAGCATTACGTTGTGGTGTTCTAGGTGGCGTGAGCTGTGAAACTATTCCACATTGTTTTAAATGAAGGCCAAACTCGTAACTCAAATATTCACCTCCACGATCAGATCATAGAAACTTTATTTTCTTGTTATGATGATTCTCCACTTCACTCTGAAATTCTTTGAACTTTTCAAATGTTTCAGACTTATGTTTCATTAAGTAGATATACCCATATCTGCTCAAATCATATGTGAAGGTCAGAAAAAAAACGATACCTGCCATGAGCCTCAATACTCATCGGACCGCATACATCTGTATGTATTATTTCCAATAAGTCATTAGTTCGTTCCACTGTTTTGGAGAACGGAGTTTTAGTCATATTGCCCTTAATGCACGATTCACAAATATCATATGATTCATAATCAAGTGATTCAAAAAGTCCATCTGCATGGAGTTTCTTCATGCGCTTTACACCGATATGACCCAAACGGCAGTGCCACAAATAAGTTGCACTATCATTATCAACTTTGCATCTTTTGGCATCAATATTATGAATATGTGTATCACTACGATTGAGATTCAATACACCATTAACATTGGGTGTATGACCACAGCTGGTTTTATTCATGTAAACATAATAACAATTATTCCCTGTCTTAAATGAATAACCATATTGCAATAAACATGACCGAATCATATTCATGATCAACACAAACACCAAATAACATTTATTTAGGTTCAACACTAATCCCGAAAGTATAGGGAGTGTGCGATGATGATCATATCAATCTTGGAACCACTTCCAACACACATCGTCACTTCACCCTCAACTAGTCTCTATTTATTCTACAACTCCTGTTTCGAGTTACTAATCTTAGCAACCTAACAAGTATCAAATACCCAGGGGTTATTACGAGCACTAGTAAGGTACACATCAATAACATGTATATCAAATATACCTTTTTTCACTTTGCCATCCTTCTTATCCACCAAATATTTAGGGTAGTTCCGCTTCCAGTGACCATTTTACTTTGCAGTAGAAGCACTCAGTTTCAGGCTTAGGTCCACCTAAGGTATTCTTCACGGGAGTGGCAAATTGCTTGTCATTCTTCTTGAAGTTCCCTTTATTTTCCTTTGCACTTTTCTTGAAACTAGTGGTCTTGTGAATCATCAACACTTGATGCTCTTTCTTGATTTCTACCTTCGTCGATTTCAGCATCACAAAGAGCTCGGGAATCATTTTCGTCATTCCTTGCATATTATAGTTCATCACGAAGTTCCAGTAACTTGGTGATAGTTACTAGAGAACTCTGTCAATTACTATCTTATCTGGAAGATTAACTCCCACTTGATTCAAGCAATTGTAGTACTCAGACATTCTGAGCACATGCTCACTGGTTGAGTTATTCTCCTCCATCTTGTAGGCGAAGTACTTGCCAGAGGTCTCATACCTCTCGACACGGGCATGAGCCTGAAATACCAATTTCAAATCTTGGAACATCGCATATGCTCTGTGGCGTTTAAAACGTTTTTGAAGTCCCGGTTCTAAGTCGTAAAGGATGGTGCACTAAACTATCAAGTAGTCATCATACCGAGCTTGTCAAACGTTCATAACGCCTGCATCAACTCCTGCAACAGGTCTGTCACCTAGAGGTGCATCAAGGACATAATTCTTCTGTGCATCAATGAGGATAATCCTCAGGTCACGGACCCAGTCCGCATCATTGCTACTACCATCTTTCAACTTAGTTTTCTCTAGGAACATATCAAAAATAAATGGGGAGCTACAACGCAAGCTATTGATCTACAACATAATTTGCAAATACTACGAGGACTAAGTTCATGATAAATTAAGTTCAATTGATCATATCACTAAAGAACTCCCACTTAGATAGACATCCCTCAAGTCAACTAAATGATACCTGATACAAATCAACTAAACCGTGTCCGATCATCACGTGAGATGGAGTAGTCATCAATGGTGAACATCTCTATGTTGATCATATCCACTATATGATCCACGTTCGACCTTTCGGTCTCCAGTGTTCCGAGGCCATATCTGTATATGCTAGGCTCGTCAAGTTTAACCTGAGTATTCCGCATGTGAAAAACTGGCTTGCACCTGTTGTATTTGAACGCAGAGCTTATCACACCCGATCATCACATGGTGTCTCAGTACGAAGAACTTTCGCAATGGTGCATACTCGGGGAGAACACTTATACCTTGAAATTTTAGTAAGGGATCATCTTATAATGCTACCGTTGTACTAAGAAAAATGAGATGCACAAAGATAAACATCACATGCAATCAAAATATGTGACATGATATGGCCATCATCATCTTGTGATTTTGATCTCCATCACCAAAGCAACGCCATGATCTCCATCATCACCGGCTTGACACATTGATCTCCATCATAGTGCCGTGGTCGTCTCACCATCTAGTGCTTCTACGACTACCGCTACCGCTTAGTGATAAAGTAAAGCAATTACATGGCATTTGTATTTCATACAATAAAGCGACAACCATAAGGCTCCTACCAGTTGCCGATAACTTCTACAAAACATGATCATCTCATACAATAATCTTATATCACATCATGTCTTGACCATATCACATCACAACATGCCCTGCAAAAACAAGTTAGACATCCTCTACTTTGTTTGTTGCAAGTTTTACGTGGCTGCTGCGGGCTTCTAGCATGAACCGTACATACCTATGGCACGAAAACCACAACGGTGATTTATCAAGTTTGCTGTTTTAACCTTCACAAGGACCGGCCGCAGTCAAATTCAATTCAACTAAAGTTGGAGAAACAGACACCCGCCAGCCACCTTTATGCAAAACTAGTTGCATGTCTGTCGGTGGAACCAGTCTCATGAACACGGTCATGTAAGGTTGGTCCAGGCCGCTTCATCCAACAATACCGCCGAATCAAAATAAGAAATTGGAGGTAAGCAGTATGACGATCACCGCCCACAACTCTTTGTGTTCTACTCGTGCATATTATCTACGCATAGACCTGGCTCGGATGCTACTGTTGGGAAACATAGCATGCAATTTCAAAAATTTCCTACGCTCACGCAAGATTTATCTAGGAGATGCATAGCAACGAGAGGGGAGAGTGTGTCCACGTACCCTCATAGACCAAAAGCGGAAGCGTTAACTTAACGTGGTTGATGTAGTCGAACGTCTTCTCGAATCAACCGATCAAGTGCCGAATGTACGACACCTCCGAGTTATGCACACGTTCAGCTCGACAACGTCCCTCGAACTCTTGATCCAGTAGAGGTACGAAGGAGTCGATGAGTTCCGTCAGCACAACGGTGTGGTGGCGGTGTTGGTGATTTAATCCGCAGAAGGCTTCGCCTAAGCACTACGACAATATGATCGGAGGAGTAAACGGTGGAGGGGGGCACCGCACATGGCTAAACAATTGATGTGCCTAGAGGTGCCCTCTTCCCCCGTATATAAAGGAGGGAGAGGGGAGGAGGCTGGCCTAGGGCGCGCCAAGTGGGATTCGGCCCCCTTTTATCTTCTACCGGAGAAGGAAAGGGGGAAGGAGAGGGACAGGGAGAAGGAAAGGGGGGGTGTCATCCCCTTCCCTAGTCTAATTCGGCCTCCTCCCTTGTGGGGAGCGCACCAACCCTTGTGGGCTGGTTAGCCTCCCTCCTATGGCCCATATGTCCCGTATCTTCCACCGGGGGTGGGAGGGTGGTGGTGGTTCCGGTAACCCCTCCGGTACTCCGGTATGTACCCGATACACTCGGGAACCCTTCCGGTGTCCGAATACTACCTTCCAATATATCAATCTTTACCTCTCGACCATTTAGAGACTCCTTGTCATGTCTGTGATCTCGTCCGGGACTCCGAACAACCTTTGGTCACCAAAACACATATCTCATATAACACATATCGTCATCGAACATTAAGCGTGCGGACCCTATGGGTTCGAGAACTACGTAGACATGACCGAGACACCTCTCTGGTCAATAACCGATAGCGGAACCTGGATTCTCATATTGGTTCCCACATATTCTACGAAGATCTTTATCGGTCGAACCGCAATGTCGACCTATGTTATTCCCTTTGTCATCGGTATGTTACTTGCCCGAGATTCGATCATCGGTATCTTCATACCTAGTTCAATCTCGTTACCGGCAAGTCTCTTTACTCGTTCCGTAATGCATCATCCCGCAACTAACTCATTAGTCACATTGCTTGCAAGGCTTCATATGATGTTCATTACCGAGAGGGCCCAGAGATACCTCTCCGGTAGTCGGAGTGACAAATCCTAATCTCGATCTATGACAACCCAACAAACACCTTCGGAGATACCTGTAGAGCATCTTTATAATCACCCAGTTACATTGTGATGTTTGATAGCACACAAGGTATTCCTCCGGTGTCCGGGAGTTGCATAATCTCATAGTCTGAGGTATATCTATTTGACATGAAGAAATAAGTAGCAAAAATTGAACGATCATAATGCTAAGCTAACGGATGTGTATTGTCCATCACATCATTCTACTAATGATGTGTTCCTGTTCACCAAATGACAACTCATGTCCATGGCTAGGAAACTTAACCATCTTTGATCAACGAGCTAGTCTAGTAGAGGCATACTAGGGACACCATGTTTTGTCTATGTATTCACACATGCATCAAGTTTCCGGTTAATACAATTCTATCATGAATAACAAACATTTATCATGATATAAGGAAATATAAAATAACAACTTTATTATTGCCTCTAGGGCATATTTCCTACACTATAGATGTTGGCTTTCGAGGATGCGGGTGTCGTCGGTGATCTTCTGTGCATCGTCGACCGGCTCGTCGTTGATATACCCTACGCCACACACGAGCATAAACACATGAGCATTCAAACTTGGCGCTCATTCACATTGGTTCAATATAGAAACTAAGTCTTTCTCTCTCTAAATTTGGCAATGTGAGATGGACATAACTAAATACCCTAGTTATAATCTATTCAACACTTACTAAAAAAATCTATTACTATAATTGCTATACCTAAATTTTCTTACATCAAACTTCTATTACTAAATGTGATACCTAAAATTTTCTCATATAGCATTCCAATACATTTTTATATTGAAAATTTTCTACGCATAAAAGATTTACATTACTATAATCTATTTTCTATTCTATTACTAGTTATGCTCTCTACCAACTAAGTGTCCAATACATGTTTCTACCAAATAATTTTAACTAATTATCTAAAGTATAAAGTATAAAGTATTAAGTTAACTAATTTCTCTTACTATTTTTTTTACTAAAAATCCAAAAACGGATGGAGGTGAAGGGAGGGACAGGGAGGCAGGAGGGAGGGAGGGAGCTAGGTGGAGGGAGAGGAGGAGGAGGAGGCAGAGAGGAAGGTTTCCGGGAAGGAGGTTAAGAGAGAAGGAGGACGAACGAGGCAGGGAGGGAGGAGGCAGGAGGGAGGGATTGGAGGGAGGGAGAGGGAGGAGGAGGACGGATGAGGTAGGGAGAGGGAGGAGGCAGGAGGGGGAGGGAGAGGGAGGGAGAGAGGAGGAGGGACGGAGGAGATACCTCGATCTCTGGTAGCAGCGGGCGATGGTGGCGTGACGTGGCGACGGCGATAGGGAGAGAGTGGAGAGGGAGAGTGAGAATCTTTTGTTGGGATCCGATGAATTTTGAGTTTATAATCAAATCTTTTTATACATGAAAGTTATTTGAGTTTCTTTGATCTCTTATATGCACGATTACTTATAGTCTCGTATTTCTTCTTCAAATCTTTGGTTTAGTTAGGCCGACTAGATCGATTTTTCTTGCCATGCAAAGAGGTGCTTTGTGATGGGTTCGATCGTGTGGTGTTCTTTCCCTGTGACCAAAGGGGGAGCAAGACATGTATTAGTCGTTGCTATTAAGGATAACAAGATGGGGTCTATTCCTACATGAATAGATCTTGTCTACATCATTTCCATCGTTCTTATTGCATTACTTCATTTCTCCATGAACTTAATACACTAGATGCATGCTGGATAGCGGTCGATGTGTGGAGTAATAGTAGTAGATGCAGGCAGGAGTCGGTCTACTAATCTTGGACGTGATGCCTATATAATGATCATTGTCTGGATCTCGTCATAATTATTTGAGGTTCTATCAATTTCTCAATAGTAATTTGTTTACTCACCGTATGCTATTTTCTCGAGAGAAGCCACTAGTGAAATCTACGGCCCATGGGTCTATTTTGTCATCATATATTTTCAGATCTATATTGTTATTTGCCTTTTTGTTTATTTGCATCTTTTATTTTCATATCTATATTATTATGAAAAACCCAAAAACACCTCGCTGAATTTTGTTTGCCTTTATTTTATTTGCATCTACCAAACTATCACTTTACCAATCTTTTACCCGGGAGGGATTGAGAACCCCTCTTTGCGTTGGGTTGCAAGTATTTGTTCTTTGTGTGCAGGTACCGTTTACATAGTGTTGCTTGGTTCTCCTACTGGTTCGATAACCTTGGTTTCATAACTGAGGGAAATACCTACCTTCCCCATACTGCATCATCCCTTACTCCTTGGGGAAAACAGTGACGCGGATACAATGCAAGAAAGGCCATCAGTAGATTTCAAGTAATAATCTTGGTGTATTACTAAAAATATACAACGAAATGCGGCAAACCAAGATGGCTTGGTCTAAATGGCTTCAATTGGAAGTTAGCTTGAATGTGAATGAAGTTCGTAGACAACACATTGCTTGCACATGTCAAATCATAGATGAATGAATTGTTTTGCTATTATTTTGATACAATATGTGTAATATGGAAGTCAACTGATATGCAACTTGTAACTATTATCAACAAAATAGTAATAAGAAGTTATGCGATTGCACACACTGGAATTTGTCAAACACGATAACGTTTTAGAGTACCCAAATGCCTACATAGAGGGACATGTCATTCTCAAACATCAAAATGGTAATAAATACACGCAAAAGAAGTCAATAACCATGTGGAAACACTAATGATTGTTGGAACAATAAAGAGGAAACAAGGCTTAGGACATCTTCAACACTGACCCTCAAACCGCTCAGGGCCGTCCAGACCGCGCGGTCCAGATGTGTTGTGACCTCCAACGCGGTCCTGCATCCGCAAGGCGGTTCAGACGCATTTTCTTCCACGCAAAACGGAGACAAACTAGGGGCTCTGCGGGTGTCCCCCCTTGCCTTGCCCGCGCGTTCCTATCTGGCACCGGCTGCCCGCATTCATGCCTCTATAGAGCGGTGATACGTCTTCAACGTATCTATACGTCCGGACAGCTGTTCCTTTTGTCCACGGACGGCTGTCGGATGAAACTTGCGGGACACCATTGAAGATGCCCTTCGCCTAGGTAATAATTAATCTAAAAGGATGGGTGACATTTCAACAACGAAATGCAGCAAACTGCTTAAACCAAAAGCATGAACCAACACAGTAAACTGCTTAAACCAAAAGGTTTACACTAATTCGTCTGGAATTTGATTTGCTACGCCGTTTGTACAAGACAAGGCCGAACCATGGTCCTGTCCAAAAGCCTAGCACATGCCCTCCTCCGTCCGTCCGTCGGCCATTGCAGGGCGGTCCGATCGACGCATGGGACGTGTGTTCAAGCCGACGGGAAAGATAATAAGGCCAACTCCACCGCTCGACCCCAAACGGACGTCCGTTTTGTTCGGATTCTGTCCGTTTGGGTATGGATTTGAGGTCGTGTACGGGCCTGTCCTAGGATGTGGTGGCCGTGCGCCCTGCGCGCGACCGCATTCATTTGCCCCATCCTGTCAGTCAGGGTCAAAAATGCCCTAATTTGCATCAAAACTAGTTTGCAACCCAAATATTTGTCTGAAAATTAAAATAGTTTTACAACCAAATCGAAATTGTCTTGACTGAACATAAAATAGTTTTACATCTATTGGTTGCCAATGTGATTCCAGACGTGCTCAACCAAGTCATTTTGAAGATTCAAATGAGTGTGCCAATCACGCATCTCACGGTGGAATTGGGCAAACTGTTCAAATGTGGCCGGGTCTTGGTGTAGGGGCTCAATATTTTCACCTTGATAATCAAATCCTTGGTCGAAGATACTCTCATCACGCTCGTCCTCGGCGATCATGTTGTGCATGATCACTGGCAGTCATCACCTCCCAAAGCTTCCTTTCATCCCATGACAGTGCAGGGTTTCGAATGCTACCCCACCGGGATTGAAGCACACCAAAAGCATGTTCCACATCCTTTCTAACACTCTCTTGCATTTGGGAAAATCTCTTTCTTTTCTCACCTTGGGGTTTCGAGATTGTCTTCATAAAAGTTGACCACTGAGGATATATACCATCTGCTAGGTAGTATCCCTTGTTGTAATGGTGGCCATTGATCTCAAAGTTGACAGGTGGGGAGTGGCCTTCTGCAACTCTCGCGAAGATTGGAGAACACTGCAGCACGTTGATATCATTGTGAGAACCTGCCATGCCGAAGAAAGAATGTCATATGCAAAGATCTTGCGATGCCACCGCTTCTAATATGACAGTGCACCCGTTAACATGCCCCTTGTACTGGCCCTGCCAAGCAAATGGACAGTTCTTCCACTCCCAATGCATACCATCTATGCTGCCAAGCATGCCTGGAAAGCCTCTAGCTGCATTGGTCGCCATCGCCAACAATCTCTCTGTATCAGCGGCAGTTGGCTGCCTCAAGTACTTTGGGCCAAACACCTCGATCACAGCCTGGCAAAACTTGTACATTGACATCAGACATGTTGTCTCACTCATACGCACATACTCATCCACCAGTTCGCCTGGAATTCCATATTCAAGCATGCGGATGGCCGTGGTGCATTTCTGGTAAGAGGAGAATCCAAGCTTGCCAAGGGCATCCGTCTTGCACTCGAAGTATGGGTCATGAGCAACCACTCCCTCTCGGATACGATTGAACACATGCCTTGTCATACGAAAACGGCGACGAAATTTATCCGTCTAGAAGAACGGGGTGTTGGCAAAGTAATCGGAATAGAGCAGGGCATGGCCTCTCTCCCTGTTGCGGTTCAGGTTGGGAGCACGGCCAGGGAGTGACCCCCTGTACCGGGGAAGCTACCGTTGAATATGGTCGTGAACGACCAGTGCAGCCACCACAAGATCTTCATCATCCGACGACGAATCGTCCGATGAACAAAGGAAATGTTGGAAGAAAAACTCGTCTCCACTGTCCATACCTTTGTTGGCAAAAGGTCGAACACCTTGCGGTCGTGGTGGCAAAGAGGCCGCGATGATCACCTCGACGCAGCAGGGGTGGTTACCGGCCGGCTACTGGCCGCTCTAGAGCTCTCGTCGGAATCTGCCTCGGCTGTCGTGGTACATCGCTGGCACTCGTGTCCCCTCCGTCACCAGGAAGGACGGCGACGGCCAAACCTCCCCCAATAGACGACCAAAACTATAGCGAAAGCGCGGGCGTGGTGGCGGCCATGTCGAGACGTGGTTTGGTATGGACAACGGGGGGCTGCGCGGTGAGGAGGCGGCCGGAGAATAGCGGCGAGCCCGGCGCGGGCGGGCGGGAGAGAGGGTGAAGTGTTGGGAGCGGAGGGACTACTACTGCCCCCGACAGGCGGGCCACGGGGGGGGGGGACAAGGGCGTGCGTTGCGGCCGTCCGCGCGCGTCCGTTTCACCCCAAATCGAGCGCAAGTTTGGGTCGGGGATGGGTCGAAAACGGACGGAATCCGGACAATTGTCCGTTTGAGGCCGTGCGCTGGACCGCCTCTTTTATCCCTTTTACCCCAAACAGACGGAGCCGGACAGGATAGGGTCGTGCGGTGGAGTTGGCGTAAGGCCAAGCAAGTGCTGAAATCTGAGATGGGCTCTAGGCCCATATTACAATTTCTGAAAAATCTCTAAGGGCCCATGTGGGTTATATGGCACTAGGTGTGGTGGGAAGTTTAGTCCCACCCCGGAAGTGGAAGGAGAGTTGGAGTGGTTTATAAGGGTTTCTCTTCTACATGCTATTGGAGCTTGAGAAGAGAAGAGGCCCTCGCGCACTCCTCCTCCGCCGCCCGCCTCGCCACGCCACGCCTCGCCTCGTCACGACGCGCCGCGGGTTGCGGGAATGAGCCGAGCCGAGCTCACACCTATGCGCTTATTTTTGCCACTCACTAACGGAGAGGTTCTGACAGCAGGGCCACGATTTGAGACGTCGGATCGTGGGCTGTCACGGACTCGGACGTGGGTCAAGCCCACGTCTCTCCACGCGACTGCGTCTATACACTAGTAGAAAACAGGGCTATGGTTCCGGGCCAAATTTCACATTAGTCCCGGTTCAATCACGAATCGGGACTAATGTGAGCATTTATCCCTGTTCGTGCGGCTAAGGCATTAGTCCCGGTTGACCTATGCCCTTTAGTCCCGGTTTGTGCCTCAAACCGGGACTAAAATGCGATACCATTAGTCCCGGTTCATGCCTCAAACCGACTAAAGATTAGACCTTTAGTCGGTGTGAGGCCACGAACCGACTAATTTGAGACCTTTAGTCCCGGTTCGTGCCACGAACCGGTACTAAAGGTCCCATTTTCAAACTCTACCCCCACGTGGATCGCCTTTTCAATTTTAAAAAAAATAAAAGAAAATGATCAAAATGTCAAAAAAATAAAAGAATATAAGTTTCCCATGTGATATGTGGTCTAGTTGTTGGGAAATTTGCAAATGTGAATTTCGACTTTATTTGCAAAATCTCTCTGGAATTTGTAAATATGGGCATAACTTTTGCATACTAACTCGGATGAAAAAGTTTTTTATATGAAAAAGCATCTACTCGAAAAGTTACATCCAAATTTAACCGGGGGGACCCCGTTAAACATTTCAAAATCCTCAAAAACCTAACAGAAAAAAAGTGGAAAAATTTTAATATCTAGAGTGGAAAAAATCGAAAAAATTTCAAACTGTGGTCAAACCATGGTCAAACTAATTATTCTAGAATATTAGTGTTACTAAATAATTTGTTCAGTTATTTTGAATTTTGGTCAAATCTGGTCAAACTATGGTCAAACTATGGTCAAACAATGGTCAAACTATGGTCCAACCATGGTCAAACTAATTATTCTAGAATATTAGTGTTACTAAATAATTTGTTCAGTTATTTTGAATTGTGGTCAAATCTGGTCAAACTGTGGTCAAACTATGGTCAAACTATGGTCAAACCATGGTCAAACTAATTATTCAAAATAACTATTGTTTTCTAAATAATTATTGTTTTTTGAAAACAATAGTTTGAAACTCAAACAGTGAAATGTGTCAATTAATGCTCAAGCAAAATTCCTGAGGGTTAATACTATTGTCAGGAAAACAACAAGTGCAGACTTGGAAACGAGGGAGAATAGAACCCAGAAGTTAAGCGTGCTCAGGCTGGGGGAGTGGGAGGATGGGTGACCGTTCGGGAAGTTAGGTGATTTGGAATGATGAGGGTGATTAGAGAAGAGGATAAATTGAGCAGTCATGAGGGGTGCTGATTAGAGATTAGGGGTTAAAATAATTCAGAAATTTGAAAATAAAAAATTATTCAAAAAAAATTCAAAAAAAAATTCAAAAAAAATCATAAAGGTGGAGCTCCACGTGGCCACGGCCTTTAGTCCCGGTTCTGCATAGAACCGGGACTAAAGGGGGGAGGCATTAGTACCGACCCTTTAGTCCCGGTTCACCAACCGGGACTAAAGGCCCTTACCAACCGGGACAATAGGCCCTTTTTCTACTAGTGATATAAGTGTGTTGTGTCCCTAACCCTAGCCGCCACGAACAGATCACATCTGCTCCAACGCGCCATGCCCATCGTTCCTTTCTTCTTTGCTGCCGCCGGTGACTCCATCCCGTCCGCGCGTACACGGTCGACGGGAGAGCAGTCTCGAAACCACGCCCTTCCGGTTCTCACAGGGGTGAGGGAGAATAGGTTTTGGGCAGCGATTACGCTGACCGCTTCGCTCGATCGCCTACTTCCTCTACGTCCGCGTCGCCTTCATCATCATCATGTCCACCGACGCCCGATCGTGCCGCCGAGAAAGCTGAAGCCGACAAGAAGGCCGCCGAGGACGCCGCTGCTGCCACCAAAGCCGCGGCCTCTGCATGGCCTACTGGAGGGTATAACTCGCTTATCCCGCTCCTGATTATTTTCATATACTAGCAGTATGTGTAGATTTGTCTACTGTTTGCTTAGTACGTGCATATTTAGATCAAAGTTAGTACGTCATCAACTTAGTCAATGTCATGCTAGTGATTTACTCGTGGATTAATTTAATCGAGAAATTGCCTATTTACTCAACAATCCAAAAACCTATTATGTGTAGGAATTTTTCGGCAAGTGGCTTTGCCGCTGCACCAGAACCGGATAAGTTTACCTACGTATTTTAAGCGTTAGCGCACAAAGACCACTTTATGGCTCATGGCTATGAACTGTTCGGGTCACCGGTGTGTCCACGGAACGATTGCTCTGAATAGGAGAAGGCGTTCAGGAGGCAACCTGTGTTTCGGAGCAGTTCTTAAGCGTGATCGAGATAAACTGGTCGACGATATTTACATGTGCCTGCCGCCAAAGACTTGTGGGAGGCGCTCAATCTAAGTTCGGGCCGTCGATGCGAGGAGCGAGATGTATATTATAGAGCAGTTCCACGATTACAAGATGGTTGAGAACCGTCTGTCTTTGGAGCAGGCTCATGAGATAATATGCATTGTTAAGGAGCTTGAGCTTACGAAGTGCGAGTTACCGGGCAAGTTTGTCGCGGGTTGCATAATCGCTAAGCTCCCCAATTCACGGAGGAACTTTGCCACCACTCTGAAACATCGAGGCGTGAATTCTCTGTGGAGGATGTCATTGGCCATCCGAGTGTCGAGCAGAATTCAAGGGCAAAGGACTGCATAGGAAAAGGGGCGAAGGAACTTCGTCGCCAACATGGTGAACCAGAAGAATTTCAACTCCCACAAGCCCAAGGGAAAGAACGGTGTCCAACACAATACCGACTTTAAGAAGAAGGGTAAGAAGACCTTCAAGAAGAACAAGAAGGATGAGGGCTGCTTTACTTGTGGTTCGGCTGAACATTGGGCCAACAAGTGCCCAAACAAGTATAAGAAGTCAGGACAGGACTCCAAGTCTGTCAACATGATTGTGTGCAACAATGAAAATGGTGCATCTGGGTCACAGGTCACGGGTCCGTATTGATGGGGAATGGCGCGAGTGCTTCTGTTCATGGTGTTGGCACGGTCGATCTGAAGTTTACTTCGGGAAGGATCGTGCAGCTAAAGAACGTGCAGCATGTCCCCGCCATCAAGAAGAACCTCGTTAGTGGCTCCCTTCTATGTAGAGAAGGGTTTAAGTTGGTTTTCGAGTCTAATAAATTAGTTGTTACGAAATATGGACTCTTTGTTGGAAAAGGTTATGAGAGCGGAGGGATGTTCCGCCTTTCCCTCCCAGATTTTTGTAATAAAGTCGTGAACCATATTCATTCGAATGTTAATGAATCAAGTTTGGCATTCACGTCTTTGTCACATTAGTTTCGGTGTTATGACGCTGCTAGCCAAGTTGGATTTAAGTCCGAGTTTCACTTTAGCCAAAGGTTCTAAGTGCCTATCATGTGTGCAAGCTAAGCAACCTCGCAAGCCTCACAAGGCCGCGGAGGAGAGACACTTGGCACCATTAGAACTCATACATTCTGATCTTTGTGAGATGAATGGTGTGTTGACTAAAGGCGGAAAGAAATACTTCATGGCATTGATAGGTGATTCCACTAGATATTGCTCTGTATATCTGTTAAATACTAAAGATGAGGCTCTACACTACTTTAAAATCTATAAGGCAGAAGTTGAGAATCAACTTGAAAAGAAAATTAAATGAATCCGGTCAGATCGCGGTGGAGAGTACTTCTCGAGTGAGTTTGATTCCTTCTGTGCGGAACACGGCATTATTCATAAGAGGACGCCTCCCTATTCTCCCCAGTCAAACGGGTTGCCGAGCGGAAAACCGTACTCTAACCGATCTGGTTAACGCCATGTTAGATACATCGGGTTTATCCAAGGCATGGTGGGGAGGCTATATTGACGGCATGTCATGTCCTGAATAAAGTTCCGACAAAGGATAATGAGATCACTCCTATGAGAAATGGGCAAAGAGAAGGACAACACTCTCGTACTTGCGTGCTTGGGGTTGTTTGGCGAAAGTCAATGTGCCGATCCCCAAAAGCGTAAGCTTGGACCCAAGGCGTGGATCGTGCATTAATTTGGGCTACGCTAAGAACAGCGTTGGCTATAGATTTCTAGTAGTGAAAATGAGGTACCACCGGAAAGGTCGGTACAATTATAGAGTCCAAGGATGCTACATTCTTTGAGGATATTTTTCCCATGAGAGATATGCAAAGCACTTCTAGACAGGAATCTAAGGAGACTCTGAGCACGCCATTCCTATGGAATATTATGAACGAACACATGATGAAAATCCTGAGGAGGATGACGAGGAAACCCTTGGTAGGGGCAAGAGACGAAGGACTGCAAAGACCTTTGGTGTTGATTTCTTCATGTACCTCGTGGATGATACTCCCACTTCTATTTCAGAAGCGTATGCCTCTCCGTGTCGACTCTTTGGAAGGATGCGGTCCAGAACGAGATGGATTCCATCATGGCTAATGGGACATGGGAGATCATAGAAGCGTCCCTATGGTTGCAAACCATTGGGATGTAAGTGGGTGTTCAAGAAAAGCTTAGGCCCGATGGTACGATTGAAAAGTACAAGGCTAGGCTTGTGGCCAAGGGCGATGACCAGAAAGAAGAGGAAGATTTCTTCGATACTTATTCACCTATGGCTAGACTGACCACCATTCGAGTATTACTCTCGTTGGCGGCCTCACATGGTCTTCTCGTCCATCAAATGGATGTTAAGACGGATTTTCTGAATGGAGAGCTAAATGAGGAAATCTACATGCAAACAGCCAGATGGCTTTGTGATAGATGGTCGTGAAAGAAAGGTGTGCGAGTTCTGAAATCTTTATATGGCACGAAGCAAGCACCTAAGCAATGGCATGATAAGTTTAATACAACTCGACATCTGTTGGCTTCGTTGTTAATGAAGGCGACAAATGTGTATAATATCGCCATGGTGGGGGCGAAGGAGTTATCTTGTGCTTGTATGTTGATGACATACCGATATTCGGAACCAATCTCAAAGTCATTGAGGAGGTTAAGTCGTTTCGCCTCGTAACTTTGAGATGAAGGATCTTGGTGTGGCTGATGTTATCTTGAACATCAAGCTACTGAGAGATAATGAGGGTGGGATCACACTTCTACAATCCCATTATGTTGAGAAGGTGTTGAGTCATTTTGGATATTCGGACTGCACACCATCTCAAACACCATATGATCCTAGCGTGTTGATTCGAAAGTCCAAAGGCATGGCTAAAGATCAATTGAGATATTCTCAAATCATTGGTTCAATGATGTACCTAGCGAGCTTAACGAGGCTCGACATCGCGTTCTTTGTGAGCAAACCGAGCCGATTTGTTTCCAAACCGGGTGATGTACATTGGCATCTTTGTTGAAAGAGTTATGCGCTATCTGAAAGGTACTATGAATTATGGACTTCACTATACCGGAGACCCGTCTGTACTTGAAGGGTATAGTGATGCGAATTGGATCTCTGATGCTGATGAGATGAAGGCCACAACTGGGTATATTTTTACTCTTGGAGGTGGCGCTATTTCCTGGAAGTCTTGCAAGCAAACGATCTTAACGAGGTCGACAATGGAAGCAGAATTAATGAAGATTAGACACTTCGGTGTTGAAGCGGGATGGCTTGAGATCTTTTTATGGACTTGCCACTGGTTGATAAACCTGTTCCGGCTATAATTATGAACTGTGATAATCGGTGTCATCACCAAGGTGAAGAGTTCAAAGGACAACATGAAGTCCAACAAACATATAAGAATGAGATTAAAAGCTGTCGTAAAATTAAGAAACTCCGAGTAATAGCGTTGGACTATGTCCATACGGCTAAGAATCTGGCAGATCCCTTCTGAAAAGGGCTATCACGTGTAGTGATAGATAGTGCATCGAGGGAGATGGGTATGAGACCCACATGAGTTACCATGGTGGTAACCCAACCTATGTGATCGGAGATCCCGTGAAGTAGGACACAGGAAAACAAGCGGTGGTGAACCGAGGAGAGTAACTTTACTAACCCACCCGTTGGAGATGCAATACTCTCGAAGCTGTATGGAAGGATGACTCATCTTAATGTGTTCCAAGGCTTATATGTATAAGCAAGATGCTATCCTACAGAGCGATCTTTGGAGGAACATACCTATGTGAGCCCGACTACTAGTCACGGTCTATGAGATTGGGGTGATCTCTAGTAAGCTTATGAATAGGCCAGGAGTGTGACTTATATGCTCCACCCGAGGGGTCAGCCTTCGGCAGCCCAGTACTAGTAAGACATGGGGTGAAACTTCTTTACGTAAACCCGACAATTCAAGGCATAGTACATTGTTCGGTTGTGAAGGAGTGTAGCTACTTGCTCTAGGTGAAGCTCAACCTTAATGTATCTTCATTGAAACACTAGTATATCAAAACAGTATTTGGAACAGAGGACACAATGGGCCCTCGAGATCTGGTGGGGGATTGCTGAAATCTGAGATGGGCTCTAGGCCCATATTGCAATTTCTGAAAAATCTCTAAGGGCCCATGTGGGTTATATGGCACTAGGTGTGGTGGGAAGTTTAGTCCCATCCCGGAAGTGGAAGGAGAGTTGGAGTGGTTTATAAGGGTTTCTCTTCTACATGCTATTGGAGCTTGAGAAGAGAAGAGGCCCTCGCGCACTCCTCCTCCGCCCGCCCGCCACGCCACGCCTCGAACGATACCCCACCGGGATTGAAGCACACCAAAAGCACGTTCCACATCCTTTCTAACACTCTCTTGCATTTGGGCAAATCTCTTTCTTTTCTCACCTTGGGGTTTCGAGATTGTCTTCATAAAAGTTGACCACTGAGGATATATACCATCTGCTAGGTAGTATCCTTTGTTGTAATGGTGGCCGTTGATCTCAAAGTTGACAGGTGGGGAGTGGCCTTCTGCAACTCTCGCGAAGACTGGAGAACGCCTGCAAAGACGTTGATATCATTGTGAGAACCTGCCATGCCGAAGAAAGAATGTCATATGCAAAGATCTTGCGATGCCACCGCTTCTAATATGACAGTGCACCCGTTAACATGCCCCTTGTACTGGCCCTGCCAAGCAAATGGACAGTTCTTCCACTCCCAATGCATACCATCTATGCTGCCAAGCATGCCTGGAAAGCCTCTAGCTGCGTTGGTCACCATCGCCAACAATCTCTCTGTATCAGCGGCAGTTGGCTGCCTCAAGTACTTTGGGCCAAACACCTCGATCACAGCCTGGCAAAACTTGTACATTGACATCAGACATGTTGTCTCACTCATACGCACATACTCATCCACCGGTTCGCACAGAATTCCATATTCAAGCATGCGGATGGCCGTGGTGCATTTCTGGTAAGAGGAGAATCCAAGCTTGCCAAGGGCATCCGTCTTGCACTCGAAGTATGGGTCATGAGCAACCACTCCCTCTCGGATACGATTGAACACATGCCTTGTCATACGAAAACGGCGACGAAATTTATCCGGCTTGAAGAGCGGGGTGTTGGCAAAGTAATCGGCATAGAGCATGGTGTGGCCTCTCTCCCTGTTGCGGTTCAGGTTGGGAGCACGGCCAGGGACTGACCCCCTGTACCGGGGAAGCTGCCGTTGAGTATGGTCGTGAACGACCAGTGCAGCCACCACAAGATCTTCATCATCCGACGACGAATTGTCCGATGAACAAAGGAAATGTTGGAAGAAAAAATCGTCTCCACTGTCCATACCTTTGTTGGCAAAAGGTCGAACACCTTGCGGTCGTGGTGGCAAAGAGGCCGCGATGATCACCTCGACGCAGCAGGGGTGGTTACCGGCCGGCTACTGGCCGCTCTGGAGCTCTCGTCGGAATCTGCCTCGGCCGTCGTGGTACGTCGCCGGCACTCGTGTCCCCTCCGCCACCGGCAAGGACGGCGACGGCCAAACCTCCCCCGATAGACGACCAAAACTACGGCGAAAGCGCGGGCGTGGTGGCGGCCATGTCGAGACGTGGTTTGGTATGGACAACGGGGGGCTGCGCGGTGAGGAGGCGGCCGGAGAATAGCGGCGGCGCCGGCGGCGGGGCGGGGCGGGGAGAGAGGGTGAAGTGTTGGGAGCGGAGGGACTACTACTGCCCCCGACAGGCGGGCCACGGGGGACAAGGGCGCATGTTTGCGGTCTGCCAGCGTCCGTTTCACCCCAAATCGAGCGCAAGTTTGGGTCGGGGATGGGTCGGAAACGGACGGAATCCGGACAATTGTCCGTTTGAGGCCGTGCGCTGGGCCGCCTCTTTTATCCCTTTTACCCCAAACAGACGGAGCCGGACAGGATAGGGTCGTGCGGTGGAGTTGGCCTAAGGACAAGCAAGTGCTGAAATCTGAGATGGGCTCTAGGCCCATATTGCAATTTCTGAAAAATCTCTAAGGGCCCATGTGGGTTATATGGCACTAGGTGTGGTGGGAAGTTTAGTCCCACCCGAAAGTGGAAGGAGAGTTGGAGTGGTTTATAAGGGTTTCTCTTCTACATGCTATTGGAGCTTGAGAAGAGAAGAGGCCCTCGCGCACTCCTCCTCCGCCGCCCGCCTCGCCACGCCACGCCTCGTCACGACGCGACGCGCCGCGCCGCGGGTTGCGTGAATGAGCCGAGCCGAGCTCACACATATGCGCTTATTTTTGCCAGTCACTAACGGAGAGGTTATGACAGCAGGGCCACGATCTGAGACGTCGGATCGTGGGCATCCTGAGACTTCGGACGTGGGTCAAGCCCACGTCTCCACGCGATCGCGTCTATATAAGTGTGTTGTGTCCTCTAACCCTAGCCGCCACGAGCAGATCACATCCGCTCAACGCCGACGCACTTGTCGTTCCTTTGTTGTTGCTGCCGCGGTGACTCCATCCCGTCCGCGCCAGACACGGTCGACGGAGAGCAGGTCTCGAAACCACGCCTTCTGGTTCATGTACGGGTGAGGCGAATAGGTTTTTGGGCAGCGATTACGCCTCGCCGCTTCCGATCGTCTACTTCCTCTACGTCCGCGTCGCCTTCATCATCATCATGTCCACCGACGCCGACCGTGCCGCCGCTGAGGAAGCTGAAGCCGACAAGAAGGCCGCCGAGGACGCAGCTGTTGCCACCAAAGCCGCGGCCTCTGCATGGCCTACTGGAGGGTATAACTCGTTTATCCCGCTCCTAATTATTTTCATATTAGCAGTACTAGTAGTATGTGTAGATTTATCTACTGTTTGCTTAGTACGTGCATATTTAGATCAAAGTCAGTACATCATCAACTTAGTCAATGCCATGCTAGTGATTTACTCGTGGATTAATTTAATCGAGAAATTGCCTATTTACTCAACACGCCCCGTCCTGTCCATATCTCTCGCCGGTACCACGGCAAGCGTCGCGTCATCCAGGGAACAAACAGCTCTCACGCCACGGCGAGGGAGAGAGAGAGAGAGACAAACCGGCCGGCAGCACGGCACGGCAGCGTAGACCCCAGACGGGACGCGCCCTTTCCCCCTCCCCTGAGCTGAGCCGACACGACCGGTGTCACTCGCGGAGCAACGCCAGCACCGCACGCAAACCGTGTCACTCCGGCCGCATAGCATGCATGCATGAACTTCGCCCAGCCGAGCCACCAGAAAGAAAGGAAAGAAGCGACGGCGAGCGGACACGCACGGCCGGTCCGTGCACCGCTGTCTTGCAGGTCTTGCTGACTTGTGCTGCTGCGCCGATGATCCTGATTCCTGGCCGGACTCGGCGAGATTTATCTTGCAAAATTATCGATCTCGGGTAGGATAGAGAATTAGAGATAGACTGTAGTGTGCAGTGTGTAGCCTGGCTCCGTAGAGTGGACGCCGAGCGGGAGCTGCCACTGCCAGCCTACGGCGCCGAGCCGGGGGCCGGCGGGCGGGCGGGCAGAGACATTCATGGCTGCTGCGTGCTGCCCACTGCTCTGGTGCTGAACCGAGCTAGCTGGAGTGGCTACTGTGCCTGTCCTGTGCGCTGCCGTCTACGCAGCAGGCTACAAACCGGTCCACCAAGGCTACGAGCAGCACTGTGCGGTCTGTGCTGCTGCTGGATGCGCGCACAAGAGACAACGCTGACAGACCTCTCGGCAGCGATGCGATCAGCAGCGCCAATGATTCCGTTCCTTTGCGGATCAATAGCGAGACGGGGCAAAATTTCCTGTTTTGACCCTTTTCACGTCTAAAATCGAGATCTGACCCTAGTTTGAAATTATTTCGACATTTGACCCTTTCAGCTACCGCCGTTCGCCCTGGCGGTAGGGTACTTTGACGGCCGTCTGGCCGTTAACGGGGACTGACGTGGCTAAGGGACCTACCGCCGCAGGTCTCGGCAGTAGGCTCGAACACCCTACCGCCCAGGTCCCCGGGGTAGGGTCCTGGAGATAATGTTTGGTGGGGTCCACTCACCATCCACCCACTCCACTCATCTTCTTCCTTCCCGAGCTCATACTCTCTCCCCCTTTTCTTCCCCACCAAAGCACCCACTAGATCCACCTTCAGTGCTTGAGATTTGTCCCGTGGATCGAGGCCATTTGCATCACCCAAGGTACCTCCCCCATCCCCTCTTCATTTGGTTGGTTCAAATCATCTAGTTTTGTTGGAATAAACTAGTTTTGGAACCCCCTATTTCTTCCTCTAATTTAGCATTTATTGTGCATTTATGGCACATTTATGGGGCATTTATGGTGTATTCATGGTTGATCTAAGTAATATGTGTCACTCTTTGTTGTGGCAAGCTAGCTTAAGAGTTAGTGTTAGGGTTAGGGTTAGGGTTAGTGCTATGATTAAGGTAAACTAGATGTTAGATTCAAAACCTTATATTTTAGCTAGTTCATCCATATGAAATGACCGGTCCATGGATGACTCAATTTTGTTCCATTGTTTTTAGATGGATAAACTAGTGAATGTGTATTATTTGGACAAGGCGGCTTTCATGCATGAAAATGCCGACGAAGGGGAGGATGCCATGGTTTTTGACACAAGCCCGAGCTATGATGATATTGTCGTGAAAGTGAGAAACGTCCTCAATTGGATTAACCCAAGTGATGGTGTGAAGCTTATTGGACGTTATGATGTGGGAGTGGGAGTAAGATCCCGATTAAAGAGTATGTCCATCACCTCTCAATTGCATTGGGATGTGTATAAGGAGAAAGTTGAGGGATCACAAGACAAGTCACTTGAGTTATTTGCCACAAGACAATTCAAGGTTGAAGTTCCTCGGCCACTACTTGACTTGAACCGAAATGTGTCCTCCCCAATACATGATGCTGTCGTGGTGTTTAACCACAATGCGGCTAGCCAACCACCAAGTAGCCAACCAAATAAAGAGGACATCATCAATGCTAGAGCAATAGTTCTTGTAGGTGATGATCATGTTGAAGATGAGGCCGTTGCTCATGTTGATGAACATGCAAATGTTCATGTTGATGGAGATGCCATTGCTCATGCTGATGGAGATGCTATTGCTCAAGATGATGTGTATGCGGAAGAAGAAGAGATTCATTACAATCGCATTGGTGACTTGGATGTCATTGTGCATCAACAAGACATGGACCAGAACCTACCTTATAGCCGTATGTGTAGGTATGAGTCGGATGATGAGGGTCCACCAGAAGAATTGGATGAGGACGGATTCACGCCGCAAGAAAATCAAATTTACAAGAAGGTCAATGGCAAGGAAAGAGGACCCTCTTTGTTCCGTGATCTTAGCCTTGCCGACAAGGCTGTTGTTGATGGTGGCATGAGGTTGGGCTTGATCGAACCATCGCCTTGCCCGAGGATGGGTGATCCAAGGCCATCGGGTGAGGACGAGAATGCTCATTTGAAGAAAGGGATCAAGTTTGGTTGTTTGCAAAAGTTCAAGATATGGTTGAGTGACTATGCCATTCGGAACCATAGGCCGTTCGTTGTTGGTCATTCCAACAAATTGCGCTAAATCATCAAATGTGACAAAGAAGGTTTCCCATGGAAGGTCCGTGGAAGAAAGATCAAGGAAACCGGGCAATGGGAGTTGAAGAGTTGTGTGGCCATCCACAAGTGCATACCACCGGACAAAGCGGACCGAAGCAAGGGACACCGCCAACTCACGTGCGAGTATCTAGGCTATAAATTGTTGAATGAGATATCCCATGATCCAACCGTGAAGGTGAAATTCCTCATGAGTTCGGTCTTCGAAAGATTCGGGTACCCGATCAAGTATGGAAAGGCCTGGATGGCGAAGGCAAACTCTATAAGGATGTTGCATGGTGATTATGAGGCCGCATATAACATTCTTCCCAAGATGTTGGCAGCCATTGCTCATCGGAACCCGGGAATGCGCCATCGGGTGGAGTCAATTGAGGGAATGTTTCATCGAGCTTTTTGGAGCTTTGGTCAATGCATCGATGCATTTAGGCATTGCTGCCCCGTGTTGTCAATTGATGGCACGTTCTTGACCGGAAAGTACAAGGGCACTTTGATGGTAGCAATGGCCCACTTGTCCAATGACAATGTGTTATCGGTGGCATTTTCGTTGGTGCCTTCCGAGCACGATGATAATTGGCAGTGGTTTATGGATCATCTGAGGACGAAGGTGATTGGCCCCAAAAGAGAGGTGTGCATCATATCGGATCGCCATCATGGGATTCTGAAAGCAATAGAAGTTGATATTCCAGGCTATCCAAAGCTCCAACATCGTTGGTGCATGAGGCATTTCGTGGCAAACTTTTACCGTGCATGCAAGAGTAAGGAGTTTTGCAAAGATCTTACCCATGTTTGTGTGGCATTCAACACTGCCACATTCCAAAGTCGCTATGATAAGCTATTCGAGGCTTTGAAAAAGAACAAAGGAGGGAGAGAATTCTTGACAAGGAATTTTCTGGAGAAGCATAAGTGGTCACGTGCTTACGACGAAGGAGGTTTCCGATACGGAGACATGACAAGTAACATGGTGGAATGCTTCAACAATGCGCTCAAGGGTGTCCGTTCTTTGTCGGTCCTTTGCAATAGTGAAATATACCTTCTTCAAGCTCAACGAGTATTTTCTGAGGCATTCCGGAGAGACGGCCAAATGGATAGGTGAGAAAATGGAATTTCCCTTCAAAGTTGAGGATTGCTTGAAGCATCAAGCGCGCAAGTCTTGGCGTCAACAAATCATTAGTTTCAATGAAAAAGAACAAATCTACCAAGTCGATGAGCCGGGTGGTACAACAAGGGACGGTTGACATACGGTGGAGTAGCATATGAGGTGCGCCTCAAGACCCGGTGGTGTCAGTGCGAGAGACCTCACAAGTATCATTGGCCTTGCTCGCATGTGATGGCCACCGCAAAGTTCAGAAACTTGAAAGTATCGGATGGTACCACCTTGTAGTTGCATGAGTTCACATTGGAACGAACGAGGTTGACATGGGCTCCTAGGTTTCATCCTTCCTAGATCGATCCACGATGGCACGAGTATCATGGGCCACACATCGCCCCTCGACCCGAACTCATGGTGCCTACAAAGGGAAGAAGAAGAAAGAAGAGGTTTAGGGGTGACATGGATGACCTAGCTGGATACACCGGAATGAAACAATTTGGTAGCGACTATTTCATGGAGGCACCGGACATCAACAGCTGTGGTAAATGTGACGAGCTGGGACACAATGTTAGGAAATGCACCAAAAAACCACGGACCGATGCCAACACTCCGGATCCTAGTCAAAGTGGTGCCCGAAGAGGAGGTACCAGTGGCACACGAGGAGGTAGGAGTGGTAGTGGACGAGGAGGCATGAGTGGTGCGCGTGTAGGACGGACGAATCTTGGCGGTAGTGGACGAGGAGACAGTATTAGAGGGCGTGGGGGCGGTCGGGTACCGGTGGTCGTGGTCGTAGGACGAGAAGGGTTGATAGAGGAAGGCCTATTGACATCTTGCTTAACACAGATGGTTGAAATAAGGTGAATGGTACTTGTTATTTGGTCTTGTTTTTTTGTTTTTTTGCATACATACATGTTTTCTTACTTTACTAACTACCAAGTTTGTCTTTATGGGCATGGCTTCTTCTGGTTCCGTGACGAGGCCACCGTGTGCTAACCGCGAGGATATGCTCGACAAGTGGACAGACGCCGAGTTGGATAAGGTGAAGGACAAAGATATGAGAACTCCATCATGTTGGTGTGGAGATGTTTGCAAAGTTAAGGTATCCATCGACCGCAAGAAATCATGGACGGAAGGAAGAAGATATTTTGTTTGTCCCAACTATGCCTACGATCGTCCTCGTCCAGCTCACGCCTATGATGTACCTCCGGTAAGTTGTTCAAGTTCAAACATGTCGTCAACCATTGAATCTATCTTACTAATGACCACATTTGTTCTTTATTCGTACCTAGTCTCCGCCTCCACTTTGTAAGTACTTCAGATTGATAGATCAAGATGTGCCAGAAGATGTTAAGAAAGATCAACTTCGAGATTGTCTACGAAGGCAGCGGTTGTTTGAAGAAGCATTTCAGAGAGGCTTGGATGAAGAGCGTCGTGAAAAGGAGAGGATGGAGCGCAAGAAGCGTGAAGAGGAGAGGACACACAAGGAGAAGATTGCTCGTCAAGAGGAGAGAGCAAGAAAGCTTGCAAGGGCTCGTGAAGCCCAAGAGGAGGATGAGGCACGCGACAAAAAAGGAAAATGGCCTCGTGTGACCCAATAAGGCCTTCGTTTCAAGAAACTAGTCTGAACTATGCCTTCGATTCGAGAAACGTGTGATGAACTATGTCTTTGATTTGTGATATCTATCATGAACTACGTCTTCGATTTATGAAACTTGTGATGAACTACGTCTTCGATTTGATGAAACTATGTTTGTTTTGTTGTTGCTGTGACTTGATTTGTGTTGAAGTGATGAAGAAGAAAAATAGAGCAAACTCTGCTCTGCTTTGCACCCTACCGCCAGACCACATGGCTGTAGGAAATGAAACCTTACCGCCGGAGGATATGGCGGTAGGTTGGCGAAATATTCTGTGACCGAAGCGGTCCCCTGTTCCTCGGTAGGGTTGGGCACCCTACCCCCGGAGCCGATGGCGGTAGGGGTGGCCACCCAAACGCCTGCTCTGTTGCCTCTTCTGTGGCCAGATCGGGCATTTGGGGGGGGGGGTAGGGTTGGGCACCCTACCGCCGGCGCTTACGGCGGTAGGGGTGGCCACCCAAACGCCTGCTCTGCTGCCTCTTCTGTGGCCAAATCGAGCATTTTGGGGGCGGTAGGGTTGGGCACCCTACCGCCGGCGCTTATGGCGGTAGGGGTGGCCACCCAAACGCCAGATGTGCTGCCTCTTCTGTGACCAAATCGGGCATTTTGGGGGCGGTAGGGTTGGTCACCCTCTAATCGGCTTATGGCGGTGAGGGGTAGCCACCCAAAGCGCTGTTGTGCTGCCTCTTCGTAGCCAAATCGGTCATTTTGAGGCGGTAGGGTTGGTCACCCTACCGCCCAGGCCAATGGCGGTAGGGATGGCCACCCAAGCGCTTTCTTTGTCTTTGCCTCTTACAGCCGTCGGGCATTTTGGGGCGGTAGGGTTGGGCACCCTACACGGGGCCCATGGCGGTAGGGTTCATTCCTTTTCCCTCTTCCTATCTTTTTAGCCCTTTGCCTTTGCATTTCTTACAAATTTCTGTGAACTAAGCATACAAAATGACATGCAAAAATGATGGAGTAGCGAAGACATACATAATCGAGCATAGTTCATTACATCCACAAATGACACTAGTTCAACTGACTTAAAACATCTAGAGACTCGAATGACATGAGTTCAAAGTACAAAGCTCAAGCTCGAGCATACACTTTCTACTTCGGAAAGAAAGATCTAAAACGCATAAGACGTTCAATTTGTGCGTCACGATCAGGATTAGGCTTCAGTTGATAATCCGACGATCCCACCCAATTCTCCAACACACCTTTCGTTTCACCGAACCAGGCCCATCGAGCACGGCGTTCCAGAATCTCTGACTTGCCTTGTGTGATTTCCCATCCAATGACCTGTCCGGGTTTTCTCAAGTCCAGCTCGCGGAATTCTTCTATGTTCACAGAGAAAAAGATCTCTGTTGCCACAGAATGTATGCAAGCATATTCCTTCTAATGCAGCTCATTATTATTTCACAAGCCTACGGAAAACTTTTCTCTCCTTAAGATCAGATGGTTCCTCCATGAATGGATACTTGTTGAAATCCATCATGGCAACAAACTCCTCATCATTTCTCTTGAACCATGCTTCAAGCTCCCTCTTGATAGCAAGTTGTCGCTCCGGTACAATCTTCTCAGACGCTGCCGCCAAACTCTTAGATGCAATGCCACAACACTTCTCATATACTTTCTTCAACTGCTCCGAGGTCATGTTTTCCATGCTACATGAAATGGAACAAACCATAACTCAAATCAAATGATACAATACAAACACAAAGCATAACTTATTTATAATGACCAAGGTTACATAATGTTCTCACTGGTTCAAAATGACATAGGTTACATATATGATAAGGGTACATGCCATTACAGTCCAAATGACACTACAACATCATTTGTTTAAACCCCCTCTACTACTCCATCAACAAGACATCTTTGTCGTACGGCCCGGGGTTGCAACAAATGACATCATTTCTTTCACGGACCCAAGCCCAACGAGTTGCCCGACTAAGTATCGCCGACGATGCTTGCCTAACTAGCCAATCAATGATCTGCCCAGGGTTGTTAAAGTCCATCTCATTCACTTCATCCCTTGTTCCACACAATGCAATTTGCCTTGCAAGAGCGCGTCTATGATTTTTCTCTTCATTCTTGATTTTGCTTATGTTTTTCTCTTTAGCTTGGTATAACTTAATTCTGGCATCGTCGCACTTTGACACATAATAATTTGAAAAATCTTTACAAGCCGCATTCAATGCATCAACGGCTTTGACCCACAAGTCCATTTTTTCCTCAATGACTGCACGTTCACGCTTAGCCGCCGCCTCCGCAGAAGTCTCAACAAAGATGATCGATCCCATCCTACAATTCCAGGGATTACTATAACAGTCATCCAAGGTAAAAATCCTAGCCGTGTCTCGACAAAAACTTGAACCCTAGGAGTAGATCGAGCTATAATTCAAGAGGTACCTACTCTAACAAAACCATAATTAAACTATAACATAACGTTCGTCATATAGACTTAAGCATAACCATAAACACAACCTTAATCCTAACCATGTCATTAACCCTAACAAAACCCTAAATGATATTTCTTACTACCCAAACAATGCTAGTGACACAATACATTTTCAAAGTACAAACATTACCCTAAATGCATCATATACAATGATTTCACCACAACAAAACCATGAACTAGTGATTCCAACAAAATGAGCAAAATGCATGATTTGAACCAACCAAATGAAGGGGGGATGGGGGAGGTACCTTGGGTGATGCAAATGAGCTCGATCCACTGGCCAAATATCAAGCAATGGAGGGGGGTCTAGTGGGTGATTTGGTGGGGGGGAAGAGGGGGAGAGAGCTTCAGCTCGAAAGAAAAGTGGGATGAATGCGTGGGTGGGGGAGCAGCACAACCCCCTCCTTCACAACCTTATCCAGGAACCTACCGCCAGACAACCCGGCGGTAGGTTGCAACAGCCTACCGCCGTAGAGGGCGGCGGTAGGTCCCTTTGCCACGTGTACACGGCCGTTAACGGCCAGACGGCGTCAGGGAACCTACTGCCACGAGGAGCGGAGGTAGCCTGCACAAATCTACCGCCAGGAACCCCGGCGGTAGCAAAAGGGTCAAATGTCAAAATAATTTTAAACCGGGGTCAGATCTCGATTTTAGACGTGAAAAGGGTCAAAACATGAAATTTTGCCGCGAGACGGCTGCTTGCTCCTCGTGCTCGTCGATCCTGTCCTGGCCTTTCCCGGTGATGTGTGCAAAACAAAACAAACAGGGCCGTTGCTGTGCAATCCATCCATGCATGCAGTAGATGTTGCTGACCAAATTTGCATCAACAGGATATTCCAACGCTAAACTTTAAAACAGACACGACATGATTTGCTTGTGCACCGTTCCGGACCCGTCCGCGGACAGTGATACAGAGAGATCTGCTATCCAACCCTGTCTTTAAACCTTTGTCCTTGTTTTTTTATAAATACACAACATTCAACATAATTATGGAAAATAACATAATTCATCCATAAATAACATGCAAATATCCATAGTCCCCTAGATGTGTGCTCTATTTTTCTAAAAGATTTCGAGATCAAAATAATAGCATAGCAAATCTTCGATTAGAGAAAATATTCAAATGGGACATTTTTTTATAATTTAAATATTATAATTCAACTATGTTTTCAAATGAAATAATTCAAACTTGAATTGAGCTTGCACATATGTTCTATTTGTCCTTTTTAACCGCCCACACATGCTTAATCAAATATGCCTTCAGCTGCTAATGAGTTGCTCCATATTGAGTTTGTTGATGCATTTGAACAAACTCATCAAACGTAGTTGGATTCTGATATGAAAGTTGGATAGGATCATCCATGTTCTCAAATTTCATACATCCGACAACATCTCCACCCTTAACATCCACGATCATGTTGTGCATGATCACACAACATGTCACACCTCCGACAAGGTCTCCAAATCTCATTGTTTAGCAGGTTTAATGAACAATTGCAAAATGGGTTTGGAGCACTCAAAATGCCCTCTCTACATCCTTCTAGCTCCTTGTCTTTGGGGCAAATTGAGGTCCTTTGTGACCCACTAGACCAGAGATGGTCTTGGCGAAGGTACCCATGAATGATATATAAAGTCAACAAGATAGTATGTCATTTTGTACAAGGCAAATATCATGGTCATGTTAAGAAGCGCATCAACATTTTTGAAGCAGTTGCATCACAGGACCTCTGGATTTTACGCACTTCCTTTGGCATATCCAGATCTCACAATGACATCAATGTGTTGCAATAGTCTTTAGTTTGCTAGGTTGACTAAAGGGCAAGATCCTCCTGCAACTATACTGTAAATGGACTTATCCAGTGCATGCAAATCAAGAGATCTGAGCAAACATGGGTACCCGCTTGCTTTGGACCTTGCCAAGAGCCTCTCGGTGTCTGTGACATTTGGTTCTCTCAAGTGTTGAGGTCCAATCACCTCAACCACCTCAGTAGAAAATCTGACCATGGTGTGTTCGCATATCCTCTCATACATCTAGAGATACTCGTCTCACGAATATGTGGTTGTGCCATATGCAAGCATACAAAATGAAGTCTTGCACTACTAGTAACCAGATAATCCAATCCTTCCTACCACATCCATCTTCCAGATGAAGTAGTAACCGTATAATCAGACCCCATTGTAGAGGCGATCGAAGACATTTTTTGGCATTCTAAACCACCGAAAAAAAGTGTCTGTAAATAGGTCATCGGGGGCAAAGTAGTCACCCATCACGTCGATTCAGCACTCGACGATCCTTGATAGATCACTTGAAATTGAGAACAATTTCCTTGGCATGCTCCACATATGAAAGGACTGCCTGCATCATCACTGTGTTTGTCTGGATATCCTCCTCGTCGGACGACTCAACGTAGTGCTCATACATGTACTACATGTCCAAATCCATTGCTTCAAAGAAGGGACAAAAAAATTAATAAAGCTTTCGTAAGAAAGCATGAATTGCCGATTTTGGTATTATTCTTTACAAAGAAAGAAAATGAAATAAAAACTAAAATAAAATAGTAGTAATGAAGTTTTTCTAAGAAAAATGAAGTAGTTACATTGATATTGCCTTTTTGGAAGAAGGAAAATAAAAATAATAAAACAAGTAATGGCAAAAATAAGCATAGAATAGTGGATGTTTCACATAAAAAGAAATTTCCTAACAAGGAATCAATTAGTGGATTTTACTACAAGTTTTTTTAAATATAAATAGAAACTTAGCAATCATGAATAATATTCTATGAACCTTCCACTGTTAGGCGATAAGAATAATAAATTTGAAGCTCTGTTGTTTTCTATTAGACACTGTTTGTGGTGGATAAACTGTGATGTGATGTGGATATTTTTACAATTAGTTGTAGAAAATTAGACATAAAAGTATGAACACGTGAGTCAAAAACACAAAAATAGAAGAAGGGATTAGACAAATATGAGTATTACAATCCATCACAACGACAAGTGCAAGGTCTAATGTGTTGTGTTTACTAATAGGACAAATGTTTTATTGACACAAGCTTGGCCGTGTGGAATCAAACATGTACAGAGAAATATAATTTAGCATTGTGATACAATTCACAATGTGTAGTTTCTTATTGATAAAGTAGATAAAACAATTGACCTAAACTCTAGTCATACAATAAAAAGATGTGGTCTAGGATGTTAAAGATATACTTGTAATTGAACACTGCCATAACGGAAATCTCTTGTCATCAAAGTTGATCACCAACAAGTAATTATGTTATGTACTAATGTCTTAACCATCAAGTAATGTGAAAAAATGTTCTTTATTTTATACAAATAGAAAGAAGACTTGCAAATAAGCATGTATGGACAAAGAATCAACCATAGACATGTCTTTAGAAGTACATAACTCACAAAAGTGAACTATTTTTAGATTTACGCAAACTCAAAATCTCCAATGCCAGCCTTCTACGTTGTCTTATTGACATACATCGAAGAAGTTGAAGAAATTCAAATAACTACAAATACTAAATACAATGATTGTACTTCATAATTGCATTGTTCCATTAATAATTTACGGAATCCATAATTCTAGATGCAGAATAGATCAATATTAGATAGTAGACAATATAACACGTTTCCTCCTTTACCCATGTAAAGATGACAGAGAAACCTTTCATACTAGTAGAACGCCCGTGCGTTGCCACTGGCTCCCAAAAATTTAAAGGTCTGGGTAGTCCGGGCTCATTCAAATCCAACCCATATGTGAGGGAGAAATGTGGTTGTCCGGACTATCTGACATGCTATCTCCAACACGTGGTCCCAACACAAAAACTCACCCATGAAGCACCCTCCCCTTCACGCTCAGTTTTCCACTGTAGCATGACATTTCTCTCTGGAGTCTTGTCCTTTAAAACCAGATGTCATCCATTTCACCATCACCATGATGCCCTTTCTCCTTCACACCGTACTTCTCCACAAACCACTAAGGATAGGCCCCCCTCCCACCCCGCCCCTCCAACCACCCCGATCTCTACCCTAATCCCCTTTCTCTATGTTTGAGCTGATCCGCCGCCGCGATCAAAGAGGGCGATGGGTCAAGCATGAGATGAGAAATTGTACGGCGATGGTGTAATACCTCCAGAGGAATCCTACCGGCGAGGGGACTTTAGTACATAACAAATATAGGAGAAGACAGGAGTAGGATGTGCTGATGAATCAAAACGGAATAAAAAATCAATAAAACCGGTGTGTGCAAGGTGGGAAGGTGGAGATGAAATGAACGAAAAAATATCACCCAAATGCAAGTTGCCCATTTCTAAATTAAACATGGATACCTTATTTCCCCCTTAACCATAACTTTGTTGCCACCCAAGTAACAACTTAAACCTATTTTAGTTTTACAGCCCAAAGGCATTGTTTGCTCGTAAAATACTCTTTTATAACGAATATCCATTTCTGAGCCCAAGCTCATCTACACCCGATGAAGAGAAAATTCACAAAAAATTCTAAACAAATTCAACAAATCCAAATTTTTTTTGCATGGAAGCTAATTTTGTGCGTGAGGTGCGCTCCAAATTTCAAAACATTTAGACATATGAGTAGCTCTCAGCAAAAAGGACAAATCGGGTCAGAATAATGCATGAACAGTAAAAAAATCACATACCCTAAATTTGTCTTCTTTTACCAAGTTCTACCGAAAAGACAAAAGGCATCACACCCTTTGGCCTGGGCCGCACTCACTGCCACCTGCCACTTATGGACGACCGACTTGCCCTGCCCCTTTACGTGGCATTGGATTGCCGGCACCACCGCCCATCCCATCTTGGCTTCTACCACTCTGTCGTGCTTCTTCTCCAAGGAACCTTGGGAAATGCTAGCTGATAAACCAAAGCAAAGTAGTAAGGAAAGGGAATATTGTGCACTCAGGTACTTATCCGCTACAAACACTCCAAAGTTTTATTTACATTGCAGATTGAAAATTTAAGGTGGCAAATCAGCAATGCACTACACGCCTCTGTGCTAATCTAATTCAATAAAATCACCAAAAACTGCAGGTTTGGCCTCCCTATCCAAAGCTACATTAAGGAGAAAAAGAGTTCAAGGCCAACACGTTTGGAAAGTAAAGGGAAATGCAAAGAGGATAAACAAGATTAATAAGAAAAACAGCTATCATATAGTGAAGGACGATCTACAAGGTAGAAAATACCTATCAAATCCATGAAAGACTACCAGAGAAAATAAACAAATGTCATATGCATTTTCTTAAAGAGATACATTGTTGCAACTTAATTCTCAAAAAAGTAGTTAAAATCCATTGAAGACTAAGGACTTAAAATGTGCCCCCCCCCCCCTCCCCCCGAACTACTATAACATGCTAGCTGCAATGGAGCGGAAGTAAAAGGACTCGTGTTAGAACTTAGCAAGGCCAGCATGCCTGAAATAGAGCATATTTCTCTCAACATTGTTGAAACGTTCTCAGCTAGTATCCACGAGGGGTGAGACGAATAGGGTCACTTACAAATAATTGTCATTGGCTACTATTACAACACTAAGAAAGGAAAAAAATTCATCACTCTGCATACAAAAGCAGAGGATAAGGTAGACCTTGGTTTCCTTGATTACCTGTATCAGAACACACCTTTTCCTGCTCCCAGTGCATGCACTCTTTGATCTACACCATTGCTCATGTTAAAGAAATATCTCATAAAAACTACACCTTCACTTGGGCATATTGGAAAACATTTCATATAACGTACTAATGGATGCTGATAATATGCATAAGTTATACTCCCTCCGTTTGAAAATACTTGTCGTGGTTTTAATTCGAATTTGAATTAAAGCCATGAAAAATATTTTGAAACTGAGGGAGTAGTAAGAGATACACTGCCTCAATAGAATAGCAGATCTTTATCCAAAAAAGGAATGGAATGCCCTAAAATTTGTAACACAAGCCGTCTCTCACAAAAAAAGTAGCACAAACCTTTTATTTGAAAGACACAAATGGTGTTCTCTCTAATAACAATTATACACTGCACAAGTTACATTCTTCAAAGAAATAATGTTATCACTTAATTAAACATAGAGGGTCCGTACCAGAAATGCTCACACATGTTGAGAACAAAATGACATCAGTCCAAGACATCTCACTCGATCTGTATCAAAACGACATTTGGTAGTACATAGAAGCATGGCATGAGCTATGAATCAACTTGATTCAATCCATGGTAAGGATGCACACGCGTCTAAAGATATAGATACATCGAGATGACAATCTAGAATTTAGTACTAAACTCATTTAATCTTGTAGCTCAGGGAAGATTCAATCATGCAATTAGAGGCATACAATTGGCGTGCCAGAGAAGATAAAACTGACATGAAAGTAACTGATTACCCCGCTGCAATATTTCGAATAAACACTCCCAAGAACACTGAACATGACCCAAGACCATCAACACACTTAATAGATAAGTAGTTGTCGCACTCGAATCAATATCAATGTACTCTTTCGATCATATTGCTATGTTATAGTTCATTTGTATAAATGAACCACAATTCTTGAATCAATATTCATGTATTTTCTACTCGCCTAGCTACTAAGTAAACCAATCATCTATATACAGCCCGCGGCAAGCCGGCAACAGATCTTGTCGATGTCGAGGTAGTTGTTGGGATCTCGATTGATGACGGTAATAAATAGTGGTGAATGTTGGCCTAATTTACTATCATTATGCATGGAAACGAATCATCAAGAAAAAGAATACTTCCTATTACTACGGTCATAGGAAGCTTCCTAATCTATGCTACCAAACAGTTTCCGCCAAAACAAGGAAGGAAAGTTATGGACGTGATGCGGAAGGAAGCAAACGTTATGAAGATTAATTAATTTAGATTTGATACTTAGTGATTGATTGTGATTGATTCTTTTACATAAAGACATTAGTAAATAACTTGCATCAGCATGGAAAGTTCTAATCCGTTCAGTTTTTTTTGTTCTGTGAGAGGGTGACACGAAACTAAACGGGTGGGGTGGAAGGAGGGGACAAAAATAAACCGGTTGAAAGTTGTGGGACTATTCAATCAACTCGTCCATTAAGAGTAGAGATTTGTGAGGTACATCAAAGGAATTAATTAAACATGTAACTAAGAGAGTGAAAATCATCAATGAGGGCTACTACGTAATTAATTACTATGTGCAGGACAAACTTCTATATTGTTAGATGAGTACATACTTTAGGGATTCTTATATCTCACGTACTTCAAGCAAATTTACACAAAAAATACGCTTTGTTATACAGTACAAAACAAGTATAAAACTGTAGAATTTTCCAAGAAAAAGTTTCCTAAGAAGAAATGAATTAGTGATATTGGTATTACCATCAAAGGAAAAAGAGAAAAATTAATTAAAAAATAAAATCAAAATCAAAATAATAGAGATTTTCTAAGAAAAAATTAATTAGTTGTTTTCATATTATTCTTTACAAAGAAAGAAAATTAAATAAAAGCAAAAACAAAATCAAAGTAATGAAGTTTTCTAAGAAAGAGTGAATTAGTGGCATTGGTATTGCCCGTTAGGAAGAAAGCAAAAAGAAAAAAAGGAAAATAATAAAAATAATAATGGCAAAGTTTGCAGAAAATTTGCATAGAAACTGTGATTTATAATAATATGCAAGAATAAGCATATAATAGTGGATTCTTCACAGAAAAGGAAATTTCCTAAGGAATCAATTGGTTGCATTGGTAATATCTATAAAGAAGAAAGAAAATGAAATGAAAACTAAAAACAAAATCAAAATAGCAAAATTTTCTAAGAAGTAATAAATTAGTGGTTGTGTATACTAGCTATGTCCTGGTTTATTGGTCCCCATTGTAATCTATGCCAAATTGTGACCATAAATTTAACTAACAAAATGTTCATGCATGTCACAAAAAATTATATCTTTGAAAACTATGTTCAAATACGAATCCAATGATATAGTTTTTGTAGACCTGCACTAATATTTTGTCTGTTAAATTTTTAGTCAAAATTTAGCACAAACTACATTGGGGACTAATAACCAGGACGGAGGTAGTACCCTTTAAGTATAAAGAAAATAAAAACACTAATTAAATAAATAATTACAAAATTTGCATACAATTTACATAGAAATTGTGCTTATAGAAAAGATGCAAGAATAAGCATATAATAGTGGAATTTTCAAAGAAAATGAAACTTCCTAAGAAGGAATCATTTGGTGGCATTGGTAATACCATTAAAGAAGAAAGAAAATGAAACAAAAATCAAAATAATAAAGTTGTCAGGGAAATAATGAGTTAGTGGTTTGGTACTACCCTTTAAGTAGAAATAAAAAGAATTAAAAACAAATTGTTTTAAAATAATGAGATTGTTAAGGGAAAATGAGTTTGCATAATTAATATTAACCTTTATAAGAGAAGAAAGAAGATGAAAAAAAGCAAACAAACAATGAAAAAAATTGCACACAAAACCGCGATTTTCTGAAATATACAGGAATAAGCATATAATAGAGGAATAACACAGGACAAAAGAAGGTACAAAACTTGACAATAGAACCGACGGTTAGAAAATCAACTTACCCATATTTGAAAAACGAGACGACTTACATATAGCAAAAGTAAAAAAAAAATCCATTTAAGCATGCACGAGTGACAAACTCATCAACAGCCAAAGTAATCCACACATGTGCTAAACAAAATAATTATAGAAAGTTATTATCTTAATAGAAAATTCATCATTGTAGATAAAGATGAGGGCTGTCAACCTTTTTTGCATATATTCACATCCTGTAACTTGACACAGAAACAGGCCTAATTACACCCAAAAGAACAAGCTACCTGTATGTCAGTAACCACTTAAAGACTCTGTTGTTCCTCCTTCACCATAATAGACTAGACAGAGCAGAGCAGAGCACCAGCCAAAATGCCAAAAGAGAAGGACACCATGGAAACTAATCGCTCTAACTAACTATAAGTTTCTTCATCGTCTCCTCATTTGCATCTATCAGTAAATCTGAACTTGCTGCAGCCTACAACACCATCACCATCACCAAGCAGCAGAGGCCGGCGACCTTGTGACCCGAGAGGCCAAACGACGACGAGGACGACGCCGGGAGGCTCGAGCTCGCCTCGGGCTTGCCCCCACCCCCATCCATCCTGTCCCTCACGCCGACGCGAGGCGGCTCCTGCGCGTCCTTGCACACCGCCACGCCGGTCGGCGCGCCGCCTGCCGTCTCCGCGGTGCACAGGCCGGGGTTGTCCCAGGAGGCGAACCTGCTGCCCATCCTCTGGTAGAACCGGGCCGAGAACTCCAGCGCGCCCGTCAGGTTGTTGCCGTTGAGGTACATCGCGCCGATGCTCGGCAGCGCGGCGAGCTTGGCCGGCACGGTGCCGGAGAGGCGGTTGTGGTCCAGCGCGAGGAACCGCAGCCTGGGCATCGCCGCCATGGACTCCGGGATGGTGCCGGCGAGGCCGACGTTGGACAGGTCCAGCGTGGCCAGGCTCGCCATCTTCTCCCAGCCGCGCTGCATCAGGGTGCCTCCCAGCAGCGGGTTGCTCGAGAGCAGCAGGTCCTGCAGGGCCGGCATCCCCTGCACGAACTCCGGCAGGCCGCCGGTGAGGCTGTTGTTCCGGAGGTCGAGCAGCGTGAGGCTCTCGAGCCCGGCGAGCTCCGGCGGGATGCGCCCCTCGAGGCGGTTGTTGCTGAGGTCCAGCTTGAGCAGCCCCTTGAGCCCACCTAGCGACGGAGGCAGAGACCCGGTTAGAGAGTTCTTGCTCATGTCCACGATCAGCAGCAGCTCGTCGAGGCGGCGTAGTTGGGGGTTTTTGTTACCGAGCGTCGCCGGCACCGGGCCCGACAGCCCGTTCCCGGACAGCACGAGCCGCCGCAGCTTCGCCAGCCCGCCGAGCTCCGGCGGCACGGCGCCGGTGAGGTTGTTGTCGACGAGGACCAGGGACTGCAGGCTGCCAAGCCGGCCGAGGGATGCCGGGATGGCGCCGGCCAGGCCCGGGTTCGAGCGGAACTCGACCGTTTCCAGTGTGCCGGAGAGCTTGTCCCAGCTACCGGCCGGGATCGTCGTGGGGTTGGTCGCCGGGAAGCAGGCGTAGAAGGTGAGGCTCTTGAGGCGCCGGAGATCGAACAGCTGGGGGCTGAACCTGGCGTCCGGGGCGCACTGCAGCGAGTTGTCGAGCACTGGACCGATGCTGACCACTGTTGGGTACCACAGGCCATTGAAGAGATCACATGACACCCCCTGCAGAAAAGAACAGAATGGGGGTCCAAGAACCAATTATTTCACTGAATTTGAATATCATCATCACAGCGAGTAAAATTGTACGGACTATAACAATTTGATCCCAAAAAAAATGGGATCCAAGAACCAATTATTCACTGAATTTGGATGTCACCAGTCAGTAAAATTGTACTCTACATGCATGCAAATTGAGAAGTACCAGTAGAAACATAATTGGGGTAAATCCTAGAAACAGGTGAGGCATGATTGGGGGATCGAAATGTGATTCTGGTAGTACTGAAGTACTGAGTGTAAATTATCGCTAGCAGATGCAAAACAGGTTTAAATAGTGTGTATCATGACCAGAAAATGCTAATCAGACAAAGTTAACAGTGTTGAATTGGTGAAAATAAAAAGTACTGTTGTAGAGTACCTGTGTAGTAATTTTGTGGGCAAAGCAAAAGAGCAAGAGGACAGAGACATGAAAAAAGAAAGAAGGACCAAATGGGATGTGTTTAAGAAAACATTGACATTTCAAATCACAGATTCTTATCATGTGCGGTGAAAAAAGTTGTTGCACACAACAGAGATAAAAAAAAAACTCCCAAATTAGGCAAGAACCGCGAGGCCGTAGGTAGGTTGAGGAACAAAGGTTTGGTCTCACTCGTCCGTCCAACAGTGAAGTAGTTGTAAAATCGTGCATTGTCCGAGGAGAAACAGTTGAGGAACAATGGAGCAAACAGTGAGAGAGCTGCTGCTGCAAGTGAAAAGGTAGGAAACAAATGTCGCACACAAGAACAGGGGAACTTGAAGCGACGATACAGTGCTGCGAATTTGACGAGATCTTGGCGATAAAAAGAATGTTTGAGGAACGCTTGCTCGGAGCATCTCACTGTGCATTCCCAAGATAAGGCAACTAATTGGATGTGTAAACAAACGGCATCCTTTCCTGCAACGATTTGTAGTGAATCTCAAGACAATGTAATGCAGAACGTGGAAGATTTGACTGGGCATAAATCCTCAATTTGCTAGAGTTGAAGCTAACACTTCCCATGAATCAATCAAGAACCGAAGGCGCAGTTAAGAAAAGGAAGACGAACCTGGATGGGAGTCTGGCCGCACGGGTCGGGGAAAAGGCCGGAGCCGTTCCAGGCCTTGCCGACGAAGCCCCCGATGGCGGCGTACAGGGCCGCCTTCTGCTTGTCCTCCATCGGCGCCTCCGGCTCCTCCGCCGGCACCGGCGAGCCCTCCTCGTCCTCCCCTCCCGCCGCGCAGCCGGAGATGAGGAGCAGCGCCAAGAAGAGCGTGGCGAGGACCAGGAGCAGCCTGCCGCCGCGAGCACGCCCCATCTCAGTACTTCTCCGCAAGAAAACAAACAAGAAACCTCTGCTCCTTCTCCAGTTTGCCTGCCGGGCGCCTGGCTATATAGCCTCCATAGTTTGGTGCTGTCGCGAGCGACCTCTGTGTTTCTCGATGCGGCTGGCCGGGAATTGAAGCGGGGGTGGGGAGGTGTGCCCCTTTTAGGTGGCAAATAAATGTGGCTTTCGCTGCGCAGAGACGGAGGCCCGAGACATTCCTACGCAAGCAAAGGCCAGCTCAGTGCTGCGCCGGGGGATCCCGAGGCGGCGAGCAAAGGAAAGGAGAGAGGAGCAGTGTTGCGTGTGAGCTGTGCGGCCTGTGCTTTGGGTTTGTCTGGTTTTGTAGGAAAGAGAGATGGGACGGTGGTTTCTGAATTCTTTCCGATGGAAAAAGATGGCAATGGTACAAAGAGAGACAGATAGAAGCTCTGCCCAATGGGTTATACCCCTCCTTTCCGGTTTATAAGGCTTATTTTAAAATTGTTTTTTTATTTTATAAGATTCAGTTTGGTTGTTTCCCATCACATGTTCAGATTTCAAGGTGCATTAAATCATTGCATGCAAGTATTAAAGAAAATTGACCAATGCATCTAATTTATGCATGCATGCATTGCAATTAATTGGGTGATTTTGCAAACTACAAAAGGTATTCCATCACTCACCATCTACCTTGGTTGGTGAGATTTTTGAATTGAGCCTTATAGACCGAAAAGGAGGGAGTAAATACTTCCTCCATCCGAAAATACTTGTCTTTAAACTGGATAAAAGGGGATGCATCTAAATGTATTTTAGTTGTAGATATATCTCTTTTTATCCATTTTAATGACAAGTATTTTCGAACGGAGGGAGTATTATATACGCGCAGTGTGTGTACATGCTCCCACTCTCTCGGATCAGATGGATGTGTACTTTGTTTAAAAACAAAAGATTCAATTACACCGGCGGTGCTAGAACTTGGGGTAAACGATCACTTTAATGCTAAATTTTTGGCATACATTAAAGTGATGCAAAAATTTGGCTCAGACATGCAAATACAGTGTTAATCACGTTTGTATATGCCTGCAACACCGATGAGGCCTGCCAGCATGGTGTGGGGCCCGTTGTCAGTGACCAAACAATGAAAACAAGGCGTGTTTTTTTTGGAAGCCCCTTGTATATTATTTTTTTCACCAAAAAGACCCTGACAGATGGGTCCCAGCTATCAACAGCAAAAATAATAATTGAATGAAAAAAGGGTGCACTTAGATTTTGAACCAACGACCTCCAATTTAACGTGTCCGCTGCTAAGGGCATGTATACAATGGTGGCATATGGTACATATGCCCCATGAAAAAAAGTAGCTTCAGGCATCCATATTATTTTTTCTTCCCAATGCAAGCTACAAATATTGTGCCTCATCAAAGAATATAATATAGACTCTTACTGCACATGCATTCCTACTCTCCACTTCATCTTTTCAAAATTTACGCATCGGGCCACACTTTTCTCTCCAAACACCCGCCTCCTGCAGAGGATCTCGCTTCCCTGTCCAAACCTAGTTTTCCTGACACCTAATCCTACATGAAATGCGAGGCGTCACCCTGGGGCTATACATTGGCCCTGCCCTAACCACCTTGACAAAAATCACGCTCGTTGTCTGAAGAGGATACACAACCTTATATTCTGCGATATTTTTAGGTGAATATTCTTTAATTAAACAACACAAATTTGCAAAGGTTTGTTACTCTTTATGTTTTTCTAGACAATGCTACAATTTACGCCTATAACAGAACGTGCTCATGGGCAAAAACTGACATCAATTTACCAATTAGTGTGGCCCATTTTAAATATGTTAGCATTTTATCTTTATTTTTTGTAGTTTGTAAAAATTATTGAGATTATACCTATAAATAGCATACATATAATTTGAAATATGTATTCATTTGAGGAACAACAGTCTTCGTACATTTATTTATATTTATAGTTATATAAAAACATTTTTTTGCAAACACACAAACTTTATTAAAAACATCTAACAAAAAAAACCTTTATTAAAATCGCATGAACACTTTTAAAACTACACAAATCTTTTAAAGACTGGACACTTTTATATACTACTAAATAATTATTTTATTTAAACAAGAAAATATATGTACTTATATAAGAATTTATCTACATACACTTTAATTTTTTATTTAACATGTGCAAACACTTTTAAAATTATACATATATTTTTCTAATTCATGATTTAATTTATGAATTTTTATTAATTTAATAGGTGAACAATTTATAAAACTACATGAGCATTTGCTTAACATTATTTATTTTATTTATATGTATATTATTGAAAACTATAATTCCATTTTTAATAAAATTTCGAAAAAACTAACATTTTGTAAATGTTAAAGAAAACTAACAGTACGCTCACGATTCAAGTCTCTGCGGCTGCATAATTTTTACGATGTTTTCTGTTTTTTGTTATTGAAGTGAGGATATATAGCTTGTATTTCCTTTTTTTGCGGAAATATAGCCTGTGTTTCCTTAATGTACATGAATGGTGAATGGGTTGGCTGGCTAACTTCGCGAGCAGGGAACTTGAGGTTTCTCGTGTTGGAAATATGCCCTAGAGGCAATAATAAAATGGTTATTATTATATTCCCTCGTTCATGATAATTGTCTATTATTCATGCTATAATTGTGTTATCCGAAAATCGTAATACATGTGTGAATACATAGACCACAACATGTCCCTAGTGAGCCTCTAGTTGAATAGCTCGTTTATCAATAGATGGTCACGGTTTCCTGACCATGGAAATTGGATGTCATTGATAACGGGATCACATCATTGGGAGAATGATGTGATGGACAAGACCCAATCCTTAGCATAGCACAAGATCGTGTAGTTCGTTTGCTAAAGCTTTTCCAATGTCAAAGTATCATTTCCTTATACCATGAGATCGTGTAACTCCCGGATGCCGTAGGAGTGCTTTGGGTGTATCAAACGTCACAACGTAACTGGGTGACTATAAAGGTATACTACAGGTATCTCCGATGTCTGTTGGATTGACACGGATCGAGACTGGGATTTGTCACTCCGTATGATGGAGAGGTATCTCTGGGCCCACTCGATAATGCATCATCATAATGAGCTCAAAGTGACTAAGTGGTTGGTCACGGATCATGCATTACTGACGAGTAAAGTGACTTGCCGTAACGAGATTGAACGAGGTATTGGGATACCGACGATCGAATCTCGCAAGTAACGCATCGATTGACAAAGGGAATTGTATACGGGATTACCTGAATCCTCGACATCGTGGTTCATTCGATGAGATCATCGTGGAACATGTGGGAGCCAACATGGGTATCCAGATCCCGCTGTTGGTTATTGGCCGGAGAGTCGTCTCGGTCATGTCTGCATGTCTCCCGAACCCGTAGGGTCTACACACTTAAGGTTCGGTGACGCTATGGTTGTAGAGATACTAGTATGCGGTAACCCAAAAGTTGTTCGGAGTCCCGGATGAGATCCCGGATGTCATGAGGAGTTCCGGAATGGTCCGAAGGTGAAGAATTATATATAGAAAGTCCAGTTCCGGCCATTGGGAAAGTTTTGGGGGTCACCGGTATTGTACCGGGACCACCGGAAGGGTCCCGGGGGTCCACCAGGTGGGGCCACCTATCCCGGAGGGCCGCTGAAGTGGGGAAGGGAACCAGCCCCTGGTGGGCTGGTGCGCCCCCCTTGGGCCTCCCCTGCGCCTAGGGTTGGAAACCCTAGGGGTGGGGGGGCGCCCCACTTGACTTAGGGGGCAAGTCCCCCCTGTTCGCCCCCCCTCCCTTGAGATGGGATCTCTAGGGGCCCGGCGCCCCCCCAGGGCCCCTATATAAAGAGGGGGAGAGGGAGGGCTGCGCACCCCCTGCTCCTGGCGCCTCTCTCTCCCTCCGCAACACCTCTCCCTCTCGTAGAGCTTGGCGGCCTCGCCGAGATCGCCGCTACTCCACCACCACGCCCGTCGTCTTCTTTGGATCTCCATCAACCTCTCCCTCCCCTTGCTTTGGATCAAGAAGGAGGAGACGTCTTCCCCAACCGTACGTGTGTTGAATGCGGAGGTGCCGTCCGTTCGGCACTAGGATCTTCGGTGATTTGGATCACGACGAGTACGACTCCCTCAACCCCGTTCTCTTGAACGCTTCCGCGCGTGATCTACATGGGTATGTAGATGCACTCCTCTCTCTCGTTGCTAGATGACTCCATAGGTTGATTTTGATGAAGCGTAGAAAATTTTTATTTTCTGCAACGTTCCCCAACAGTGGCATCATGAGCTAGGTCTATGCGTAGTTTCTATGCACGAGTAGAACACAAACTTGTTGTGGGCGTAGATGTTGTCAATTTTCTTGCCACTACTAGTCCTATCTTGTTTCGGCTGCATCGTGGGATGAAGCGGCCGGACCGACCTTACACGCACGCTTACGTGAGACAAGGTTCCACCGATCGACATGCACTAGTTGCATAAGGTGGCTAGCGGTGTCCGCTCTCCCACTTTAGTCGGGTCGGATTCGATGAAAAGGGTCCTTATGAAGGGTAAACAGAAATTGGCATATCACGTTGTGGTTTTACGTAGGTAAGAAACGTTCTTGCTAGAAACCTATAGAAGGCACGTAAAAACATGCAACAACAATTAGAGGACGTCTAACTTGTTTTTGTAGCATATGCCTTGTGATGTGATATGGCCAAAAGGATGTGATGAATGAAATATATGTGATGTATGAGATTGATCGTGTTCTTGTAATAGGAATCATGACTTGCATGTCGATGAGTATGACAACCGGCAGGAGCCATAGGAGTTGTCTTTATTTTTTGTATGACTTGCGTGTCATTGAATAACGCCATGTAAATTACTTTACTTTATTGCTAAACATGTTAGCCATAGAAGTAGAAGTAATCGTTGGCGTGACAACTTCATGAAGACACGATGATGGAGATCATGGTGTCATGCCAGTGACGAAGATGATCATGGCGCTCAAGATGGAGATCAAAAGGAGCAATATGATATTGGCCATATCATGTCACTATTTGATTGCATGTGATGTTTATCATGTTTTGCTTCTTATTTGCTTAGTACGACGGTAGTAAATAAGATGATCCCTTATAATAATTTCAAGAAAGTGTTCCCCCTAACTGTGTGCCGTTGCGAAAGTTCATTGTTTCAAAGCACCACGTGATGATCGGGTGTGATAGATTCTAACGTTCACATACAACGGGTGTAATACAGATTTACACATGCAAAACACTTAGGTTGACTTGACGAGCCTAGCATGTACAGACATGGCCAACACAAGAGACCGAAAGGTCGAACATGAGTCGTATGGAAGATACGATCAACATGGAGATGTTCACCGATGATGACTAGTCCGTCTCACGTGATGATCGGACACGGTCTAGTTGAGTCGGATCATGTATCACTTAGATGACTAGAGGGATGTCTAATCTGAGTGGGAATTCATTAAATAATTTGATTAGATGAACTTAATTATCATGAACTTAGTCTAAAAACCTTTGCAAAATGTCTTGTAGATCAAATGGCCAACGCTCATGTCAACCTCAACTTCAACGCGTTCCTAGAGAAAACCAAGCTGAAAGATGATGGCAACAACTATTCGGATTGGGTCCTAACACGAGGATCATCCTCATAGCTGCCAAGAAAGCATATGTCCTAGAAGGACCGCTAGGTGAAGCACCCATCCCAGAGAACCAAGACGTTATGAATGCTTGGCGATCACGTCTTGATGATTACTCCCTCGTTCGATCAAACGGCATGCTTTACAACTTAGAACCGGGGCTCCAAAAGCGTTTTGAGCAACATGGAGCATATGAGATGTTCAAGAGCTGAAAATGGTTTTCCAAGCTCATGCCCGGTCGAGAGATATGAAGTCTCCGACAAGTTCTACAGCTTGTAAGATGGAGGAAAATAGTTCACGTGAGCACATACTCAAAATGTCCGGGTTGCACAACCGCTTGTCCCACTGGACATTAACCTCCCGGACGAGGCGGTCATTGACAGAATCCTTCATCGCTCCCACCTTGCTACAAGAGCTTTGTGATGAACTACAATATGCGAGGATGGTGAAAACTATTCTGAAGTATTTTCAATGCTGAAATCAGCAGAGGTGGAAATCAAAAAGGAACATCAAGTGTTGATGGTCAATAAAACCACTAGTTTCAATAAAGGCAAGGGTAAGAAGAACTTCAAGAAGGACGGCAAGGGAGTTGCCATGCCCGGTAAGCCAGTTGCCGGGAAGAAGCCAAAGAATGGACCCAAACCTGAGATCGAAAGTGCTTTTATTGCAAGGAAAGGGACACCGAAGCGGAACTGCCCCAAATACTTAGCGGAAAAGAAGGCCGGCAACACCAAAGGTATATGTGATATACATGTAATTGATGTGTACCTTACCAGTACTCGTAGCAGCTCCTAGGTATTTGATACCGGTGCGGTTGCTCATATTTGTAACTCAAAACAGGAGTTGCGGAATAAGCGGAGACTGGCGAAGGACGAGGTGACGATGCGCGTCGGGAATGGTTCCAAGGTCGATGTGATCACCATCGGCACGCTACCTCTACATTTACCTACGGGATTAGTTTTAAACCTCAATAATTGTTATTTAGTGCCAGCTTTGAGCAAGAACATTGTATCTATCTCGTTTAATGCGAGATGGCTACTCATTTAAATCCAAGAATAATGGTTGTTCTATTTATATGAGAGATATGTTTTATGGTCATGCCCTGCTGGTCAATGGTTTATTCTTAATGAACCTCGAACGTGATGTTACACATATTCATAGTGTGAATACCAAAAGATGTAAAGTTGATAACGATAGTCCCACATACTTGTGTCACTGCCGCCTTGGTCACACTGGTGTCAAACGCATGAAGAAGCTCCATTCTGATGGACTTTTGGAGTCTCTTGATTATGAATTATTTGACACGTGCGAACCATGCCTTATGGGCAAAATGACCAAGACTCCGTTCTCCGGAACAATGGAGTGAGCAACCAACTTATTGGAAATCATACATACTGTTGTGTGCGGTCCAATGAGCATTGAGGCTCGTGGAGGATATCGTTATGTTCTCACTCTCACTGACGACTTGAGTAGATATGGGTATGTCTACTTGATGAAACACAACTCTGAGACCTTTGAAAAGTTCAAGGAATTTCAGAATGAGGTAGAGAATCAACGTGACCGAAAGATAAAGTTCTTACGATCAGATCGTGGGGAGAATATTTAAGTCACGCAATTTGGTACACACTTAAGGAAATGTGGAATCGCTTCACAACTCACGCCGCTGGAACACCTCAACAGTAATGGTGTGTCTGAATGTCGTAATCGCACTCTATTGGATATGGTGCGATCTATGATGTCACTCACCGATTTACCGCTATCATTTTGGGGATACGCTCTAGAGACAGCTACATTCACTTTAAATAGGGCACCATCTAAATCCGTTGAGACGACACCGTATGAATTATGGTTTGGGAAGAAACCTAAGCTGTCGTTTCTAAAAGTTTGGGGATGCGATGCTTATGTTAAGAAACTTCAACCTGAAAAGTTCGAACCCAAGTCAGAAAAATGTGTCTTCATTGGATACCCTAAGGAAACCATTGGTGTCGGTGTCAAAACCGGCGGATCTCGGGTAGGGGGTCCCGAACTGTGCGTCTAGGCGGATGGTAACAGGAGACAAGGGACACGATCTTTTTACCCAGGTTCGGGCCCTCTTGATGGAGGTAAAACCCTACTCCTGCTTGATTAATATTGATGATATGGGTAGTACAAGAGTAGATCTACCACGAGATCAGAGGCTAAACCCTAGAAGCTAGCCTATGGTATGATTGTTGTTCGTCCCTACGGACTAAAACCCTCCGGTTTATATAGAGACCGGAGAGGGCTAGGGTTACACAGAGTCGGTTACAATGGGAGGAGATCTACATATCCGTATCGCCAAACTTGCCTTCCACGCCAAGGAAAGTCCCATCCGGACACGGGACGAAGTTTTCAATCTTGTATCTTCATAGTCCAGGACTCCGGCCAAAGGCTATAGTCCGGCTATTCGGACACCCCCTAATCCAGGACTCCCTCAGTAGCCCCCGAACCAGGCTTCAATGACGATGAGTCCAGCGCGCAGATTGTCTTCGACATTGCAAGGCGGGTTCTTCTCCAAATTCGGTGTACCCGTTGAATAGTGTCCGGCTTCTCGTGAATTTTGTGCTCCTTGGCTTCCACGCCCAATAATGGCCTTCTTCCACGTGTCAAACAAATGCGAAAGGCCAGGGTGCTTTTACATTTACCCCCTAGATGCGCAAATGAGCTGCCTATAAAAGAGACGGAGATTCAAATTCGAATCACACCATCTTCCCTTCGCGAGCGTTCATCGGAGCGCATCCGACAGAAATCCATTCCATCATGGCCAGTTGACGCAGCTCCTCCTCTCGCCCTCCCATCCCTCAGCCTGGAGATTGGGAGAGATGTTCCGTCCCGCACAGCGAGCTAGTGACGCTCCAAACCAAGGGATTTCTTCCCCCCAGCCTTCATGGTCGGACTCGCCACCTATAATGGCGGAAAGCAGGCGGAGAGCGTCCCCAATCCCTCCAAAAGAGAGCGGGTATGCCTTGTCCCTTATCTGATAAGAGGGCTCGGATTTCCAATTCATCCGTTTCTCCGGGGGCTCCTAGAGTTCTACGGCCTCCAGTTGCACAACCTTACGCCTGCCTCCATTTTGCATATTGCGGTCTTCGTAGCCCTTTGCGAGCTGTTTTTGGGCATCGAGGCTCATTTCGCGCTGTGGAAGAAGCTGTTCTGCCTTGTGCCCCGTTCTCAGGAGGGGTCGATATATCAAGTGGGCGGAGCCGAACTGTGGCGCATCGCCGGGACCGGATATCTATCCGAAACCCCAAGGAAGGCGTCCAAGACCGCCTTCGTAATGGTTTTATATAGAAGATGTCCTTCGCCGACCTGTTCGGATCGGCCTCCCCGAGTTCAATAATGCTCCCTTGAAGAAGCGCCTAAGTCAAGGCGTCCACGGAGCCCTTAGAGGGAAAATGACAAGGACATCCTTTACCTGATGAGCCGGATAAGGTTGTTAGCTCATTCCGGACTGACCATGATCGGGGTCATGGCCACATGCATTATGAGGGGGGGGGGTGCAACCACTTCAGTATAGAGGCCACCCCATGTGGGATTTCAACAGGGAGGATGATGCCACCCGCTGCGGCCATAAGGGGTCGGGATCGGTTGCTGCCCTGACGAAGGCCTTGTCTGCATTGTACAAGGGAGAAGAGGAGGAGTTCCTCCGCGTCAATCCACAGGGTGGATTTTCTATGTACAATCCTCCAAGCCGGGTAGCGGACACTTCTTTTGCCCATCCGCTCCATATTCCCATAGTTAAGTTCCTTATCTTGTGATTTCGACGCAGAACTGCTCCAGTCAGAAGGATATAAACAGCCCCCCTCCACAACCCGAGGATCCGGAACGGTTCCTTGATCCGGCCTCCCAAGAGGATCTGGACATATCTGTGGAGCTGATCGATGGGGTATTTTACCAACTGAGCATCGACAATGCCTTGGTCGCCATTACGGCCGATTACCCCGGAATACTTCCAGCCTCATAGGTAACTGAGACCGAAGTCCCAATATTTTTAAAATGACCCATCCGTGCTTATTTTTTATCACCGTATATCAATGATGTTTTGCAGGGGGGCCCTTGAGGCGGAAGGCTGAGCCTGCGGTGGCTAGCCAACAAGGGGCAGCAAGGCCAAAGAAATGAAAAGAAGTGCGGTCCGGATTGAGATGCCAAGCAACGGTATGGCGTGCCATTTATTTCCGTGTTTTATTCCCGGAAGGCATACTAACGCTTGTGCTCTCTTCAGAAAAAGAGCGCCACGGACTATATCCGGAGAGGTTGCCAATCGAGCCTCCACCAGCTGGCTCCAAAGCCAGTCGAAGCGGAGGCAAACACGAAGCGTCTTGGCCGACGCTCCTCCGACAGAGGATGCCGACATCGCTCCGCCACCAATTCCGAGGTAGAGAGTGCCATGAATCATCGGGCGTCACGGGACAGTTCTTCGTGACGCATGTTTCTCCCAAGAGGCATTGGATGGCTTCAATTCGAGATGCGCACTGCGTGCCGCTCAAAATGGTCTAGCCAGAGCTACGTGAGCAAAGATGTGAAAGACATACGGTGAGAAAATTTTGATGGTTATATATGCCAAGAGCTCCCGAGACTTGGAAACAGTTATAATAACTGATTTACGGATCATTTGTTATGCAGATCTTACAAAAAGAATACCCAACTATCCCGGAGTGGAAGAGTGCAAAGCCCAACTTGAGGTCAAGACTAGCCGCAGGGAGGCCAAGGAGACCCTCCGTAATATACGCCCGAAGATAAGTATGTCGTGAAGTGCGGCGTAGCGTAAATCGACAATATCATTGCAGATGGCGCCGAGTGGATCCGGACAAGCAACAACTCTTGCGCCAAATTAAAGGCCGGCGAGAGCGTGCTTACGAGGGTGAGGCAGAGAAGAATAATCTCCAAGATGCCAACACCCAGCCGGGCGAGGAACTAAAGGATGTTTGTGCCCAAATGCCGACTCGATGAAGGAGAATCGACGGCTTCGACGCGGCATTTTTAGTAAGTGCTTGAACGAACTTTGAAAAAGAGTTTGGCGCGGAAGTTAACTAACAGAGTTATGTCTGTAGGTATGCTCACAGTTCGTCCTGCAGAGGAAATGCGCGGTTCTACGGGTGACCTTCTTCCCGAAGTTTACAACCGCATTTAACGAAGTTCGGCAGGTGATGAAAGGCGTCGCCTGTGCCTTGTGGCCATCTCTGCCTCTGCTCAAGGCCTTGGAGAGCTTGGCGAGAGGCTTAAGGGAGCACGGCAGCTCCGATTATGGAAGATATCGGCTGCCGTCAAGGCGCCAGGAGGCTCGGGCCATGGTGAAGACGCAGACACGGTTGCTGACCCAAACCACATGGCCGAGGTCGGACTGTGGGGCCCGATGGGAAGGAGATCCCTGTGAGCTTAGTGTACGACCAAGTATAATTGGCCGCCAAATATTCCCAACAGATCAGTAAACTAGACAGCCTATTAGATGGTATTGAGGAGGAATATGCCCGATCAAATTGACTATGTAATTTAAGATGACATGTGAAAATGCCTTCTAGCGAGGATTGTAGATCGTTTGTCATGGCGAACCTTTTCGCTTCAACCTCGGGACCCTATAGCTGAGTGTGTCCGAATACCCTCGCGGTTATGTAAGAACCGGGCATGCGTGGAGACCAAAGCGTAGGGGTCATTAGTGCTTGAATGCATAAGTGCCCAACTAGTTATGTTATATTACATGGTTAGTAAGAAACATCTTCCAGGAGAATAGTTCCGTTAAGGGTTCCTTTCCACGAGGCATGCCTTAAAGTGCATGTCCGGATCATGAAAAGAGAAGAAAAGCATCTGGGGGCAGATAAATAAATAAGTGAGAAATCATCTTTAGTTCACCGACCGAATATTCCCTTAAGAACGCTAGCTTTCGGCTTCACCCAGTCTGAGGTACACATCCGGCTGACCCAGTAGTAACAATCGTAGAGGTGCTCCCTTTACCGCCTAGCCGAACAATCGGGAACGTAGGGGTAAGCACAAGAGCCAGGCAACCCAGCTTGGCCAAAACTTAAGTCATATCGATGCATATAATGGTGAATAAAAGGTACATGCGGAAGTGTGACACATGTGTTGGGCATGAAGCCCGTATAAATAAGCTTCTGTTAAAGAAGCCCCCAGGTATAATGAGCGCGGATAGCGCGTCAAGTGTGTGCGAACAATGCACAGACGAGCCTTTAAAGGTCAGAATCCGGCGCTAGGCGTAGAATCTTCGGAGACGGGCTGCGTTCCATGGGTTCGGCTCAAGTCGGTTATCCGATGCATCTCGCAGACGGTACACTCCACCGGTCAGGACTTGTTCGATAATAAAGGGACCTTCCCATTTGGGCTTGAGTTTGTCCTTTTTCTTGTCCCGGCAGCGTAGAACTAACTCGCCAACGTTGTAAGTTTTGGCCCGCATTTCTGCTTTGATATCGTCAAGCCTGTTGTTGATAGAATGCGGAACGGGCTTTTGCCATGTCACGCTCCTCCTCCAAGGCGTCCAAACTGTCCTGCCGATCGAGCTCGGCTTCTCTTTCTTCGTACATGCGCACGCGAGGTGAGTCATGAATTATGTCGCAGGCGTAACTGCCTCTCCGTATACCATAAAGAATGGTGTGAATCCGGTGGTGCGATTCGGCGTGGTCCGCAGCCCCAGAGTACGGAGTCGAGCTCCTCTACCCAAAGGTATGTTAGATTCCTTGAGGGACCGCACTAGTCCGGGTTTGATGCCTCTCATGATTAGACCATTTGCTCGCTCGACTTGACCGTTAGTTTGAGGGTGATAGATCAAGCATAGTCGAGCTTGATGCCCATGCTTTTGCACCGAGTTTGACCTCGTCGGCCGTGAAGTTCGTGCCGTTATCGCGATGATGCTTTGTGGGGGACGCCAGAACGGTGTACGACCCCTCGATATGAAGTCTATCACCGGTCCGGATTCGGTCGTCTTAATGTGCTTGGCCTCTATCCATTTGGTGAATTTATCCACCATGACCAGAGGTATTTTGCTTGTGGGTTCCTCCTTTAAGGGGTCCAACCATGTCAAGCCCCTGCACTGCCAAGGTCCGGTGATGGGTATAGTTTGGAGGCGGTGGGTGGCATGTGGCTTTGATTAGCAAAGAGCTAGCATCCGACGCATCGCCGACTAAGTCCCGAGCATCCGCCCGGCCGTCGGCCAATAAAATCATGTACGGAAGGCCTTGCTTACAAGGGCCGGGCTGCGGCGTGGTGCCCGCCGAGTCCGGCATGAATTTCAGCCGTAAGATTCTGCCCTTCCTCTTCTGAGATACACCTTTGAAGGACTCGGTGGTGCTTTTCTTCTAAAGCTCTCCCTCATGGACTATATAGGCTTTAGATCGCCGCAATATGCATCGTGCCTCGTTTTGGTCCTCGGGAAGTTCCTGACTGGTTAGGTAGGCTAGGAATGGTTCCGCCCACGGGCAATGACTGCCATTACTACGTAATTTGAAGATGTTACTTCGTTGGCGAGCCTCCAATTGTGTCGAATGTTCGGTGTCGGCAAAGGTCTTTGTTGGAGTCTGGCTGTTATTTCCGGACTCCTTCCCATAATACGGATGGCATGAACAGCCTCTCTAAGAAGATATTGGGGGGGGCGGCATCGCGCTTTGCGCCAATGCGTGCCAAGACGCTCTGCACCGATTGTTTTCCCGAGCTATATGGTGAAATTCGAGCCCTTCAACCGAAATGACATTTTTAGGACGGCGTTGCGATAAGCTGCCATTTTCGGATCCTTGGCATCAAAGTCTCCGTTTATTTGGGATATCGCAAGGTTCGAATCCCCGCGCACCTCTAGGCGTTGAATGCCCATGGATACTGCCATCCGGAGACCATGTAGAAGGGCCTCAGATTCGGCTGCGTTGTTGGAGTCCGTATACATTATTTGGAGTACGATTGAATCAGATTCTCCTGTTGGGGACGCTGTAACGACGCCAAATTTCGCATCAGCCCAACATTTTGGAGCCGTCGAAGTGCATAATCCAGCTTGGAATATGTGACATACTCTTTAGGGAGTTCGCTTGATCCATTCGGCGATTTAAGTCGGCCAAAACTTGCGACTTAATGGCTCGCCGTGGCTTATAGGTTATGTTGAATGGGAGGAGCTCAATGGCCCATTTGGCAATCCGCCCGTCGCGTCGCAGCTTGTTTATAATGCCGTTAAGAGGTACTTGAGGCTACTTATCGAACACTCTTGAAAGTAGTGTCGCAGCTTCCGGGATGCCATAAACACCGCGTACGCTATCTTTTGATAATGCGGATACCGTGACTTGCATCGAGTGAGGACAGTGGACACGTAGTAAACTGGTTTTTGAAGGGGGAACTTGTGTCCGTCCGTTTCTCGTTCGACAACGAGCACCTCGCTTACAACTTGATGAGTTGCCGTGATGTATAATAGCATTGGTTCGCCCATGTTGGGTGCGGCCAGGACCGGGTTTGTTGCCAATATGGCTTTTATTTTTTCGAGTCCGGCCGTGGCGGCATACGTCCACTCGAAGTGTTCGGTGCGCCGGAGGAGGCGATAAAGGGGTAATGCCTTTTCTCCCAAACGGGAGATAAAGCGGCTTAGAGCCGCCACACATCCAGTCAATTTTTGTATTTGTTTGAGGTCCTTTGGGATATACAACTATGAGAGAGCTCGGATCTCGGCTGGGTTTGCTTCAATTCCTCTACCGGATACAATGAAGCCCAAGAGCTTTCCGGCTGGTACGCCGAAAACGCATTTCTCCGGGTTAAGCTTGATGTCATATGTTCAGAGCTTATCGAATGTGAGCCTCAAGTCGTCTACTAGAGTTTCGACATGCTTGGTTTTGACGACCACATCATCTACGTATGCCTCCACTGTTTTGTCGATCTGGTTTGCCAGACATGTATACGAATCATCGCTGATATGTTGCGCCGGCGTTTTTTGAGCCGAAGGGCATTGTGTTGAAGCGAAGGGCCGTATGGGGTGATAAATGCCGTTGCGGCTTGGTCGCCTCTGCCATCTTAATTTGATGGTAGCCGGAGTATGCGTCGAGGAAAAACAATGAATCGTGTCCTGCGGTAGCGTCGACAATTTGATCGATGCGGGGGAGGGGGAAGGGATCCTTTGGGCAAGCCTTGTTGAGGTCCTTGAAATCGACGTATAGGTGCCAGGATTTGTCCTTCTTTGTTACCATCACCAGGTTTGCTAGCCAGTCCGGATGTTTTATATCTCTGATGAATCCGGCCTCCAGAAGTTTGGCTAGCTCCTCTCCCATGGCTTGTCTCTTAGGTTCGGAGAAACGCCGAAGAGCCTGTTTGACTGGCTTGAATCCTTTTAGGATGTTTAGGTTGTGCTCCGCCAGCCGGCGTGGGATTCCTGGCATGTCTGAAGGGTGCCAGGCAAAAATGTCCCAATTTTCACGTAGGAATTCTCGTAGTGCGGCGTCTACATCAGGGTTTAATTATGCCCCGATGGAGGCCGTTTTTGTAGGTTCCGTTGGGTGGACTTGGAATTTGACTATTTCGTCCGCTGGTTTAAAGGAGGTGGACTTGGATCTTTTATCGAGTATCACATCGTCCCTGTTCACCGTGGAGCGCAATCAGTTCCTCGGCCGCTAGGGCTTTGATAGTGCCTCAAGGGCCAGTGCGGCTTTCTATTTTTCGGCGCGGAGTGCTATGTCCGGGTCACTAGCAAGAGTGATGATTCTGTTGGGCCCGAGCATTTTGAGCTTCATGTACCCGTAATGGGGTATAGCTTGAAAAATTGTGAATGCCTCTCGCCCTAATAGAGCGTGGTATCCATTGCTGAACAGGGCCACTTGGAATGTGACCTCCTCGGATCTGTAATTATCCGCAAGATACCGAACACCACATCCAAGCAGATTTTTCCTGCAAAGACGCTTCCCGACCGGGTATTATTCCTCTAAAGGTTGTGCCGCTTCGCTCAATGCGGCTCCGCCTATTTCCATTTTTCGAAGGGTTTCCTCATAAATGAGGTTCAATCCGCTGCCACCGTCCATGAGTACCTTGGTAAGGCGAAAGTCGTCCACTATTGGACTGAGGACCAATGCTGCTGGTGCTCGGGCTGTTCGGAATTTAGGTTCATCACTAGCATTAAAGGTAATAGCCGTGTCACTCCATGGATTTGTTGTTGCTAGTTGGTAGACTTCGCAAGGTCATGGAGTGTTCGTTTTCGCATATTATTTGATGCGAAAGTCTCGAAGACTGTTAATACCGTACTGGTATCCCTGGGCTGGTGCTATGTGGATGCTGGGGTTAGAAGTTCTTCGCCACTTTTGGCTACCTGCCGGAGTATCCAACATGCTCTAAGGCTATGAGTTGGTGTGGCGCCCTCTGTACTATGAATTTTACAGGGTCCGTTGAGCCATCCCTCCAAAGACGGTTCCATGCCCCATAGGGTTTTTTGGTGCTTAACCCGGTGATTGGCGATAATGCACCCCTTTATTTCGGACTGGTTTGTATTCGTAGCGGATTGTCCCAAAATCTTACTTCGGTTTTTCAGGCGCTTTCCATCGCACAGTACTTTCGCACTATGGACGCCAAGTCAGCAAAGCGTGTAATTTCACGGCGACCTATGGCGTTGAGGATTCCCTTGTCCATGCAATTATTGCAGAAGAATGAAATTGCGTCTTCCTCATGGCAGTCCTTTATCCTGTTCATAACCAGGAGGAATCGCCCGATAATGATGTAATCGCTTCCTCGGGCTCTTGCCTAATTTTGGATAGATCGCCTATGTTCGGGAGGGTGGGTGGAATTAGATCTGAAACCTCACCCAATCTGAGGCTCAAGGGCCAAGGAGTTTCCGAACTCGAAAGCTTGGATTCTTGGATGTTGTCCAATGAAACTAGCCCGTTGCCTGACTCTAAGTTCAGGTCTTGAGTGTTGTCCTCCCCTCCGCGGGTATCCGGCTTGGAGGGATCGGGAATCCGGACATAGCTAGTCCTTAAGATAGACGAAGGGTCGCCACATTGTTCCTCCACCACAGCAACGTGATGGGTGACCTGGGAAGAGTTAATCTCTCTCAGATCGGGTTTAGGCCCAATCTGATCGTAGTCTGTAGCGACTCCCTGTATGCGGCGATGCGATCCGAGAACTCGTTTAAGGAAGAGAGCTCCGTCGGATCTAACCGCTCGGCGAAGTTCCGAGTTGACGTGAAGATTGCTTTCGATGACCGAGAAGTCATTGTCGGTAGCGGCGACGAGCAGTCATAAGAAAACCGCCTAGCCGGAGAGTTTGGCCGATAGCCAAAGCTCCTTTAGCAACGGTGCCGTCTTTAAAGACGGGATGAGGCATCCTTCCTGATGGCGACGACACAAAGGAACTCTCAATGAAAGCACCAATGTCGGTGTCAAAACCGGCGGATCTCGGGTAGGGGGTCCCGAGCTGTGCGTCTAGGCGGATGGTAACACGAGACAAGGGACACGATGTTTTTACCCAGCTTCGGGCCCTCTCGATGGAGGTAAAACCCTACTCCTGCTTGATTAATATTGATGATATGGGTAGTACAAGAGTAGATCTACCACGAGATCAGAGAGGCTAAACCCTAGAAGCTAGCCTATAGTATGATTGTTGTTCGTCCTATGGACTAAAACCCTCCGGTTTATATAGAGACCGGAGAGGGCTAGGGTTACACAGAGTCTGTTACAATGGGAGGAGATCTACATATCCAGACGCCAAGCTTGCCTTCCACGCCAAGGAAAGTCCCATCCGGACACGGGACGAAGTCTTCAATCTTGTATCTTCATAGTCCAGGAGTCCGGCCAAAGGCTATAGTCCAGCTATCCGGACACCCCCTAATCCAGGACTCCCTCAATTGGGTATACCTTCTACCTCAGATCCGAAGGCAAGATCTTTGTTGCCAAGAACGGGTCCTTTCTGTAGAAAGAGTTTCTCTCGAAAGAAGTAAGTGGGAGGAAAGTGGAACTTGATGAAGTACTACCTCTTGAACCGGAAAGTAGCGCATCTCAGGAAGATGTTCCTGTGGTGCCCGTGACCGACTAGAGAGGAAACTAATGATGATGATCAAGGTACTTGGATCAAGTTACTACCGAACTTCAGAGGTCCACGAGGACACGCTCCACACCGTGAGTGGTATGGCAACCCTGTCCTAGAAATCATGTTGTTAGACAACGGTGAACCTTCGAACTATGAAGAAGCAATGGCGGGCCCAGATTCCAACAAATGGCTTGAAGCCATGCAATCCGAGATAGGATCCATGTATGAAAACAAAGTATGGACTTTGACAGACTTGCCCGATGATCGGCGAGCGATAGAAAACAAATGGATCTTTAAGAAGAAGACGGACGCGGATGGTAATGTTACCATCTATAAAGCTTGACTTGTCGCTAAGGGTTATCGACAATTTCAAGGGGTTGACTATGATGAGACTTTCTCTCCCGTAGCGAAGCTGAAGTCCGTCCGAATCATGTTAGCAATTGCCGCATACTATGATTATGAGATATGGCAAATGGACGTCAAAACGGCATTCCTTAACGGCCATCTTAAGGAAGAACTGTATATGATGCAGCCGAGGGTTTTGTCGATCCTAAGAATGCTAACAAGGTATGCAAGCTCCAAGACTCCATCTATGGGCTGGTGCAAGCATCTCGGAGTTGGAACACTCGCTTTAATGAAATGATCAAAGCGTTTGGGTTTATGCAGACTTATGGAGAAGCCTACGTTTACAAGAAAGTGAGTGGGAGCTCTGTAGCATTTCTCATATTATATGTGAATGACATACTTTTGATGTGAAATGATATATAACTTTTGGACAGCATTAAGGCCTACTTGAACAAGTGTTTTTCAATGAAGGACCTTGGAGAAGCTGCTTACATATTAGGCATCAAGATCTATAGAGATAGATCGAGACGCCTCATAGGTCTTTCACAAAGCACATACCTTGATAAGATATTGAAGAAGTTCAATATGGATCAGTCCAAGAAGGGGTTCTTGCCTGTGTTGCAAGGTGTGAGATTGAGCTCGGCTCAATGTCCGACCACGGCAGAAGATAGAGAAAAGATGAGTGTCGTCCCCTATGCCTCGTCCATAGGGTCTATCATGTATGCCATGCTGTGTACAAGACCTGATGTAAACCTTGCCGTAAGTTTGGTAGGAAGGTACCAAAGTAATCCTGGCATGGAACACTGGACAACGGTCAAGAATGTCCTGAAGTACCTGAAAAGGACTAAGGATATGTTTCTCGTTTATGGAGGTGACGAAGAGCTCGTCAGAAGGGTTACGTCGCCGACGCTAGCTTCGACACGATCCGATGACTCTAAGTCTCAAACCGGATACGTGTATATTTTGAATGGAGGGGTCAGAAGTAGTGCGATTGCAAGCAAAGCGTCGTGGCGGGATCTACATGTGAAGTGGAGTACATGGCAGCCTCGGAGGCGGTGCATGAAGCAATCTGGATGAAGGAGTTCATCAACGACCTAGAGTCATACCCAATGCGTCGGGGCCGATCACACTCTTCCGTGACAACACCGAGCTATTGCCCTTGCCAAGGAGCCCAGGTTTCACAAGAAGACCAGGCACATCAAGCGTCGCTTCAACTCCATTTGTGAAAATGTTCAAGATGGAGACATAGATATTTGCAAAGTGCATACAGATCTGAATGTCGCAGATCTGTTGACTAAACCTCTTCCATGAAAGCAAAACATGATCAACACCGTAACTCTATGGGTGTTCGATTCATCACAATGTAACTAGATTATTGACTCTAGTGCAAGTGGGAGACTGTTGGAAATATGCCCTAGAGGCAATAATAAAATGGTTATTATTATATTTCCTCGCTCATGATAATTGTCTATTATTCATGCTATAATTGTGTTATCCGGAAATCGTAATACATGTGTGAATACATAGACCACAACATGTCCCTAGTGAGCCTCTAGTTGACTAGCTCGTTTATCAATAGATGGTCACGGTTTCCTGACCATGGACATTGGATGTCATTGATAACGGGATCACATCAATGGGAGAATGATGTGATGAACAAGACCCAATCCTTAGCATAGCACAAGATCGTGTAGTTCGTTTGCTAAAGCTTTTCCAATGTCAAAGTATCATTTCCTTAGACCATGAGATCGTGTAACTCCCGGATGCCGTAGGAGTGCTTTGGGTGTACCAAACGTCACAACGTAACTGGGTGACTATAAAGGTATACTACAGGTATCTCCGAAAGTGTCATTGGGTTGACACGGATCGACATCGATTTGTCACACCGTATGACGGAGAGGTATCTCTGGGCCCACTCGGTAATGCATCATCATAATGAGCTCAAAGTGACTAAGTGGTTGGTCACGGATCATGCATTACTAAGATTTAGTAAAGTGACTTGCCGTAACGAGATTGAACGAGGTATTGGGATACCGACGATCGAATCTTGTGCAAGTAACGTACCGATTGACAAAGGGAATTGTATACGGGATTACTTGAATCCTCGACATCGTGGTTCATTCGATGAGATCATCGTGGAATATGTGGGAGCCAACATGGGTATCCAGATCCCGTTGTTGGTTATTGGCCAAAGAGTCGTCTTGGTCATGTCTGCATGTCTCCCAAACCCGTAGGGTCTACACACTTAAGGTTCACTGACGCTAGGGTTGTAGAGATACTAGTATGCGGTAACCCGAAAGTTGTTCGGAGTCCCGAATGAGATCCCGGACGTCACGAGGAGTTCCGGAATGGTCCGGAGGTGAAGAATTATATATAGGAAGTCCAGCTTTACCATCGGAAAGTTTCGGGGTCACCAGATCATCACGGACCACCTGGAAGGGTTCCGGGTCCACCAGTGGGGCCACCTATCCCGGAGGGCCACATGGGCTGAAGTGGGAAGGAACCAGCCTCGGTGGGCTGGTGCGCCCCTGACTTAGGGGCAAGTCCCCCGCCCCCTTGAGATGGGATCTCTAGGGGGCCACGCCTGTGGCCCCTATATAAAGAGGGGAGAGGAGGGCTGCGCACCCCCGCCTCCCGGCGCCCTCTCCCTCCGCAACACCTCTCCCTCTCAGAGCTTGGCGTAGCCCTCGCCAAGATCGCCGCTACTCCACCACCACGCCTGCGTCAGGTCGGGATCTCCATCAACCTCTCCTTCCCCCTTGCTGGATCAAGAAGGAGGAGACGTCTTCCCCAACCGTACGTGTGTTAAACGCGGATGTGCCGTCCGTTCGGCACTAGGATCTTCGGTGATTTGGATCAGGACGAGTACGACTCCCTCAACCCCGTTTTCTTGAACGCTTCTGCGCGTGATCTACAAGGGTATGTAGATGCACTCCTCTCTCTCTCTCTCGTTGCTAGATGACTTCATAGATTGATTTTGGTGAAGCGTAGAATTTTTTTATTTTCTGCAACGTTCCCCAACAGCTCAGGTTAGAAACCTGAGCATACCTTTTTTCCATACAATTAAAACTTGTGTTCCATATAGCTAGGACCCGCTTGTCAACAACTTTTCTATAAAAAAAATAAAAACAAGGGTGTTCCATGCAAAATAGCATGCCACACGCCATGTCTTCATTGTTGGGTCACTGACAAATGGGCCCTACGCCACGCTAGCATGCCTCGTCAGCGTCGTGGGTGTATACAAACGCGATTAGCACCGTATTCGCACGTCCGAGCCAAGTTTTTGCACCACTTCGATCTATGCCACAACTTGTAGCACTAAAGTGACTGTTTGCGTCAAGTTCTAGCACCACCGTCGTAATTGACTCAAAAGAAAATATGAGGGCTAATTAATGCTCCCTCCGTCCCGAATTACTTGCTCAAATGGATGTATAGATACACTCATTTGAGTGACAAGTAACTCAGGATGTAGGGAGTAAGAAGGCAGAAAAACAAGGACCCCAATGACAGGAGAGGCTCCAACCAACTAATCGTTCCTAGGAAGCGCCCGGGAGGGGGGGAGGGGGGGTCGAGCGAAGGTTCGTTGGAAAGAGTCTCCGCAAGCGAACCCCCTTCCTCTCGTACTTTAAACTTGATGCTCTCGTACCTTGTGTCAGTTGGACAAAAAAAGGACGTTAAATTCAAAAATTGATCATGTACAACAACACAAATAGCCTTGAGCAAAAATAGAATTTCCCTGCCTTAGAATACAAATGACCAAATAGTGGGGGTAAATTTAAACACAAATTCGCCATATTTAAAATTCTCAAAAAAAATCTTGTGCATGGAAAAAGGGTGGTCATGACGTCTGCAATGAAAAACATTCCATACAAAAAGAAATTTACCATGATATGCTAAAAAAGGCATGTTCTTACTAACAGAAAATGCCATGCTCTACAAAATGAAAAATCCATGCTATATAAAAAACGGCATGCTCTTTGTAATAAAATTGACATGCTCTTATAATAAAAATGCCATGCTCTACAAAAAAAATAGCATGCTCTTTAAAATAAAAATGTCATCTAAAAATAAAATTGAATGGTGCATAAAAAATGTCATGCTACAAAATAATGACCATTGCCAAACTAAATAAAATTACCATGGTATGAATAGTATGAATAGTAAAAGTACCCTCACTCAATTAATAAAAAGCCATGGTGTAACTAAAAGAAATTGCCATGATCTAAAATAAATATTTTTGCCATGGTACAAAACTTGAAATTGCATGGTCTATATTTTAAAAACTGCCATCCTCTAACTAAAAAATTGCCATGTACTACAAAATGTCAAGAAAAAGTACCATGGTTTATATACACAAAAAATAAAAAATGCCATGGTAACACATTTGTTGTTTTGCCATAGCATATAAATTATAAATGCAATGGTTTCCCACAAAAAATGCCATGGTTTACACACGCAAATATAACTTGACATGGGGACACATGTTGATTTTCCATGGAATATACATTATAATAGTCATGGTCTCTACAAAAAAGGAAAGGGTTTATACCAAAAAATGACATTGTTTCTACTTATTTTTTCCCATGGTAACGCGTGCTGGTTTGGCATGGTATATACTTGTTATTGAAATTAAATTTGCCATGGTTGACACATGTTGATAGTCTAATATGACAAAAAAATGACATGGTAACGCATGTTGATTTGCCATGGTATATACTGTACTTGTTATTGAAATTAAATTTGCCATGGTTGACACATGTTGATAGTCAAATATGAAAAAAATGACACTATAACAAAAAAAGTGCCATGGTACCTAAAAAAATTACCATGTTACCAATATTAAAAAATGCCATGGTGCTAATAATAAAATTGTACATGTCAAAGAATAGCATGAGTCAACATGAATATAATGTTTGAGGTGAATACATACCAAATTGCCACAAGAAAAACAAAACTGCCATGTGAGCAATTCAAAAAAGAGTCATACAAAAAATGTGTTGCGAAACATTTCCAAAGCATTCATACTATTTAGGCCTTAGGAAAAAAGGAGATATATACACTATGGCACAATAATTATGGAGTTATCATGTGAAGAAACTAGTGGAAAGTGCACAAGTTGTGAATTTAGAGACACGGTGGTGGAAAGTGCCATGCCGCAAGGCACAATTTTTTTAGATTTTTTTCACATGATATTTTCACATTTTTAAAGACACAGTAGTGAGAAGTGGGCATGATTTTTTTCAGATTTTTTTATAATATTTAAATTTGAATTCCAGCAGCAAGGCACACGGTGACATGCAAACGTGCATGTCACCTGATCTCCTGTCCCTCCCTCCCCTACTAGTCTGACAAGGGCGTACGGCCACCGAGCGAGCAACATGCACAGCACAGCACAGCACGGTCTGCGGCCGATGGCGACGGCGCCGGCCGGCCCCGGGTCTACACTTTCGCGTAGCCTGCGGTTCGGAGCCTCCTGCCACTGCCTAGCCCACGGCCCGGCGCCGCACGCGTGCCCGTCCGGCCGTCCAAGCCGGTGCATGGGCGAGGAGCGTGTCCTGGCGTACTGCACGCGGGTCGGAGATGCCGGCCGGCCGGACGGCGGTAGCTGGCCGCTCCGCCGCCGCCGTGGACGGTTTGTACCCGGCCGTGGACGGTTCGAGTTTGTTGGAAGGCTGGGCCTCGTACAGTGGGGCAGATTCCGCGCACTGCGCACCACTTGCTACCGGAGCACAGATGGAGTTCCGATCGAGTTTTATAGGGGCGGGGCCGGCAACAGTGGTCGGTTCTCAGAAGTCAGATCCCTCGGCGACTGTAACCAACAGTGCCCGCATTCGATGATCAGTGGTGAACAGTGGCCCGAAAGCAATAATAATGCGGCGGCAGGACGGGTGGCCCGGGTGATTCGAATTTGGTTTGGTTCCTGCGACATAATTCAAATGTTTTTGCTCTTTGTTTCATCGAGACAATTCATAACTTCTGCTTCGGTAGATTTACAACTCAGATTCCACAGATTTAATATTATTTTTGGGCGACCCATACACTTCTCTCTTTTTCAAGGATACACTTCTCTCTTAAATTGAGAGCAGTTTAGACAATTTACATATTGAAAAACAAGCGCTTGGCCAACCAATCGGGTAGCCTAACCTAAGAGCATGTACAATGATTGATAAGGCTATCTTATCTTATATCCGACACGTAATTTATAAAAAATAATAATAAATAATATCGATTGGGTTATTCTTTGATAACTAGATATCCCTAAATATGTGGTGAGATAATTGTTGCTAAGAGATCTATCTCAATTAAGAGAAGGCAGTTTTTTCTTATGGTTTCTCTTTTCTTCACCTAAACATTTACGCTATGTGACATTCCTAAGACAGCACCATCGTGCACGCTCTAAAAGGACAGCCAGTTTCGCCCAACCTATGCGCTCGCCACGACTTCTCTCTGGGAACATAGTGGTGGGAGTAAAAAAACAACGGTATGTACGTCTTCACTGCTGTCCTCCTGATTGGCGGCTTCTTGGTGCAGCTACACCTGTTGGTGGTGTCCAAAAAAGTCCGGCATCGCAGTGGTCGTCGTTGGGTTGTTGGTATGCTAGTTCCATCTGTAGTCCCTACCTAACCCAAAACCATTTCCAAAAATATGAATAACTGGCCGGAAGGGATGGGACCTCCTATTTTCTCTCTCTCCTTTTTGTTTTCTTTTTTGGTTCTTTAAAGTAATTTTGGGATTCCAAAAATCATGATTTTGAAAAAAAATTCATGATTTTCTTTTAGAAAATCTTATAATTAAAAAAAGCCCATGAATTTGAAAAATATGTTCATGGATTTCAAGAAATGTTTGCGGATTCAAAAAAAATATTGGCAAATTTCTAAAAATGGATACTTTATAAATTTGGTGAACAAAATAATTGAAATAACATTTTTTTTAAAATTCATAAAAAAGCTAAGAAAATATTATGAACATTTTTAAATTTTATAGCTATTTTATATTTTATGAACTAAACTGAATTCGATGAATTTTCTGAAATTGATGAACAAAAAAGTTCATGATTTAAAGAACATGTTCCCCAATTTGAAAATTTATTCTAGAGAAATGGAAAAATAAAAAAAGGAATAAAAATAAAAGAAAGAAACAAAAATAAAAAATCCAACATGAAGAAAAAAAACAGAAAGGAAAACGAAAAATCGGAAGAGGGATCAGGGATGTGCGCTGGGATGGCAGGACGGGGCCAGACGGGGCGAACTGATCGATGCATACGGGATGAATTGAGCTGAGTTGGTACTTGGTACAGTAGTGCATCAGATTCCACATGCACTATCCCGGGGCAGTCCCAGACTCCTCACACTTCTTCGTCCCGCTCGCTTTCCCGGGCAGTCAGTTATACTATAGCTAGCGCGTACGGCCGATGGAGCAGAGTCCTGTGCGCACCGGCAACAGAACAACAGTGGTGTTCATGAACCGAGATCCATCCATGACATCCACCGCCAGCGCCGAGGAAAACAGCGGCGCGGTGACAGCCACTGTTCCTCTCTGACTGAAAATAGCTTCGCCGCCTGATCGCTAGTGATGAATGAGATGATTAGTGCACAGTGCCGCATCCTGTCCTGCCTGAAGCCGAAGCTAATGCTGCGGCGGCCGCAGGAAATTAAAGAGGCCGAGTGAGCGATTTGAAGTTCAGTTCCCGAAGGCTGCCGAACAATTCAGAACCTGACCCGTCAGTCGGTCCTTGGGAAAAGAGATGTGAGCTGTCCGAGTGGGGCTCCGATCTTTGCTGCGGCGATGTTTTAGTCAGGAGGTAAGGCTAGTTATAGTGGGACTAACTTAGCTAATAACATAAATAAGACTTTAAGAAATTTTATTTACGCCAAGAAGTATTTAATGAGGCGCCAGAATATAATACTACCTCCGTACGGATTTACAAAGCCGTTTAGCAGCACAGCCGCGTCCTATTTTTAGGAGGCCGCTTGTCTCGGGTGTTGTTTCACTAATTAAAGAAAATTAATTCCCAGCCGCTGCATGCGAAGGAGGCTGGTTGCATGCACACATTTGTCTCGGTCCTAGTACTCTGCCCGCTGCATGCGCGCAGCTAGCCAATGCAAGCGATATGCGCAGAAGCCAGCAGGTGAATGCAACAATTAATGATAACGTGAATCGAGGAGTTTGCATGCGCGTTTGTTTTGCCTTGGTCCTGCGGATTCGGTCGGCCGGACCTGTAATCCCGGAAGGAGGTAGTATGTTACTGTAACATAGCGCTTCCCAAGACAAGATGAGTCTACAAGCTAAGACTACTCATAGTGGGAGTAACATAGCAAGTAACATAACACATCCCAAGAAAAATTTGCTTACATGGCATGTATTTAATGAGGAGAGAGATGGTCGGAGTAACATAATATGTTACTGTAACATAATATGTTACTGTAACATAACACATCCCAAGGCAAAATGAGTCTACATCTTAATAAATGATGATTTGCATGATACTACATATATGTTACTCCCCACTATGATGGTGGTAACATAGACTAGTAACATATGTATGTTACTAGTATAAGTTACTCCCCACTATGACCAGCCTAATAAATGAAGCCATCTATGACACTACTATCATGTTACTTTGCATTATGAAGGTAGTAACTTAGACTAATGTCATATGCATGACACTAGTCTAAGTTACTCCCCACTATGACCAGCCTAAAAGCACAGCAGACCCAGAAACTTGTCGGGCCCGTGATATTTTGACCCACAAACTTGCAAAACCCCACTCCGCCACCCGCAAACTTGTAGCCGATGTGCAAAAAAACCCAAAGCCAATCCTGACGCGACATCTGGCGGAGGCGGAGCTGAGGCGGTCGTCGCCCGCTTTTCCGTAAACCCCTAGGATTAACAATAATAAACCCACACCCCACATCTCTCGTTCCCCATTCCAGCGGCAGCCTACTCCCTAGTGTCTCTCCTCTCGTTTCTCCTTCAGACGCTCACCGACTGAAGCACGAGAGCTAGGTCGGCGTGTCTGGGCTTTGGTGCGTGTGGTAGCCGGATGGGCGGCGCCATTGGAGTCCGTGGAGCCATGGGTGGGGGCGGATCCGTTGGAGTCGGCGGAGCCATGGGTGGGGGCGGATCCGTTGGTCTGCTCAGCGGATCCGCTAGAGGCGACTGGTTCATTGGCGGCAGCTGACCCGGATAACCTTGGGCCAAGGAGTCATCCGTCTCGTCAAATTTGGGGCTCCATCTGCATCTCAGGTTTAGTTCTTCGCACTTACGAAATACATTTGTTCGGTGGGTTGTACAAGTGATTGACGATTTATGGTTTCAGTTTTGGTAGGATGACGTGCTTCCTGAATTCGATTTTGGGCTACTTAAATATGAGCACGATCCAGACTATTGTGACATTGAGAAGGGGGGTCTCTGCATTCATTTGATTGCCCCTGATATTGCAGGCACATCTGCAGCTGCTGCTAGGGGAAGAGGAGCTGCAAGGGGAATGAACTCTGGAAGAACTGCAGGAGGTACAACTGGAAGAGGTGCTGGAAAGGGAAGGAATTCTGGAAGCACTACAACAGCTAGTACTGGAAGAGGTGCTGGAAGAACTTAAGCGTTGACACATCTATAGAACTTGGATTTGGTGCATATTACATGTTGTTTGGAGATGACAGGGTTACAGAAATGATGAGATGCACTTGTAGTTCCGTTACATTAGTACAACTACGAGTTCATGAATGAACTTCATTTTGTGATAGCAAATGTAAGAGTTCATGAATGAGCTTTCTTTAGTGATGTTAGGACTATAACAAACTGCATGGTGCTGCTGCTAAGATGAACTGTATTTTGTGACAGCAAACTTCTTTATGATGTACGTGTTTAAATGATGTTTGAACTCCTCTCTGCTGGTTAAATTATGTGCTTAGATTCTGAATTTTTCCAGTCCTTTACCTATGTATTCGTGAATGTTTCTACATATGCAAATAAATAAGCTAAAATGCATGCTGAAATTCTGTACAGATTCTGTACATCAACATATGCAGTCTGAAATTTTGTATGTTCAAAATAGCAAAAAAAAAAATTGGCTTGGGTATCGAACCTAGGACCTGCCATTCACCTCTGTAGTGCTTTGCCACTAGAATAGGAGTAATGTATTATCTCAATACAGCTAGTCTTTTGTACTGAATAAACTTTGGGCGTCGTCTCTACCCTATGCTATGTCACCTGCATTACACATCAAAAAAGAGCCACGCAGCGACATCCTCGAGGCCAATGGCAGCTTCCCGCCGGTGGCCGCTCCCCTCCGTTGGGCTGCAGAAGCAGAGTGCACAGCCAGAGAGCCAGCAAGGGCAGCGACAAGTTCCTAGGCCTGCTGTGCTTCTGCTATTGGGCGATACAGAGGAAGAGACACTAGGGATTTGGCTGCAGTTGGAATGGGGAACAAGAGAGATGTGGGGTGCAGGTTTATTACTGTTAACCCCAAGGGGGTTTCTGCAAAAGCGGGCGACGACCGCCTCAGCCCCGCCTCCGCCAAATGTCGCGTCAGGATTGGCTTTGGGTTTTTTTTTTTGCACATCGGCTGCAAGTTTGTGGGTAGCGGAGTGGGGTTTTGCAAGTTTATGGGCTGAAACATCACAGACCCGAATGAGTCAGGGAAAAGACAGTGGGAGTGCACCCAGGTCTTTTTTTTTTTCTCACTAACCGGACCGCAATCTGCAATGCTACCGACAGAAAAGCCGAGGAAAGAGAACCACAGAAGGTGATCATGCATGGTACTCTTTATTTATACCCTTGCCTACTTTTTTCACGTGTGCTAACAATGCATTTAAGTTACTTCTGATTCCTCCTAGTACCAGGAGCAGGTAACTTAGCCACGCACATGTTCTAATGGTGGGTTTTAGACGCTACTGCTATTCTTTTTGACATGTTCAGGTTAATAATCAGAGCTACGCTAGTGCGTGCATGCATGCATCAAGCCAAGCCCAGCCCAGTAGCCACACATGGCAGTCGTTCACAAGCTTTGGACCAACATTCACCGGCCAGCTGGTGATCGATCGGATGGAGTGGGAAAACGAGCAGAAAGAGAGCGGAGGAAAGGAAGGGTAGATCGTTGACATGCAAGGCGAGATCGAGGGATAGGAAATGCAAAAGCAACGAGTGGGTGGCGGCCGGCAATGTGACCAGATCTCGGTGCCGGGCGGAGCCGGCGCAGGGGACCATGCGCTGCAATGCAAGAGGATACAAACGCATCCCATACGGAGGCCATGCATGTGGTTCGAGGGCCCATCCCATTCCAGCAAACAATCATCGCTAGGGGACCTCACCCCCACCGCCACGATCCACAACTTGTCCTCGCGCGATCGAATCTGGATCATCTCCTTCTCATTTCTCACCTTTAATTCCACACAGGCATGTAGGTTAGCCACTCAGTTAGTTACCAGCAGTACTATAGTAATAGTATTACTAGATTGCATGGAGATGGAGATGGGGTAACTTGAAAAATGTTTCTACTAGCAAAGAAACAAGGGATCCAAGAAACAATGATGATACACTTTGCATGGAGATGGAGTATTGTACTCCCTCCGTAAACTAATATAAGACCGTTTATAGAATATTAAAATACTGATCTAAACATTTTTATATTATTTACAGAGGGAGTACATGCAATTACGCATCGAAGCGCTTTAAGAACGTTCTATTCATCTGCCCTTGCAGGCTTGCAGCTCCTTCCGTGTTGCTCTGCTCTTGGATCCCATGAGTGCCGAGGCAACCTTTTCCTTTTCCAACAAGAGGAAATTCAGTACGTGTAATTAACAAGAGGGTGGCCTACCGGAATAAGGAATCTACTGATGAGGGGCCGGTGTAAGTAACTACCACACGTACGGTACGCTGTGCCGGCAACCCAGAACACCGTCGGCTTCCCAGACACATTATTGCCTTGCAATATGATTGTCAGATGCACATAACTCTTTTTCTTAATCTTCCCTACCATGACTGTGGTGGCTAGCGCACTCATCCCTCCAAACTTTGTCGGCGAGCCCGTGCATCCACCTCCCTTCTACGGTTCTGCCTGTTGCTTAGGGGGGGCAGTGGTGGAGAGGGATATCCCGACTCCAGCTAGTAGTTTAGGTTGGAGGTCTTTTTTTTCCTCGCCAGGGTGGAATTCGGGTGGATGACAGTGCTTCATCTTCAAGTTGGTCTTTCGGGCTTTGCTTTGATAGTCCTCGAGTTCATCTATCGGGGTGGAGTTGACGGAGCTTCGACGTGGATTCCTATCATCTCTTTGGGGCAGCGATGTCGAGGTTTCTCGCCTTGCGTGGGCGACGATGAAATTTAGTGTCAGACGCTTCAGATCGATTCAAGATGCCACTACCACTACGAGGTTATGGTTGCCCACTGTACGTACGTGTGCAACATCATGAACGTGGCGATAGTTACAAGTCCGAGATTCGTTTTGGTGTGCATCGTCCTTGATGTAATATTTATTATGTTTGAAATACTTAGTACTTTGTATATGGACCTTTATAATATAATGGATCAATTTTTTCATAAAAATATATATTATTTTTAGTCCTGTAATTGCTACACTATCTTGGTCTTTGCTGAAAAAGAAAACAAATAGCATTTCTGGCTCTTCTTTCCTATGAGTCTAGACTTATGCCCAGGCCAGCTCCGTGATCATTCGCTGGTCATGACTCATGCGAGCTTAAAATTACGGCTGATCAAACTGCCCGTTTTTAATCGGTAATACGGAGGCGGACTGCTGACTCCTATTAGTATATGGGAGGTAAGTATCTTGAACTGTTTGGGATGACTGCTGACCGGAGCAGGTGGATGAACGGTTTGGCAAGTTAATTAGTTTATCACGAAGTTAGTCTGGCATCATACATCTTCGATGATGATCCGTACGTACGCCCATCCATGGCGTGATAAGGTACGGTGGGGGAAGGCACGTCCAGGAATGCATGGTACCGACCGGGGCCAAGCATGCATGGGGCCAGGATGGGTCACACATGCATGCATGCAGGGCCGGTCCTGAGATTTCAGGGGCCCGGGGCAAGACACTAGAAGGGGGCCCTAAAGCCACATAAATATAGTAATTTTTTTTCTATTTCAGTTGCAAATAAATACTTGATCCGCTATAATTTTGTTGCCTTGTCATCTCAATTATTCAAAAACATTAGGGTCATAAACATTGACAGTAAAAGTTGTCGCTCTTGTCAATCAACACCTTTATTACTAGATGAATAAGTAACAGTTTGGTGCTTACTCAATATATTATCATGCTACAAATTTTCGTTAGGTTGTTCCTCAGCAGTAACTAAAGCTAGGTCCTCTGAATTCCGAGCAGTAGAAGTATTCGTGTCTGCTCTAACAAACCGTCTATGCTCCTTTTGAGGACTGAGTCAACTCACATGCCTGTTTTTATTCTCATTACCAGGTGGATACTAGCAATCTTACTAATTACTGCTCCTCGTCCCATAATATAAGGCGTTTTTACATACATATGTCGAAAACGCCTTATATTATATGAGACGGAAAAAGACAAACATATGATAGTACAAGAAATTAAGAACACTCTGATTAAATAGAAAATGCTAAGAAAGGTATGGATCAAGGTACTTGATGGCTACAAAATTAAAAATTGCAAAATATTGCTGATGCTTACCAGTCACGAAGAGTTTTCTTCTTGTCTAATCCCAGGCAAAACAAGAAATCAGGGTTTGAGAATGAGATATGTATGAGAACGACCTTCACGAATGAATGAACTATTTGGCGATACTATCAAAAGAGAGGATTTGCGTTGAAGAAGTGGTTGATGATAATTTGGGAACTCGTAATACCTTCTTCCAACGCGCCCTGCAGCCGGAAACCTTAATTAGACGGCCTCCTACATATCTCTGGGGCGTTGTCAACCTTGAAAAGCCTGAGTCTCGGGCTGATTTGTTGCCAATGGGGAAGACATGGAATAAAGGCGAGAAGATTGCGCGTGCGACAAGCCGCGAAGTAATCGCTATAACCTTTTTTCCCTTTCCTAAGAATCAATCGATCGATCTGTTACATGGCTGAACATTACGCACGCACAAGGAAACAGGCCATCAGGGGGCCCCTTCGTACGCGGGGGCCCGGGGCGGCCGCCCCCTCTGCCCCCCCTCAGGACCGGCCCTGCATGCATGATCTGGATCCCGCGTCTATCCACCAACATAGACGACGAAGACGATGAAGAAAATACAGTTCAAGTTTACATCACTGACCTGTTTAGTCTTGACTCAAAACGTGCAGTTGGAGCCTACCGGGCGGCGCTGACATGCATGTAAGAGCATCTACACCAGCAATTCACGAATCTGAACCTCTATACGTCCACACGGACAACATCTAATGACCGTCATATCTTAGTCATTGCAACCATAATCCTCATTTTCAAATTCTCATTTTCATAGCTAAAATTTAGCAAAGTAATACTTGTCATTGGATATATCGATGAACTCCTTACCGGGGTCGTCAACCTCGTGGCCATCGGCCGTGGGGCAAAATGCCGACGCCTCCTCGTCCGCGAAGAGCTGCTCACGCTTCATGCCCGCCTTGTGGATGAAGCGGGCAGTTAGCCGCCACCTCCACCTCGGACTGGATGGACTTGAGGATGGCATGTTGCACCGTCGCCTCCTCCGCTTAGTGAGCTTGAACCCCGCTAGCGGGGTCCCCCATGCCAAATCTGGCCTACTCCAGCGCCGATAGCTCCACCTCCTCGTCGGACGTCGACTCCTTCTCCTCCCATAGTCAGCCTCTTCCATCTCCTCGTCCGACGCCATCACCCCCCCTTGCTCAGTGTCTCCACCTCCTCCTCTGGGAGTTTGAAGAGTGCCTCGACAATGTGCATCTCCATCCAATGCTCCAAGGTCAACAGCTTGTAGTACGTCGCTTGTTGCGAACCATGGCGGCAGGTGTACGATGAGCTTAGATTGGAAGTGGAAGAGAGGAGGAGGGAGCAACGGCGACACATACGGGAGGGAGAGGATGGGAATGTGGACGGGGTTAGGTTGCCTTGCCCACCGAGTTAAATATCCGGATTTGGTCCCTCGGGTGGCGTGCCGGAGCGGCACCATGAATGCGTCCTCGCCGAACCGAAGGAGGCACTCATTGGAGCGAGGGTTCTGGCACGGGCCCCTCCCGTCGGTCTGACATGGGCGGACGCATTCGGGCACCCCATATTGATCCGCATATGAGTTGGGTTCGGGAGATGTCAGATAACCCCGATGTATAGAAATGATTTGAGGGGTTAGTTTGGGTGGCAGAAGCAGATTGTCTACCTGAACTTATATTGAGTATTTGAGGTCCGTTTGTAGATGCTCTAAGGGCATCTTCAACTATGACCCACAAATTTCTTCCCGCATCCATTCACAGACAGGGGGACCAATCCGTGGACATGGATGCGAGAGGGCGCCATCCAACGCTGCCGCGCATACATTTTAAACACTTTTTCAACAAACCAGATAATATTCATGCAAACACGATGGATTTCATACAAACCAGACGACATTCATGCAAACACCGCGAAATTTTATTAGATTTTGAACAAACAACTGAGCCGACCCTAAACCTATCCTACGGCGGTGGCGCCTGACGTCCAAGCCTTTGTCGTCCTCCATCCACCGTCTTCATGAGTACCGGCGATAAGACCGATGAAGTGAAGCCGCGGTCTCCAGCGAGGAAGAATTGGACACGGGAGACCATGGCCGCACCGAAGAATACGAAGGCCCGGTGCGAGATCAGAAAATGGGCCCGGCATAGCAAGTGAAGATTCGGAAAACAAGATTTTATTGTTATTATCACATTATAGTATATCATGTATGTACATAGTACAATTTTTAATACATATTATATCATTAGGAAAATATATCCGGTTGCAAAGAAACATCAACACTTAGCAACTTTCATCACCATAGTGGCATAATTAGCTTCATCGGGGTTATTATTCTCAGCATCCATGTTACTATATCAACATTAATTACTCCTCCCAGAGTTTCAGTATGGCCAGTGGCATCGTCATGAACATCATTAATAGTACTCCCTTCGTTACTTTTTAATTCGCATATAAGAATTGGTCAAAGTCAAACTTTGTAAAGTTTGACTAGCTTTGTAGGAAAAGATATCAACATTCACGATATGAAATTAATAACATTAGATGAATGATGAAATAATGTTAATGACATATAACTTTAGTATTGTAGATGATGATTTTTTTTCTATAATGTTAGTCAAACTTTGTAAAGTTTGACTTTGACCAAATGTTATATGCAGACTAAAAAGAAAAAACAGAGGGAGTACCATCTACACTCTGGTTTTTAGAAGAAATGTTCGATTCTTTAGGGAAAAAACCTATCAATAGCACACCTTTTTGAGATCGAGTGAGTAAGGGCCTGTTCGGCAACTGCCCAACTCCCGGCTTCTCTGAATCAGCGGGCGAAGCTGGGCCGAACAGGTCAGCTCCCAGAAGCTAGCTTCCCAGATCTAAGACGGGTCGTAGTATAAAAACTGGGAGCGAGTGTTTCGTGGATCCCAGAAATCGCAGAAGCTGGAGTTTGAGTTATTTACGGTGAGCTGCCACCGCTAAGTGAAAGAAAACGCTTCGTCAGGGAAGAATAGAACGCAGCAACTACCTTCGCTCCCTAACAGGCCAGAATCGCTTAATGGGCCAGCCGGCTACCAGCCCAAGACTAGCGAACTGGGATCTGGGAATTCTGTTGCCGAACGGTTTTTCTGATCCACTATTTTCGTCAGGAAGCTGGAGGTGAGATCGAGAAGCCGGATTTGAGGATTTCTGGGAGCTGGGCAGTTGCCGAACAGGCCCTAACTCTCTTTTTTCTTCTGAAGTTTTTCATATCCTGACTCGTACTTTTTCTAATTCTGGAAGGCATTGCAGAAAGTAAACTGAGCGACAAAATTAAGAAGTAAAAACCGAACATACAGATAAATAGGAATGAAGCAACCTTCGCTCGATGTGAGAGGCACAGCAGGGCTGCAGGGGAGGCAGCGCGAGTTGCTTCAGCAACAAAGAACTCGTAGCCTGCAGTCCAGGCCTCCAGGCCTCCAGGGCTCCAGGCTCCAATTATTTCTTTCACACACAGATTGTAGGGTTCAGAAAGCGGCAATTGGAAACAAAGGGTGTCGAGGGAGACGGTGATTTTTGCATGCCTGCCGATTTGAGATTTTGAAAACAACAGAATACCAAATAAACAGATGGGGATTGGGAGTGAAACGTTACCTATTCCGCTCTTCATTGCAATGGATAACTTTGTGTAAATCGTGAAAACTAATAGCTCTGGGATTTGGAGAGGTGGAACTGGAGAAGAGGAATTGTGGCTGAGATGTGAGCAAGAAGAGTACTAATGTTTTCATTTTAGAGAGAGAGAGCGAGGAGAGGTAATTATTTCGTGCAGTCCCACCATCCATTTGAGTACTAATGGTTTTTTTAGGGAAATTTGAGTACTGGTGGTTGCCTGAGTTAATTCATTGTCAGGCCCTGCTGGCCCGTTGCACCCATTACCGAACTTGTTTTGTACTAATATCTGCTAATTACTGTTACTCAAAAAAAAGTATCTGCTAATTACTACCGCCTTTTCGGTTTATAAAGCTTATCTTAAAACTTTCATTTTTCTATTTTATAAGTCTCGTTTCTATTGTTTCCCATCATACTCTTAGATATCGAGATGCATTAAATCACTGCATGCTATGATTAAAAAAAAACTCACCAATGCATGTAAAAGATTTTATTTATTTATTGGCCTCGCATGCATGCATTGTAATTAATGCATTGCTAAACATAATCGTTTGAGAAAAACGAGCGCATTAATCGAGTACTTTTGTAAACTATCAAAATTATTTTACCACTCATCATCTATCTTGGTTGGTAAGATTTTTGAGTTGAGCCATATAAATCGGAAAGGAGGGAGTAGGAAGAGTAATAGTACTACATAAATAAAAATTGGGGGCCCTGTGCAGGCACACATGAAAGTGCAACTATCCCTAGGTGGTTTTGGTAATTCCTAACAACATATAACTCATTAAGCTAACACTATTTTAAGACTAATATTTCAGGAAAGCTCAATGATTGGCATGGCATGGATGAGAAAAGTGGACCCCTCAAAATGCTAAGGACAAAAGGATTGACTCAAGCTCAAGACTCTACATTTTATATTTTAGTGATCCAAGATCACATTGAGTCTATAGGAAAAGCCAATACTATCAAAGAGGGACAAGGTGTTGCTTAATGGCTTGCTTGCTCAAAATGCTTAGTGATATGCTCCAAAGCCCTCAACTACTTTCTCACTTCCACATATGACCTAAACCAAAAGTCAAACTTGGCCCTACCGATTCTTTCCATCCGGCGCCACCGAGTTCAGATGTCATAGCAACTGCCACAAACCCTAGGCAAATCGGTCTCACCGATAGGGATCTCGGTCTCACCGAGATGGGCTTGTAATCTCTCTGTTTCCCTTCATAACGTTTCGGTCCTACCGAGATGAGCGATCGATCCCACCGAGATTTCAATGTAAACTCTCTGTTTCCCTTTTGTAACATTTTGGTCTCACCGAAATGAGCGAATCGGTCCCACCGAGTTTACCTGACCAACTCTCTGGTTAGCTTATTACCAAACTCGGTCTCACCGAGTTTTTGTTATCGGTCTCACCGAGTTTACGTTTGTCCCTACACCTAACCTTATCGGTCCTACAGAGTTGCATGTCGGTCCCACCGAAAATCCTAACGGTCACTAGATTTGCTGAATCGGTCCAACCGAGTTTGTCAATTCGGTCCCACCGAGATTGGTAAGTTGTGTGTAACGGTTAGATTTTGTGTGGAGGCTATAAATACCCCTCCACCTCCTCTTCATTCGTGGAGAGAGCCATCAGAACGAACCTACACTTCCAATACACATTTTCTGAGAGAGAACCACCTACACTTGTGTTGAGGCCAAGATATTCCATTCCTACCATATGAATCTTGATCTCTAGCCTTCCCCAAGTTGCTTTCCACTCAAATCTTCTTTCCACCAAATCCAAATCCCGTGAGAGAGAGTTGAGTGTTGGGGAGACTATCATTTGAAGCACAAGAGCAAGGAGTTCATCATCAACACACCATTTGTTACTTCTTGGAGAGTGGTGTCTCCTAGATTGGCTAGGTGTCACTTGGGAGCCTCCGACAAGATTGTGGAGTTGAACCAAGGAGTTTGTAAGGGCAAGGAGATAGCCTACTTCGTGAAGATCTTGAAAGGATCGAGATGGACCTAGAGGGGGGGGGGGTGAATAGGTACAATTACAAATTTTAAATATTCCTTAGCAATTTTAGGCAATAATGCGGAATATGAAAGTGAGCCTAACAATTGCAAGTGAGTACAAGAACTAATCAAGTAACACAAGCACACAAGAATAGAAACCTCAATACGATGTAAGTAAGTGCAAGGAGACAAGTAACCACAAGTAGAGAGTTAGGGTTAGGAATAACCGCAACTCCGGGAGACGAGGATGTATGCCGATGTTCACTTCCTTGGAGGGAAGCTAGTCACCGTTAGAGAGGTGGATGTTACCACGAAGGCACACCAACGCCACGAAGGCTCACCCTATTCTTCCTTTGAGACAACACCAGGGAGGTGTTTGTCAACCACTAATGGTAGACCTTGGGGTGATCTCCAAACCCTTACAAACTTTCCGGGGGTAATCACAATGGTTGATTCCTCTCCGAAAGACTCCTACCGCCTAGGAGTTTCCAACCTCCAAGAGTAATAGGAACGTTGGGAAAAGCTCAATACTTGCTCAAATCACAAATTCCTTTGGTGCAAAGAAGGGAAGGAGTGGATCTATCACTTGATCGGAGAACTTCTCTCCAAGAATCCTAAATCACTTGGGGATCTAGGATTTGATGTAGGTGTTTGAGAGAGAGAGAGGAGTGTTCTTGGCAAGCTCAAAGTGAATGGTCAACCTTATCCCGTGGAAGGACAAGGCATATATATAGTAGGTGAGAAAAGGTGACCGTTTGGGATACATAAGTGCACAGGATAGGTCGGACGTCCGGAGAACATCGGACGTCCGGAGGCAATAAATAGGTCCCAAGCGTCCGACAACATATCGGACGACCGTCACCGTGGAACCTGTGAGCCACGACCCAGTACACAGGACACGGACGTCCGAGACGGGCCAGACATCCGGACCCCGGACGACCGGAGAGTCCAGAAATCTGTAAAAGTGGTTCTGTCGTGAAAGTACCCGACGTCAGGAGAGTTCCGGACATCCATAAAGACCACTCTGTACAGGAACACCGGACGACCGGAGGGAGCTGGACGTCCGGGCAGCTGAGAGGGACCGGACGTCCGTAGAACCCGGACATCCGGAGGCAAAGTATAGGAACAATGGATTTTGAGCATGTTTTTCACTAGATCCAACGACCCCCTCTTAATAGTGCGGGATCCCTATACTCAAGAACAAACCATAAACAAAGTCAATGTCTTGTATATCCATTCTTGAGTTATATCCTTTTTGTCCCTACTCATGATCCATGCACACGGTCTTTGAGACATAATCCTGAGATATACTTGATAAACATGATTAGTCCCTAGCATATGTGTTGTCATCAACATCAAAATATGATTAAGGGCATGATTGCACTTTCAATCTCCCCCTTTTTGGTAGTTGATGACAACACATATGCACACTCATAATAGTAATCGAAAATATTTGTTGTGGAGCTCAATAATAATAATCAAGAATGAGTAAAGAGTGAGCTCCCCCTCAAAATGATACCATAGATACTAAATATGAAGAGGGCTCCCCCTCAAAGTGATACCAATATACCCAAAATTCATACACAAGATAATCAAGAATCAAACTTCATATAGATTCATCAAATCTCAGTCTCGACAAACTCATAACATAGGTTCAATCAGTCTCGACAAACTCATAACATAGGTTCAAGTTCAATACATCATAACATAGGTTCAATTACATAATGAGCTAGAAAGGCATGCATAAAAGGTCTACTCCCCCTTGGCATCAAATATCCAAAAAGATAGAAAGGGGGAAAATAGAACATCATTAGAGATTATCCTCATCATCATCATCATGAGCACCACTGCCACCCGCCTCGTCAAAGAAATCAGCCCACTCAGGATCCGTAGGGAAACCAAAATCAGAAGGAGGCTCGTCAGGAAGGCGTTCATCGTCACTTACATCATACCACTAGTAGAAAAACACCTATTAGTCCCGGTTCGTAAGGGCCTTTAGTCCCGCTTCGTGAACTGGGACTAATGGGTCGTTACTAATACCTCCCCCCTTTTGTCCCGGTTCTAACACGAACCGGGACAGATGGTCCTCCACGTGGCCGGTGCTTGCCGAGCCGGAGTAGGGGGCCTTTTGTCCCGATTGGTAGCACCAACCGGACCAAAAGGCATCCACGCCACAAGATTCCAAAGGGCTGGGGTTTTGTTTTTTTTTGAAAGGGGGGTTGGGGGGTTTAGGGGTTAATTTAGGAGTTTCATATATTGTGTTAGCTAGCTAATTAATAGAGAGAAGTGTCCTCTCTTTTGTCCGTGCTTGGTCGACGCTACGTACTATACATACTTATAGAGAGGACTAGCTAGACACGCTAGCTAGCTAGTAAGCAAACGAAGGAAACAGAAGATCGTCATGAACATATATGCATACAGAGGGAAGTGATGATATCGACCACCTCTCCTTCTCCGAGAGATTGGTCGAACAACAAGTTCTCGTGATATCTATCCGACACTACCGGCTACATATATACAATAATTATCTTTTACAAAAATAATCTCCTAACATACGGACGCGTGGTCCACATAGTATTCTCCGTCTTCAGCGATCACGTGGTCAAGAAAGAATGCCACCAATTCCTCTTGAATTGCTCGCATGCGATCTAGTGCTAGTTGTTCATCCCGCATCCGAAACATCTAATTTTAAGAAGGGGGTCAATACATACATATATATATATATATATATATATATATATATATATATATATATGAATGAATGAAACTCAACACAAATGATGGTAATAAAATAAAATTGTGAATATTGTTATTTACGCAGATCATATTGTTTGTCAGAGTCGCCCCGCTCACGTGTCGTGGTGGTGGATGTACTCGCAAACGTAGTATCAATATAAATCATTCCCTTGTTCCTGCCACAACCACTTTACAAGAAATAGAGGTAAATCAAACTGATAATTAGCAAGCATGTTAAATGGTATTGATGAAACTAGCGCTTGAATCACTAGGAGATGCGTGGAATATGCTACTATAGTACTTACTTTTGGGTGTCTAAATTGCAGCTTCTTCGGCAGTCCCGAGCTTTTTTGGTGAATTTTCTCCAAACCCTGTCATACAAAGAAAACAATTACTTGATATCAGAAATGAACAGAGTTGCTGATATGGTGGATAATGATCGATTTAACTTACTTCTCGAGCATTTCAGTCATGTCCGCATACTCCTTGGGATCTTTTCGTCTCGAGTCTAAGACAGTTACTACTCCCTGCTCAAGCTTAATCTCTAGGAGAATATAGTGGTACCTGCGCATGCATGCATAACTCATCAATATTGCATTACTATAATTAACCTGGACTAATAAGAGAAACCGAATATGCCACAAGACAGTAACATGCACTTGTAGTTGTAAGGAAAGAGTATTATATCCTTGTGTTCATTTATTACCAACGATTGTAGCAAGTTGGCCTCGGTATTTTTGGCATGAAATTTAACCTCAGTTGCATCTATGAGATATGTGTTAATGAACCCAATGGAACCCACTTGTCTTTTCTTCAATTCGCGATCTTCAATCTGCATAATATAGTGAGGATAATTATAAATACATGCAATTAAAGAGCTGAGTTATATAGAGAGACTTAATGATGTAAGTAGTACTACTTACGCACAATAGCAGTGACCGTTGCTTTATCGAGGGCCAATTGATTGAAAACTGATAGAACTCCTCAAATGGAATAGGCATCAGTTCAATTCCAACGAGGTCATGCTCCTTTTAACTCTCACATAAAAAGTACTCCTCCCCTCGCACTCTCTCGCAGGTTTTCATGTACCAATCATGCAATCTTTGCATCATCGTTGATAGAGAGCTTTCATCTTTGACAAGAGGCTTCCCGTACTCGTATCTTTGTATTTGCACCTCCAAGAAATCATAATGTACATCGTCGGGCAGGTAATCTTCAGGATTGCCATAACCGGGCACCATCCTCGGATCGACGATGTCGCTAGCGTGCACCTTGAGCGGGGGGCACGATTGCTTAACTTGTTCGCCGAGCTGGGCAATTTGTTTCCCAGCTCGTCATTCTTTCATTCTTTGATCACTTTGAGTACGCCCCGACCTCTCCGCTTCGCAAATGCCTTTCCAATAATGCGCTCATAGTTGCCTTTCGGCGGAGACTTGGGTGGTTTCCTCGGGGCAGCCAGTGCGCTTCGCTTTCACCGGATCTACCTTCTCCTCCGGAGGTGGACATCTCTTTGCTTTCAACCCTGCAAACCAGTCATCCACTTCGGTCTGCGCGATCTTCGCGTTTTCCTCCTCGGTCCTCTCGTACAATAACTTCTCTAGAGTCTTCAGAGAAGGACCAGATTCAGATTTCTCCCCGCCTTTGGCTGTCTTGCTAGACGCCGGCAGAAAGGCATTTGAGCGGAAGTCTTCTTTTGCTTGCTTACGAGGCGGAGGAGAAGGACTATGACGCTACGGAGCAGCCTGAGCGGGCGGCGGGTATTTTCCGCCCTTGCCGACGAGGCGGAGAAGGAGGAGGCTGGCTGCTCGGGCCGCCGGCGCAGGCGGAGAAGGAGGCGGAGTGCCGCCACGCGCCGGAGAAGGAGGCGGAGTGCCGCCACGCGTTCCCTGATCGTCACTCGCCGGAGGAGGAGGTGGTGGAGGAGGCGTAGTGCCCTGACTCGCCGAAGGAGGAGGAGGAGGCGGAGGCGTCCAGTTCGGAAGGTTGATGAGCTCCTTCCGCCATAGGTTCAGAGCAGAACCCAGCCTAGTCTCCCTTTCACCGGTAGGGTGGTCAAGCGGGAGGTCCTCAAATCCCTCCGTTATTTCATCCACCATCACCTTAGCATATCCTTCTGGAATCGGCTGGCAGTGATAAGTTGTGCCGGGTCCACTAGGATAAACTTGGCCAACAGCCGCCTTGACCTTCAAAGTCATCCATCGCGCCATAATGTGGCAACTTTGAGACTCCGTGATACCATCCACGGATAGCCGCAGGAGCCGTCAAAACATGCTCCTACCGGCAGCTCGGTGGAAGCCACGCTGCTTCTCCGCCGAGATGGCGGGGTAGCTTGGGGAAGCTTCGCAGTCATTTTCTGCGATCTCTGCTTCTCGTTCCTCTTCTCGTTCCTCTAGCCCCATTACCCTTTCGCAGCGCTGCAGCTTGGTCCTGCTCCGCTTTCTTCCTCCTCTCGTGGGTTTTGTAACCCCTGCGTCCGAAAACCAACCTTCCACGAAAGGGAGCCTGGCGTGCCTCGTGTCCGTCCGTGGTGCTCAGATTCCCAAGGGCCATTGTGAGCTCGTCCTTCTCCTGCTTTGAAGGAACGTCCCTCGGCACCGCATCGATATAGTGTCAAGCTTCCCGAGTGGTATTTGCAGCTGCTCGTCCGGTCACTGCACTTCCTCGTTACGAGGGTCCAAGGTTCCGCCAGCCCGAAGAACCAAGTCCGCAACGGTCTCGCCAAGACATTGTCTCTGGTTCGATCCCTTTTTCAAGCAGATCATGCTCAGCCTTGGACCACTTAGGCCGGGCTTTGAGGTAGCCACCGACCGCGTGCGATGGTGAAGCTTCTTCTTCGCAGCATTTTGCTTGTTTGTCGCCGACATCTTCTTACTCTTTTCCGATGTCTTGTGGGCCACAAATGCGGGCTGCTGATCTTTGATCTTCTCATATTTGCCGATGAATTCTGGTGTCTTATCTTTCTCGACAAACCGGTTCAGCTCTTTCCTCCACCTCCTCATTAGGGTTGCCATCTTCTTAAGGGCACAAGACTTGATTAATTGCTCTTTAACTGGCTTCTCCGGATCCTCCTCTGGCGGTAGGGTGAAATTTGCCTTCAGCTCACCCAAAGATCTTCTTTCGCATATCATTGACATAAGACACCTCGTGGTCTTCCTCCTTAGGCTTATACCATTGATGGATGCTGATCGGGATCTTGTCCCTAACAAGAACCCCGTGACCGAGCGTAAAATGCCTTCCTTGTCCGCATGGGTTCAATCGGTTCGCCGTCGGGCGCGATTTCTATGATCTCAAACTTTTCATCCGAGCTCAACTTTTTCTTCGGGCCTCGTCTCCTTACCGGGTTGTGCTCGATCCGGAGGGCTAGAAATTATAAGGAAGAAAGACGAGAGTAATTAATATGTGTACATATACCAAAACAATGGATGCATCAATTAACTAGTCAAGACGGGCTTAACTAATATATATATACCTGGCCGGACTCGGTTCGTCAACGGAGCAACAAGATGGTCTCCTTCTGCTTGTACCTCCATTGTGTCACCGGAGCCATCATGAACATAGTCCTCTTCTTGTACCGGCATTAATGGGTTGAAGCCATCATGAACATAGCCCTCTTCTTCACCCAGTCCGCTGTCGTTGAGAAATGACGCAACTTCATCACTTCCTTGTGCGATTATGTGCCCCAACATCGCTTCTGTTTCTTTGTCTTGAGTGCTCCATAGTTTCTGCAAATATAATTACAACATGCCAATTATTATTCAAACATGTTACAGATTGATATATATATATATATATATATATATATATATATATATATATATTAGTGGCAAACGTAGAACTAGCTAGCTAATCACAATAAGGAATCATGTTAGTTTGGGTGGCCTCGAGAGAGTTAATTTGTCGGGTAGGGGCGCGAGGCGGAGGGGTAGGAGACCAACATCGCTTTCTCTCTAGGGTTTGGGGTCGCCTCGACACAACGCTCAAGGGTTAATTAGGGTGGCCTCGAGAGTTAATTTGTCGGGTAGGGGCGCCAAGGGAGGGGGTAGGAGACCAACATCGCTTTTCTCTCTAGGGTTTGGGTGTCCCCAGAGTTTTGGTCGAGCGAGAGGGCCGAGAGGGGGTGCTGCCGTTGTATAAGTTATCACGGTCGAGAGGGGTATATATATCGACCGCCCCTCATGTCGGGTTATCTCGAGGGGTTATATCGACAACGACGCGACATACATATACATGGGAAAATAATGTTATCGTGGAGGGGTATCGGTACCCCCTCGTGTTGAAGTTTCTTCTTTCTCCTCTATTCCTTTCTTCTTCTTCTACTCTTCTTTTTCTTCTTCTCGCGAGAAAGGAAAATAAGGAAAAGGAAGAAAAGAGGAAGAAGAAAAAAAATAAGAAAAAAAAAGAGGAGAAGAAGAAAGGAATAGAGGAGAAGAAGTCCTTTCTTCTTCTCCTCTTCTTTTTTCCTCTTCTTATTTATTTCTCCTCTTCTTCCTCTCCTCTTCTTCTCCTTTCTTCCTCTTCTTATTTTCCTTTTTCCTCTCATTCTTTTAGTATTGCTTGTTTTAAAAAAATGTTCAAATAGAAAATTTCAAAAAAAAAAACAAAGGTTTTGCCTAATGCATTGTTCATATGAATATACAAACATTTGCATATTCTACAATAATTAATATCACCAAAAAATCTATGAACAGAAAAACCTAAATTTTCTAAAAATCTATCTTTTGCATATATGAAAACATTAATACACATATGAACAAAAAATACATATATGAACAAAAACATGCTCTGAACAATTTTTGAACATCTACATACACATATATAGCCACATACATACACATATACATTATATATATATATATGAACAAAAAACTAATTAAACTAATAAAATTGAAAAAACCAGAGCCGGTGCGGCGCGGCAGCTCACAGCGACGGTGGGGGCGGCGAGATGACGATGACGATGGGCGGCGAGGCGCCGACGCGCCAGGCGGACGGGCAGGGCTCAAGGGCGGCGCGCTGGGCGCGAGACGGGCGCTGGTTTCGGGAGGCCGGACGAGGACGGCGCTGGGCTCGGTGAGACGACGGCTTGGCGGCGGCGGCGGCGACGCGAGTGGAGCAGCCTAGCGGCGTCGAGGAGGGTCGGCGTCGTCGGGGGCAACTGGCGATGGGAGTCTGAAATTTTGCAAAGTGTTTGCTTATATAGCAAAGGCATTGGTCCCAGTTCGTGAAACCAACCGGGACTAATGCACCCTTTAGTCCCGGTTGGTGCCTCCAACCGGGACCAAAGGCCTCCTTTTCGGCAGCCCAAAGGGCGGGAAGGCGGCCTTTGGTACGGTTGGTGCCACGAATTACCAATGCCCCCCGCTTTAGTCCCGGTTGGTGCCACCAACCGGGACCAAAGGACCCTGTGGTGCCCGCGTCACTGCCAAAGTTTAGTTCCACCTCGCTAGTTGAGAGGGGCGTGCAGTGGTTTATAAGCCCCACTGCCGCACTCCATCTCGAAGCTCCTCTCCACCGCAGCTTTCGGGCCTACTTGCTATGCTTTGCACAGTGGGCCTTACAGGCCTCTGCGGGCCTGAATCTCAGCCCATAGTAGGGTTTCTAGTCGTATTCAGCCGTGGGGGCCCGATGGGAGGCATTTTTTGTTTTCTTTACTTATTTTTGCTATTTTATTTTTTTTCCAGTTTTTTGTTTTGTTTTCTGCATTATTTATTTTCTTTTGTTTTTTGCTTTATTTTTTAATTCTTTTTGCTTTTAGTTTTATGAAAATTATAAACTTTCTGTTAGTGCCATTAGTTTTCGATGGGAGGCATTTTTTTGTTTTCTTTACTTATTTTTGCTATTTTATTTTTTTTCCAGTTTTTTGTTTTGTTTTCTGCATTATTTATTTTCTTTTTTTGCTTTATTTTTTAATTCTTTTTGCTTTTAGTTTTACGAAAATTATAAACTTTCTGTTAGTGCCATTAGTTTTCAAATTTGAAAACACTTTTTTTGTTTTTGTTTTATTTATTTTATTTTGTTTCTACTTACAACAAAATACTTATTGTTGCTATTTTTAATTATTACGAGGGCGAACCATAAGACATTAAAGCATTTCAAATGAACTCTGAAAAAGTTGAAAGTTGGCATGGTATCATAAATTGACCCACATAGCATGTGCATGTACAAAACGGACAATGGTATCATACTCGCTGGGCCATAAATTTGGCATGGTATCATAATAGTTATGGAGAAAGTCTTCACTTTTTCTTCGCTTGTGTCATTTGGTTATTCTTGCGTAACCATGGATAATCTTCATCGTTTATCGGGATCGTCAGCCTTGACATTAAAGGGAGGAATTTCATGAAACTTTTCATAATCTTCGCATATGTCCGCCTTTGTCCTCCACTCCCACGATGTCCCTTTTTCCTGAAAGAACTATGTGCGCTTTGGCTCATAGTATGATGTATTCGCTTCCTTATCTTTTCTCTTTATCGGTCTGGTAGACATGTCCTTCACATAGATAACCTGTGCAACATCATTGGCTAGGACGAACGGTTCGTCAGTGTACCCAAGATTTTTCAGATCCACTGTTGTCATTCCGCATCGTGGGTCTACCTGCACTCGCCTCTCGGCAGATTGACCCATTTGCACTTAAACAAAGGGACCTTAAAATCGTGTCCGTAGTCAAGTTCCCATATGTCCACTATGTAACCATAATATGTGTCCTTTCCTCTCGGTTGTTGCATCAAAGCGGACACCGCTGTTTTGGTTGGTGCTCTTTTGATCTTGGTCAATCGTGTAAAATGTATTCCCATTTATCTCAGATCCTTTCCAAATCAATACAGTCAAAGATGGTCCCCTCGCACAACAAGTACATCTCATCACAAACAGTGTTGTCACCTCGATACGTGCTTCCAACCAACTGCTGAAAGTCCCGATGTGTTCACATGTAATCCAGCCGTCGTGACCGCCCGGGTGTTTGGAGCGCAGATCGTTCTTGTGTTCATCGACATATGGGGTCACCAAGGTAGAGTTCTCAGAGAACTGTAGTGTGCTTGAGACCAAGAATATCCGTCCTGCATATAATTGAGTCCCTTCCAAGCGTGCCTTTTCGATCAGTCTCCCCTCATACCGCGATTTAGGGAGACCTATCTTCTTAAGGCCAGGAATGAAGTCAACACAAAACCCGATGACATCCTCTCGCTTGATGGCCCATGGAGATGCTTCCTTCTGCCTAGCGATTACGGACATATTTCTTTAGGACTCCCATGAACCTCTCAAAGGGGTACATATTGTGTAGAAATACGGGCCCAAAATGACAATCTCGTCGACTAGATGAACTAGGACGTCGCCATGATATTGAAGAAGGATGGTGGGAACACCAGCTCGAAACTGACAAGACATTGCACCACATCAGTCCTTAGCCTTGGTATGATTTCTGGATCGATCACCTTCTGAGAGATTGCATTGAGGAATGCACATAGCTTCACAATGGCTAATCGGACGCTTTTCCCAGAGAAGCCCCTCAATGCAACCGGAAGCGATAAGGCCATAATCACGTGGCAGTCATGAGACTTTAGGTTCGAACTTTTGTCCGGCATATTTATTATTCCATTTATATTCGACGAGAAGCCGGTCGGGACCTTCATCTTGGCGAGCATTCAAAGAAGATTTCTTTCTCTTCTTCGTAAGAGCGTAGTGGCGGGACCTTCATACCGCTTCGGAGGCATGCCCTCTTTTTTCGTGCAAGCGTTGCGGGTCCTCCGTGCCTCGTGTGTATCTTTTGTCTTCCCATACACGCCCAAGAAGCCTAGCAGGTTCACGCAAAGGTTCTTCGTCACGCGCATCACGTCGATCAAGAGCGGACCTCTAGGTCTTTCCAAAGAGGGTAGGTCCCAAAATATAGATTTCTTCTTCCACATGGGTGCGTGATTCTCGGCGTCATTCGAACAGCTAGTCCGCCGACCCTTTCCAAAGATTACGTGTAAATCATTGACCATAGCAAGTACGTGATCACCGGTACGCATGGCGGGCTTCTTCCGGTGATCTGCCTCGCTTTTGAAATGCTTGCCATTCTTTCGACATTGATGGTTGGTCGGAAGAAATCGACGATGGCCTGTGTACACATTCTTCCCGCAGCTTGCCGTATATACTATCGGTGTCAAGTAAACAAAGGCGTGCATGCATGGTATCCCTTGTTTGTCCGTCTCCGAAAGGTTACCGAGAGCGGGCAATCGTTGATGGTCATGAACAGCAACGCCTTTAGGTTAAATTCCTCCTGTTTGTGCTCATCCCACGACGTACACCGCTTCCATTCCACAGCTGTAAAAGTTCTTCAACTAATGGCCTTAGGTACACATCAATGTCGCTGCGGGTTGCTTAGGGCCTTGGATGAGAATTGGCATCATAATGAACTTCCGCTTCATGCACATCCAAGGAGGAAGGTTATAGATACATAGAGTCACGGGCCAGGTGCTGTGATTGCTGCTCTGCTCCCCGAAAGGATTAATGCCATCCGCGCTTAAAGAAAACCATACGTTCCTTGGGTCACGTGCAAACTCAGCCCAATACTTTCTCTCGATTTTTCTCCATCATGACCCGTCGGCGGGTGCTCTCAACTTCCGCCTTTCTTACGGTCCTCACTGTGCCATCGCATCAACTTGCATGCTCTCCGCTTCTCGAACAGACGTTTCAGCTGTGGTATTATAGGAGCATACCACATCACCTTCGCAGAACCCTCTTCCCGGGGGCTCGCCGTCAACATCACTGTGGTCATCTCGTCGATCTTATACCGTAATGCACCGCATACCGGCATGCGTTCAGATCCTTGTACGCACCATGATAGAGGATGCATCATTAGGGCATGCATGTATCTTCCGCACCTCCAATCCTAGAGGGCATACGACCTTCTTTGCTGCGTATGTACTGTCGGGCAATTCGTTATCCTTTGGAAGCTTCTTCTTCAATATTTTCAGTAGCTTCTCAAATCCTTTGTCAGGCACAACATTCTCTGCCTTCCATCGAACACCTCGTGTGCATAGGAGGTGAGCTAGAGCACCACAAAGCTGTCCCCTCGCCGGCCACGAAAAACAGAAAGCACCGGAGTGCTCGCTCATGGCGAGGGCATATATAGGCAACTAATTGGTCCCGGTTGGTGACTTGAACCCACTAAAGGGCCGCCTTTGGTCCCGATTCAAGCCACCAACCGACCAATGATGGTGGGCCAGGAGCGAGGCCCATTGGTCCCGGTTCGTCCCACCAACCGGGACCAAAAGGTCCGGACGAACCGGGACCAATGGCCCACGTGGCCCGGCCGGCCCCCGGGGCTCACGAACCGGGTCCAATGCCCCCATTGGTCCCGGTTCTGGATTGGACCGGGACTAATGGGCTGGACCGGCCTGGACCATTGGCCCCTTTTCTACTAGTGTACACTCCGGAGTCTCTCAAGCGAGCCTTCAAAGCGTTCTTGGAAGTGACCATACGAGTGACAACAACGTGATTTTGGGAGCAATGGAAAGAGAACATCTTCATCATGGCAGAGTGAGCCTTCCCAAGAAAACGAGCAATGCGCCCAAAAGGTGCAGAACTGGAAGGAGAGCGGGCAGCATGAGAAGGAACACTAGCTGCGGTGCGACGAGCAGTAGCAGTAGGAGGAGGAACATAGTCAGCCGCCATGTGAGTTGGAATGACCCATCGCTCATGCACGTGAGTGCGGACAATGGGAAAAGGAGCTACGCTCTTGATAAAAGCCTGAATAAAGGGGGCATGAGGAAAAGCCCTCTTGTGCTGGAAGCTAGTAAGGCGGATCTCATGCCAGAGAAAGTGTGGAACATTGATATTCCCTTTGGGAGATGCAAAGAGGCGATGCATGAGATCAATGCAATAGCTGCTGCTAGAGCCTTTGTCACCCATCTTGGGATAGATGGTGCGGATGACACACTGATATATGATGTTGAAAGGGAAACGCCAAATGGAGACTTGGTTCTGCACTTTTGTTTTTCAATGTCAGACAAAGTTGATATAGGTTTAAGAAAATCCTCACAGACCTCAATGCCCTTGGGCCTGTGGTTGGGATCATCCTTGTGGATTTTGAACCCGGTGTCAGGAAATCCAAGGGCAGTGACAAACTGAGCATAAGATGTTGTGAGTGTGGTGTCTGAGGTCATCCATTTGACAGTGTTATCCGGACCAAAATAACATGTGGCATAGAATTGATGAATGGCAGCATGATTGAAATCATGTTGAAATGCAAATGGAGCAGCTAGATTGGATGACTCAATGAGCTCAATGGCTCCGGATATTTCTCCGGATGAGTGCGAATATGCTCTAAATCAATGCAGACATGGAGTGACAAGCCTTTAGGAAGGACAATAGTGGTAAAGATGTCGGCTTGGACATTAGTGCGAAAACGACTATCCTGAGAATCCCTAGCAATAGTAAACTGATCAACATCGCGACACAATTTAAGATAAGAACTGGTGGGAACCATGTTGAAACGCTTAACATGGCGGCCAAGTGGTAATGGCGGCTCAAGTGAGATATGACGAGCATCACCGTGGGGTTGCACCGGAGGAGGAGGAGGCTGAAAGGTTGGACGGCGAGTGCCCGACTTGGGTGTAGAGACACGAACACCCACCAACAGGGCCGGGTCCACCTCCTCAAGTTCATCTTCAAAGTCTGACCCCTCCGAGGAGGAGGCGCTGGACGAGCTGGGAGAACATGCGACATGCTTCCGAGGACGAGCCTTCTCCTGGGAGTCATCGGAGCCACCACGGCGAGACGGACGGGCAGGCCCGCCGGGGACTTGCTTGCGAGCGGAGTGCTTGGTCCTAGGCATCATGACCCTTGGGGAGAAGAAATACACAAATCAATACCCCCACCATAGATCGAGGAGTCGATTCATGAGGGGAAAAAGATATGGCCTACCTGGAAGTGAGGAACACGGAGAAGAGCGGCGACCGGAACAAATCAGGCAATCGGCATAGGGAGAGACCGTTGAGCGAAGGCCAGTGCTGGTCAGCAGAACCGCGGCGAGGAATGAGGCCACGGAGCGGATCTCGAGAAGAGAGGGGCACCGGCGAGGAGCATGGCGGCGTGTGACCGCGGCGCAGAGAGAGAGAGAGAGAGAGAGAGAGCACTGGGCTGGAGCGGCGGCGGTGGGGAAAAGTGGAGAGGATGAGGGAACAGCTTCAAACCCTACCGCGCAGTATATATAGGGGCCGGTAAAAATGGCCAGACGACCAGAGCCTACGGATGACCGAAGCCCGAACGACCGGGGCCTGGGGCCAGGGGGAAACAAGAAATAGACAGAGATGATTTTTCGGACGGCCGGAAGTCTCAGACGACCGGCGTGAAAGCACCAGAAAGTATATCACGGACGTCCGGATATGCCGGACGACCGTGCTGAGTTTAACAGAGAAGAAGTTACGGACGTCCGGAGTTTTACGGACGTCCGGTGTTCCGGCGCCAAGGCTAGCTAAGGGGACCAGAGAGTATTTTACGGACATCCGGAGAGGTCGGACGACCGGGCAGAGTTCGTCAGAGAAGATTTTACGGACGTCCGATGATCTACGGACGTCCGGCGACATAATTTGAGACATAGCTAGGTGAGCTATTGATCATGATGAGGAGATGATGTATATCGTTCATAGTAAAAATTTCTTATTAAGTAACAAGTACCATATCCCAAACAATAATAATTATATATCACTCCAATATTGTTCTAATGATACGAGTGGTGGCGATTGCCACCATGTGTGAGTATACGTGACATGACACGGAAAGATTTGAACTTTGAGTGCATAATCACTACTCCATCATGGAAAGCACCATAGTTAGATGTTATGGTAGCTTTGAGAGTGTTTGTTTGGTTTATGCATTTCATAGGATGAGGATACTCATGAGTTGAGTGTCTCCCTACACATATGCCTACATCAAGACAAGACATTAGTTTTATGCATGAATGGGTACTAGATTTCACATAATATTGTCAAGCTCCAAGATACCAAGTTCACGCCTAAGTCGACAAAACCTTGCTTCATCCAATGGTTTAGTGAAAATATCCGCCAGTTGCAAATCTGTACCAATGTGATCAATGTGAATATCACGCTTCTCAACATGATCTCTCAAGAAGTGATATCTAATATCAATGTGCTTGGTGCGGAGATGATCCTTGAGGTTCTCAGCAACGTTGATGGCACTTTCATTATCACATAGAAGAGGCACATGTCTGTAGGTGATACCGTAATCCTTCAAAGATTGCCTCATCCATAATACCTGAGTTGCACAACTCGCGGCAGCAATGTATTCAGCTTCGACGGTAGAGAGGGCAATACAATTATGTTTCTTCGAAGACCAACTTACCAAGGAGCGTCCAAGAAACTGACATGCACCGGATGTGGACTTACGATCCACTTTGTCTCCAGCCCAATCCGCATCCGTGTACCCAATGAGATCAAACTTAGCATCCTTGGGGTACCATAGACCCAACTTTGGGGTGTGAACAAAGTATCTAAGAATATGCTTAACCGCCTTTATGATGACTTTCCCTAGGGGAAGCTTGAAATCTAGCACACATGCATACACTAAACATAATGTCTGGTCTAGATGCACAAAGATAAAGCAACGAACCAATCATAGAGCGGTATTTAGATGGGTCGAAAGGAATACCGTTTTTGTCTTCGGTGAGTGTTATTTTGGTTGGCATTGGTGTCTTGCATGGGCTAGCATTAGACATACCAAACTTCTCTAGAATATCCTTGAGGTATTTTGCTTGAGACAAGAAAATTCCTTCTTGAAATTGTTAAATTTGAAATCCGAGGAAGAACTTCAAATCCGCATTGAGTGACATTTCAAAATTCTTGGTCATTGAAGCCGCAAACTTCTTGCACAAATGAATGTTAGGAGAACCGAAAATGTTATCATCTACATAGATTTGGCATAAGATCAAATCACCCTTATCCCTCTTAGTAAAAAGAGTGGGATCGATCACCCCTCTCACAAAACCATCATCGAGTAGAAACTTCTTTAAATGATCATACCAAGCACGAGGTGCTTGTTTGAGGCCATACAAAGCCTTATGAAGTTTGTACACATAGTATTTGTGATCGGGATCAACGAACCCAGGTGGTTGTGACACATATACTGAAGGAAATATGCCCTAGAGGCAATAATAAAGTTATTATTTATTTCCTTATATCATGATAAATGTTTATTATTCATGCTAGAATTGTATTAACCGGAAACATAATACATGTGTGAATACATAGACAAACATAGTGTCACTAGTATGCCTCTACTTGACTAGCTCGTTTATCAAAGATGGTTATGTTTCCTAGCCATGGACAAAAGAGTTGTGTCGCGACCAGACCCGAATGGATCTAGCGCTCTGTGCTCAGTGTCATCCCTGGATCAGTAATGCTGACACCACACAGTACTTCGAAGGATTTATAGCAGAGTAGCAATCACACACTTATTACATCGTTGTCCACAAGGGAACTTAATACAATAATATGGCTTAAGGCCATCTAATAATAACATGAAGGCTTGGAAAACGAGTGAGTCCATCAACTCCAACGGCATCACCGAGTATAGAACCTCGACCTAACACCTTACTCGACGTTCTAAAAGTCTCGCAACATGAAAAGTTGCAGCCCAAAACGGGTCAAGACATGGAATATGCCGCAATGTAACACATAGAGAACAATGAAGCAATAAGCCTATACTACATGCATATTTGGCTGGTGGTAAGGCTCTACTGTTACATTTTTGCATAAAGCTGATTTTTCCCTACATCAAAGGAATAATTTTATTTAACTATCATGGTGGTTGTTAAACATTGAGAATGGTTGACAGCATCCTCAGTCCCAATTAAAAAGTACTCATTAAACCCAATAACTTCATTATTAGATGTAACATGTTGAGATTCACATGATATTCAAGTACTAGATACTCAAAACGTCCATAACCAGGGACACGGCTAATCATGATTAGTTTATACACTCTGCAGAGGTTTATGACTTTTCCCCACAAGACTCGATCGCCTCCGCTTGGTTCTCGTGACTACATGGTGTTTGAGAGACGGATGACCGAGACATAGTCTTTCGTGCGCTTAGCACCTTACATGTGGGTAGACCGTACCAACCTACATCCCCTACATCAGCTAGCCTACCCGTAAGAGTTCGCACAACTTAGTCAACTACGCCAGAGCCCATAATTGGCTTGTGGCTGCACACGGAAGTTTCTAGTTTGAAAAATCTCATGATCCCTTAGAGCACCGGTGGCGGTCCGAAGAAATACAGTAAGTCCTGATAGAAACCAGGTGCCTCAATCCACCCAGGATGTGTGTTTAAGTTGCCACCTTAGATAAACCGTTAATTAACAATCTCACATCTGTCATGGATATTCACTCACCCAATCCACGTCTACTAGCATAGCATGGCATAATCAAGCAACGAGAAGTAACTCCCAAGGTTTCATAAGTAAAACAGGTAATAGGTACTACCTCAATCTACTTCCCAATCCCACAATTTAATTAGATCCTAATCATGCAAGTGTTTGAGGGTTTGATCTAATGCAATAAAACTGGGTAGTAGACAAGGTATGATCAAAGTGTTACTTGCCTTGCTGATGATCCGCGAGTCCTAGAGATTCGAAGTAACAAGCGGCGCACCGGGTGATCTAACGCAGACAAACAACAAGCATACAATAAGTACTCATCTAATGCACAGGAAATCTCGAATAAAAGATCTAACCAGATAGTTCAACTTAAGAACCCTGGTTGCAAAAGAATCGAATCAAATAAAGCATCGAAAGTCGGAACTCGAGAGAGAACGATTCGGTTTAGCAAATCTGAAATTAAGTCAAAATTTCATAGTAGCAAAACTCTGTGAAAGTAGGTTAGTCGGAACGGCGGTTTCGTTACGAAACTCCAGGCGCTTGAATCACCTGATTCCGATAAACGAGCAAGAAATAAAACAGATTTGAAAATCGGATCAGAAATCGAATCTGAAAAATAACGGATTAAATCCGATTTAAAAGAAAAACGACGAACGGATTAAATAACGGACGCTCGTTAATGTAATCGAATCCAACGAACACGTTCATTGAGACGAATGGGTCGGTGAACGTTCACTAAATAAGAAAACCGAAAAAAAATAAAACCAATCTAGGTTTTTAAAAAAAAACCGAACATCTTTTTTTTTTAAAAAAAAACCGGGTCGGTTTATTAGGGGAAAACCGGATCGGGCGGCACGGATCGGCGGCGGCTACCTCCGGTGGCTCTCGCCGGCGGGGCTCCGGGCGGCGGGCGAGGGCGGCGGGTTCGTGGGTTCTAAGACGAGGGCGGCGGGTCCCGGTCAGGCGACGGAAACGGCGGGCAAGCGGCGGCGTCTTACAAGCGGCGGACTTGCCAAGGGCGCCGTGAGGGCGGGCGGCGGTGAGAGAGACGAGGGGCTCCGGTATTTATGGGAGGGGAGAGGCGGCGCTTGGGCGAGGGGCGGGCGCCTGAGCCGACCAAGCGGGCGGGCAAGCGGGCGGGCGGGACGCCAAGGGCGCGCGAGGGAGAGGAGGGGAGGTGGGCTGGGCGCCGGGTCAGCCGAGCTGGGCCGGCCGGGCCTTGGCCAGAAGGCGATTTTTTTTAAATAAAATTAAATCAAAAGAATTTAAAAAAATACCAAATGAACTCCAAATTAAATAAAACAAATTTTCCCCGACTCCTAAAAATGAGTCGAACAAAATGAACTTTAAAAACGGCAAACATGCATAAAATTTTTAAAATGCTCATTTTTGCCTAAGCAAAATAAATCTTTCAAAAACCAAATTTGATTTATTTATAATATCTTCATTTTTCCTAAATGTTGGGAAAGTCATATTATTCCCTCTCTTGAGATTTTTATAGGAAAACCTTGATGAAGATAATTAAATAAATCCAATGATCCTATTTCCAAAATTTGAGAAATCCCAAATATGAAAATAATGAAACTTCCAACTCTCTCCGAGGGTCCTTGAGTTGCGTGAAATTTCCTAGGATCGAAAAAAAATGCGAGAAAATATGATATGCATGATGACCTAATGTATAACATTCGAAATTGAAATTTTTGGGATGTTACAAACCTACCCCCTTAAGATGAATCTCGCCCTCGAGATTCGGGTTGGCTAGAAAATAGGTGAGGGTGGTCCTTGAGCAAAACTTCCTCTCTTTCCTGTGTGGCTTCATCCTCGGTGTGGTGGGTCCACCGAACTTTGCAAAACTTGATAACCTTGCTGCGAGTAACTCTGCGGCATAATCGAGAATCTTAACCGGTTTCTCCTCATATGTCAAGTCATCCTTCAACCAATTGCTTCCAATGGTACAAGATCTCTTAACGGTACCTCTGCTATCTCGGGTGACATTTCTTCAATCGAGAAACATGGAATACATCATGAACTCCCCGACAGTCCTTCCGCAATTCCAACTTATAAGCAACTTCTCCCATGCGTTGCAAAATCTTATACGGTCCAACGAAACGGGTGCTAACTTTCCTTTAACTCCAAAACGCTTAACTCCTCAAGCGGGATACTCTGAGATATACTGTCTCCAACTTCATACTCAATCGCTGCGCTTTGAATCGGCATAGCTCTTTTGTCCGGATCGGGCTACCTTGAGCCTGTCTCGAATCAACTTAACTTTCTGTTCGACTCCTTAATCAAATCTGGTCCAAACAATCGGCGATCTCCGGTTTCGTCCCATAACAACGGTGTCCTGCACCTTCTTCCATACAAAGCCTCGAAAGGTGCCATCTTCAAGCTGGTTTGGTAATCGTTGTTGTAGGAAAATTCTGCATACGGCAAATTTTCATCCCAGCTAGATCCATAATCTAGGGCACAAGCTCTCAAAGATGTCCTCCAAAATCTGATTGACTCTCTCACCGGTCATCCATCGGTCTGTGGGTGGAAAGCTGTCTTGAATTCCAATCTAGTTCCCAAAGTTTCGTAACCGGTTCCAAAATTTCGAGGTAAACCGGGTTCCTCTATCTCGATACGATGCTCCTCGGAACTCCGTGTAAGCACACAATTCTGGTCATGTATATCTTTGCCAACTTACCACTGCTATAGGTAGTCTTGACCGAATAAAATGAGCTACCTTTGTCAAACGGTCGACTATAACCCAAATCGAGTCATATCCTGAACGAGTCTTTGGCAATCCTGTGATAAAATCCATGCCTAGTTTATCCCACTTCCATTCGGGTATCGGCAATGGTTGTAACAATCCTGCTGGCTTCTGATGCTCTGCCTTTACTTTCTGACATACATCGCAAACTGCTACATACTCCGCAATATCCTTCTTCATTCCGGTCCACCAGAAAATATTCTTCAAATCCAGATACATCTTGGTATTTCCTGGGTGAATCGAATAGGGTGAATCATGGGCTTCTTGTAAAATCAACTTCCTGATCTCTGGGTCATTGGGCACATAAACACGGTCTTCAAACCATAGGGTATCGTGCTCATCCTCACGAAATCCTTTAGCTTTTCCTTTGTTCATTTTCTCCTTTATAGAGGCAACTTCCTTATCTGCCTTTTGGGCTTCTCTGATTTTGTCCATCAGCGTTGACTGAATTTCCAATGCTGCTACATAGCCTCTCGGAACTATTTCCAAACATAGCTCTCGAAGGTCCTCGGCTAACTCATTGGGTATTCCTCCCATCATTAGGGTATTGACGTGGCTCTTACGGCTCAACGCGTCTGCTACGACATTAGCCTTCCTGTGGTGATAATGCAATCTCATGTCATAATCCTTGATAAGCTCTAACCATCTCCTTTGTCCGAGATTCAATTCCTTCGTGTGAAGATGTACTTCAAACTCTTGTGATCCGTATATACTTCACAATGATTTCCAATGAGAAAATGTCTCCACGTCTTCAGGGCATGCACAACGGCTGCTAATTCCAAATCATGAGTGGCATAATTCAACTCATGGGGCTTAAGTTGTCGTGAAGCATACGAAACAACTCTTCCTTCCTGCATAAGTACTGCTCCAAGTCCTCGACGTGAAGCGTCGCAATACACCTCATAATCCTTAGTCTGATCTGGCAATATCAAAACTGGTGAGGTAACCAATCTTTTCTTCAACTCCTGAAAACTTGCCTCACAGTCCTCAGTCCATATGAATTTATTTTCCTTCTTCAACAATTCTGTCATAGGCTTAGCAATCCTTGAGAAATTCTCAATGAACCTTCGGTAGTATCCTGCGAGTCCAAGAAAACTCCGAATCTCTCCAACTGTCGTTGGTGCTTCCCATTTGGTTACGGTCTCAACTTTTGTGGGGTCAATCGCTATTCCTTCTCCGGATATAACATGTCCGAGAAATCCAACTTCCTTTAGCCAAAACTCACATTTGCTGAACTTGGCATACAACTGGTGTTCCTCGGTTTCTCCAAAACCAATCGCAAATGTTCCTTGTGTTCCTCTTCATTCTTCGAAAAAATCAAAATGTCATCAATGAACACCACGCATTTAACTTATCCAAAAACTCCATAAACACTTTGTTCATCGTGTTCATGAAATAGGCTGGTGCGTTAGTCAGTCCAAATGACATAACGGTATACTCAGATAGTCCATATCTCGTGGTAAATGTTGTCTTGGGTATGTCCTGCTCCCGAATCTTCAATCGATGGTACCACGATCGCAAGTCGATCTTGGAAAACACCTTGGCTCCTTGCAAGCGATCAAACAGATCATTTATCATAGGTAGTGGGTACTTGTTCTTGATTGTTACTTCATTCAATCCACGATAATCAACAACCATTCTTAACGATCCATCCTTCTTACCCACTAACAAAACGGGTGATCCCCAAGGTGAAGAGCTTGGGCGTATAAAACCTTTATCCAAAAGCTCCTTAATCTGCTTCTTGATTTCCGCCAAATCCTGTGCTGGCATCCTATATGGTCGCTTCGATATCGGGCCTGTTCCTGGCAAAAGCTCGATCAAAAACTCAATGTCTCTATCCGGTGGCATTCCTGGCAACTCTTCCTAAATACATCAGGAAAATCCTTCACCACCGGTACTTCTTCCCGCATTCACCACCGATAAGCAATTAACTTGTGATCTCCTCGGCTGATGCCGTGATACATACTTAATCCTTCTTCCTTCTGGTGTGGTGAGCAAAATTGACTTTGTGGTGCAATCTATGTTTCCTCCATACCTTGATAACCAATCCATACCTAATATCACATCCAATCCTTGGGATTCCGAACTATTAGGTCCGAGGGGAAAACATAGTGTCCAATCCTTAATGGCGGTCGATCACACCATTTACTAGCCATGTACTCTGCTCGGGTGAGGTTACTAGCATGGGTGACCTAAGGGCTTGGGTTGGTAACTTGTACTTATCCACAAATCCCTTGATATGTATGAATGCGATGCACCAGATCGAAAAGAACAAGCTGCGATAAATGACTTAACCAAAAACTTACCGACATCGTGCATCGGGCTGATCTTCAACCTCCTCCACTTCAAGGTGGTTCACCCGTCCTCTATTGAAAGGGTTGGGCTTCTTTCCGAGCTTCCATTGCCATTTCCATTCTCCTTCGAGCAGTCATTGGCATAATGCCCAGTCTTGCGGCACTTAAAGCAAGTAATATGACTCAGGTCTACTTTGGATGGTGTTGACGGGTTGGTGCGATTCTCCCATCGCTTCCTCCATTCCCGTTCCCATTCTTGGTGCCATTATGGTTATGCGAATTACCTCCTCCATGGGTATGCTGAAACTGAATTCCTGATTTAGGGGTATAACGAGGTTTCTTTGAGCTCGAGTTATACTTCCCTTGTCCATACTTCCGCTTGCAGTTCTCAATTCTTCTTTGCTTTCCTTCAATCATGAGGGCTCGGTCTACTAACTCCTGGTAGTTATTGAAACCGCTACCATCAACGGCATCTTGAACTCATCATTCAGTCCTTCTAGAAACTTCTCTGTTTAGTTGCATCAAGAGCAACGTCATCCGGGGCATAACGTGCTAGTTTACTAAAGTCATCCACGCATCGCCAACAAGTCCTTCCTCCTTGGCGTAAGTTGCGAAACTCACGCTTCTTCATGGCCATGGCTCCTCTTTGAAACATGGGCGGTCTGAAAAGCTTGCTGAAATTGCTCCCATGTGACAAAGGTGTCTCTGTGGTAAGTGGCTGTGAAATTCTCCCACCATGCTGCTGGGTCCTTCAAGTTGATGTGCTGCAAACTTCACTCTTTCTCCATCCGTGCATCCCGCAGCGGTCGGCTCCTTCCTATCTTGCGGAGCCACCATCTGCTACAATTGGCTCGGTGCTCTTTGGAATACACCGCGGATTTAGTCTAAGGAAACGAGTCGGATGATCCGCGGTGGTGGTGGCGGTGGTGGGTTGTTGTTGTTGTTGCCCCAGTTCTCGCACCAATGTTTGAATCGGGGTATTCTCGCTGGATCAGTTGGGTGATCTCTGGCGGGAAAACGAATCCGGGTCGCGTCTCGGAGGCATCTGATGGGTTTAGAAAAGATGAGAATTTAGAATAGAATGAGGTCTAAGGGGAATCACTACCCAAATGCACATGAGCAAATACACACAAAATCACTTCATTCAATCAAACAAAGACTTACAACGATCTAACTATCGCAAAAGTGCGTGTACTATAAGGATTTACATGGAGGGAATACTACTAATATGTGGGGACTTCTACTAATTTGAACCGTGGAAGACTCCATAATGTCCGCTCCAGCTTCGTCTTCAAAGTCGGGTTCACTTGGATCCGAATCGGTGTCGCCGATGTTGATGTAGTCGCTTGGGCAATTGACATACCGGTCTTCATTCCCGAAAGCGCCAACTTCTTCTTGAGTTCTTCAATCTCGTACTTAAGATCGTTATTGTGCCTCGCTAGAGCTACGATCTCGTCCATATAGTCCTTGCGAGTTGTCTTTAGTTCTTCTTCAAGCTCGATGATCCTTCCCTTCGCATTCTGCAACTCCAACATATCATTGCACATCTGGTTCTCCTGACGTCGAATATGCTGGTTTAACTCCTGGATGAATGCTGCAATGGATCTATCCTTCTTGGTGCTGACGACGTCCCATTTGTCATCTCGGCGTCCGCAAATCTGGTAGATTGTGTCCTTAAGGTCTTCTTGATAAACTTCTCCAATGCGTCCCATGGTGATGTGAGCTGCCATGCTCTTTCCTGCACTCCAAGTTGGTGCAATCAAAACACTATCTATTGGCTTGGTGATTGGGGCGAATGTCCTTCCCGAACGTGAGCGTGAATCTTCCAGCTCCTCTTCAGCAGAGTGGCGTTGAAAGTCCCGGTGAAGCTTGGTAATCCAATGTTCGTGTACTTGGTAACTTCCTTCAAGTGAAATCCAAAAGGTGTGCCTTCATCCGGTTGGGTGTACTTGATCTTCGCGTCCTTCATCCTAAAGAGAGTAGAAAAGATGAGGAGTTAGAAAATGGGAAGAGAATAGTGATCTATGGCTTTATCTTAGTGGTCGTGTCCTACAGTCAGCATGTGCTCTGATACCATTCTCTGTCGCGACCATTCCCGAATGGATCTAGCGCTCTGTGCTCAGTGTCATCCCTGGATCAGTAATGCTGACACCACACAGTACTTCGAAGGATTTATAGCAGAGTAGCAATCACACACTTATTACATCGTTGTCCACAAGGGAACTTAATACAATAATATGGCTTAAGGCCATCTAATAATAACATCGGAAGGCTTGGAAAACGAGTGAGTCCATCAACTCCAACGGCATCACTGAGTATAGAACCTCGACCTAACACCTTACTCGACGTCTGAAAAGTCTGCAACATGAAAAGTTGCAGACCGAAAACGGGTCAGCACATGGAATATCTTGGCAATGTAACACATAGAGAACAATGAAGCAATAAGCCTATACTACATGCATATTTGGCTGGTGGTAAGGCTCTACGGTTACATTTTTGCATAAAGCTGATTTTTCCCTACATCAAAGGAATAATTTTATTTAACTATTATGGTGGTTGTTAAACATTGAGAATGGTTGACAGCATCCTCAATCCCAATTAAAAAGTACTCATTAAACCCAATAACTTCATTATTAGATGTAACATGTTGAGATTCACATGATATTCAAGTACTAGATACTCAAAACGTCCATAACCGGGGACACGGCTAATCATGATTAGTTTATACACTCTGCAGAGGTTTATGACTTTTCCCCACAAGACTCGATCGCCTCCGCTTGGTTCTCGTGACTACATGGTGTTTGAGAGACGGATGACCGAGACATAGTCTTTCGTAAGCGCTTAGCACCTTACATGTGGGTAGACCGTACCAACCTACATCCCCTACATCAGCTAGCCTACCCGTAAGAGTTCGCACAACTTAGTCAACTACGCCAGAGCCCATAATTGGCTTGTGGCTGCACACGGAAGTTTCTAGTTTGAAAAATCTCATGATCCCTTAGAGCACAGGTGGCGGTCCAAGAAATACAGGCAAGTCCTCGATAGAAACCAGTGCCTCAATCCACCCAGATGTGTGTTTAAGTTGCCACCTTAGATAAACCGTTAATTAACAATCTCACATCTGTCATGGATATTCACTCACCCAATCCACGTCTACTAGCATAGCATGGCATAATCAAGCAACGTAGAAGTAACTCCCAAGGTTTCATAAGTAAAACAGGTAATAGGTACTACCTCAATCTACTTCTCAATCCCACAATTTAATTAGATCCTAATCATGCAAGTGTTTGAGGGTTTGATCTAATGCAATAAAACTGGGTAGTAGACAAGGTATGATCAAAGTGTTACTTGCCTTGTCGATGATCCATGAGTCCTAGAGATTCAAGTAACAAGCGGCGCACTCCGGGTGATCTAACGCAGACAAACAACAAGCATACAATAAGTACTCATCTAATGCACAGGAAATCTCGAATAAAAGATCTAACCAGATAGTTCAACTTAAGAACCCTGGTTGCAAAAGAATCGAATCAAATAAAGCATCGAAAGTCGGAACTCGAGAGAGAACGACTTCGGTTTAGCAAATCTGAAATTAAGTCAAAATTTCACAGTAGCAAAACTCTGTGAAAATAGGGTAGTCGGAACGGCGGTTTCGTTACGAAACTCCAGGCGCTTGAATCACCTGATTCCGATAAACGAGCAAGAAATAAAACAGATTTGAAAATCAGATCAGAAATCGAATCTGAAAAATAACGGATTAAATCCGATTTAAAAGAAAAACGACGAGCGGATTAAATAACGGACGTTCGTTAACAGAACGAATCCAACGAACACGTTCATTGAAACGAACGGGTCGGTGAACGTTCACTAAATAAGAAAACCGAAAAAAAATAAAACCAATCTAGTTTTTTTTTTAAAACAGAACATCTTTTTTTATTTAAAAAAAACCGGGTCGGTTTATTAGGGGAAAACCGGATCGGGCGGCGCGGATCGGCGGCGGCTACCTCCGGTGGCTCTCGCCGTGAGGCTCGGGCGGCGGCGAGGGCGGCGGGGTTCCGGGGTTCGAAGACGAGGCGGCGGGGTCCGCGTCGGGCGACGGAACGGCGGCGGGCGGCGTCCTTGGGCGGCGGACTCGGCCGGGCGCGCCGTGAGGGCGGCGGCAAGGTGAGAGAGAGGAGGGGGCTCCGGTATTTATGGGAGGGGGGAGAGGCGGCGCTTGGGCGAGGCAGGCGCGGGTCGAGCCGGACTCAAGCGTGGCGGCGTCTTGGCGGCGGCGACGCCGCCAAGGCGCGAGGGAGAGGAGGGAGGTGGGCTGGGGCGCTGGTCAGCCTGGCTGGGCTTGGCCTGGCCTTGGCCTGTGGGCGCAAGATTTTTTTAAATAAAATTAAATCAAAAGAATTTTAAAAAATACCAAATGAACTCCAAATTAAATAAAACAAAATTTCCCGACTCCTAAAAATGAGTCTAACAAAATGAACTTTAAAAGCAGCAAACATGCATAAAATTTTTAAAACGCTCATTTTTGCCTAAGCAAAATAAATCTTTCAAAACCAAATTTGATTTATTTATAATATCTTCATTTTTCCTAAATGTTGGGAAAGTCATATTATTCCCTCTCTTGAGATTTTTATAGGAAAAACTTGATGAAGATAATTAAATAAATCCAATGATCCTATTTCCAAAATTTGAGAAATCCCAAATATGAAAATAATGAAACTTCCAACTCTCTCCGAGGGTCCTTGAGTTGCGTGAAATTTCCTAGGATCGAAAAAAATGCGAGAAAATATGATATGCATGATGACCTAATGTATAACATTCCAAATTGAAAATTTGGGATGTTACAAGTTGTCATTTGATTAACGGGATCACATCATTAGGAGAATGATGTGATTGACTTGACCCATTCCGTTAGCCTAGCACGTGATCGTTTAGTATGTTGCTATTGCTTTCTTCATGACTTATACATGTTCCTATGACTATGAGATTATGCAACTCCCGTTTGCGGAGGAACACTTTGTGTGCTACCAAACGTCACAACGTGAATCGGGTGATTATAAAGGTGCTCTACAGGTGTCTCCAAAGGTACATGTTGGGTTGGCGTATTTCGAGATTAGGATTTGTCACTCCGATTGTCGGAGAGGTATCTCTGGGCCCACTCGGTAATGCACATCACTATAAGCCTTGCAAGCATTGCAACTAATGAGTTAGTTGCGGGATGATGTATTACGGAACGAGTAAAGAGACTTGTTGGTAACGAGATTGAACTAGGTATTGAGATACCGACGATCGAATCTCGGGCAAGTAACATACCGATGACAAAGGGAACAACGTATGTTGTTATGCGGTCTGACCGATAAAGATCTTCGTAGAATATGTGGGAGCCAATATGAGCATCCAGGTTCCGCTATTGGTTATTGACCGGAGATGTGTCTCGGTCATGTCTACATTGTTCTCGAACCGTTGGGTCCGCACGCTTAACGTTTGGATGACAGTTATATTATGAGTTTATGAGTTTTGATGTACCGAAGGATTTCGGAGTCCCGGATGATATCGGGGACATGACGAGGAGTCTCGAAATGGTCGAGACGTAAAGATCGATATATTGGACGACTATATTCGGACTTCGGAAAGGTTCCGAGTGATTCGGGTATTTTCAGGAGTACCGGGGAGTTACGGGAATTCGTATTGGGCCTTAATGGGCCATACGGGAAAGGAGAGAAATGCCTCCAAAGGTGGCCGCACCCCTCCCCATTGGCTAGTCCGAATTGGACTAGGGAGGGGGGGCGCCCCCTTCCTTCCTTCTCCTTTTCCCTTCCCTTTCCTTCCCTTCTACTCCTACTACTTGGAAGGCTTCTAGTTCTACTAGGAAAGGGGGAATCCTACTCGGTGGGAGTAGGACTCCCCTAGGGCGCGCCATAGAGAGGGCCGGCCCTCCCCTCCTCCACTCCTTTATATAAGGGGCAGGGGGCACCCCATAGACACACAAGTTGATCTTCGTGATCGTTCCTTAGCCGTGTGCGGTGCCCCCCTCCACCATATTCCACCTCGGTCATATTGTAGCGGTGCTTAGGCGAAGCCCTGCAACGGTAGAACATCAAGATCGTCATCATGCCGTCGTGCTGACGAAACTCCTCCCCGACGCTTTGCTGGATCGGAGCCCGGGGATCGTCATTGAGCTGAACGTGTGCCAAGAACTCGGAGGTGCCAGAGTAACGGTGCTTGGACCGGTTGGATCGGGAAGACGTACGACTACTTCCTCTATGTTGCGTCAATGCTTCCGCTTTGGTCTATGAGGGTACGTAGACAACACTCCCCCCTCTCGTTGCTATGCATCACCATGATCTTGCGTGTGCGTAGGAAATTTTTTGAAATTACTACGTTCCCCAACATATACTTCTTCTTGTAGAGGACCGTTAAGGAAAGCACTTTTCACATCCATTTGATGTAATGTAAAACCATTGAAAGCGGCATAAGCAAGTAATATGCGAATGGATTCAAGACGGGCAACAGGGGCAAAGGTCTCACCAAAGTCCAAACCTTCAACTTGTGAGTACCCTTGTGCCACTAACCTTGCTTTGTTGCAAATGATTACACCATTCTCATCTTGTTTGTTCTTGAAAATCCATTTTGTTCCAATGACGTTGTGCTCGGTAGGTAGCCTATTGACTAATGACCACACTTGGTTGCGTTCAAAATTGTTCAACTCTTCTTGCATAGCAACGAGCCAATCGTTGTCCATCAATGCATCTTGTACCTTGAGGGGCTCAACACTAGACACAAACGAGAAGTGAGCACAAAAGTTTGTCAAATGTTTACGAAAGTGACTCTACCTTCCGATATGCCGGTGAGAATTTTGTCAACATCAACACGGCCGCCACTCGAGGCATGATGGAGGTAAGGGTTTCACGAGGTTCAACTTCATGTCCATCATCCACGTCCTCAACATATGGATCATTAATGTGTGGAGGAAGATCTTCTTGTTCATATTGCATTTGTTGAGGTTCATCATCAATGATTGGACTTTCTTGTTCTTGCACTTGATGAGGATCTTGTTCTTGAAGATTTTCATGAAGAGGAACTTGATCATCTTCTTCTATTCGGGCTAAGGGCATTGGTTGAACACTGGGAGCTTGTGATGATATGGGTGTTGAAGTAGTTTGATGTTGTGTGAGACTTCCATCTTCTTATTCATCATCATGAGGTTCTTGTTCCATAGGAAGAAGTGCGCCAACACCCATGGTCAAAATGTCTTGAGAAGAATTTTCTTCATCTGCATCACTTAGATCAACTTGCTCCCCATGGGAGCCATTAAATTCATCAAACACCACGTCACAAGTTTCTACAACACATCCATTGGATTTGTTGTAGACTCTATAGGCGTGAGAGTTTGATCCATAGCCAACAAATATACCCTCAATTGTTTTGGATTGAAATTTTCCTAACTGTTCTCTTTTGTTGAGTATGAAACATTTGCACCCAAATACACGAAAGTACTTGACATTTGGCTTGTTCCCAGTTAGCAGCTCATATGGAGTCTTTTCCAATATAGTGTGGAGGAAGAGCCGGTTTGATGCATGGCATCCGGTGTTGTGACTTCGCCCAAAAACTATGTGGTGACTTGTATTCATCCAACATGGACCTTGCCATCTCTACAAGTGTACGGTTCTTCCTTTCGGCTACACCATTTTGCTGAGGAGTGTATGGAGCTGAATATTGATGCTCAATCCCTTCATCACTAAGGAATTCTTCCAAGGTATAATTCTTGAACTCAGAGCCATTGTCACTTCTTAGTGCCGAGGATTTCTTTGTCAAACTTATGCGTTGGGCTTGCTTGGCAACATCAATGAAGGTGATCTTGGTTTTAGATCCTTGGACTTGAGGAAGAACACCCATGTATATCTTGAGTAATCATCAACACTGACAAGCCCATTCTTTTCTCCACCAAGACTATCCCATGAAGGAGGCCCAAATAGATCCTAATGAAGGAGCTCCATGGGACTTGAAGTAGATAATATGTTCTTGGGTGGGTGCTTTGATTGATGTTGCTTCCGGCTATGCATGCACTACACACACGATCTTTCTCAAAAGAGACATTTGTTAGTCCAAGGATGTGATTACCCTTTAAGAGATCTTGAAGATTCCTCATGCCGACATGGGCTAGCCGGCGATGCCATAGCCACCCCTTGTCGGCCTTGTCCATTAGACAAGTTGCATGGAATGTGCTCTCTTCGAGAAATCAACCGTGTAAAGGTTGCCATCCAACTCTCCAACAAAGGCCACTTCGAGAGTATCTCTCTTAAAGACTTTCACATCCGTTAGTCCAAATAGTGTCTCATAACCAACAGAAGCCAATTGACGGACATAAAGCAAATGATATTTAAGGGATTGGACAAGCATGACATTTGCAAGAGACATGTCATTTGTGATAGCCACCTTCCCCAACCCAAGTACCTGTCCTTTTGATCCTCCACCAAACATAATGCTCATAAATGGTTGAATAGCTTCCATGAAATCGTAGAGCAATTTGCTATCTCCGGTCATATGATTGGTACATCCACTATCAATCACCTATTTTACTCCACCGGAGAAGGCAACCTACACACACTTATTACTTGGTTAGATGCACCCATTTTGCAATGGGACCTCTCAAGTTAGTCACAAGGGTCTTAGGTACCCAAATAGCATAAAACCGAAATGCATTTCGGGGACCAATAAACTTTGCATAAACTTCTCCATCCTTAGTCTTACGCAGTACATAGGATGGAGGCATGAACTCTTTTGGCTTGTTGAGAGTGGGCATGCCCCTTGTGGCCTTCCCACTAACAACCTTACCTTTCTCCTTGTGTACTTCTCGTACAAAGGTTTCTTTTAAAGGGGTGGTGCACTTTTAAGAGGACGTCTTCTTCTTGCTTGTGCTTGGGTCAAACCCGAGTCCCTCTTTGGTGAACACTTCATTGTGTTGGCTCAAAACCTCATTAAGGTTCTTTTGCCCTTGAGCGCATGTCATGAGCCCTTTCTCGATTTGAGCTTTGAGAAAACGATTCTCCTCAAGAATAGATGCTAGATCACTACTAGAGTTAGTAGAACAAGCATCAACATTGATAATAGGAGACGAGTAAGCCTTAGCTAGAGTTTCAAGATAAGTAAGTTTGAGCGTCTCAAAACTCTTTGTAAGAAGGGTGAGCTCTTCTTCCTTAGTCTTGAGAGACACGGATAGAAGCTCACAATCTTTAGAGAGAGAAGCATGAGACTTCGCAAGCTTACTTTTATCATTCATCAACTCTTCGCAAGAGCCAATAGCCTTTTTCAAGGAGGCAAGATCTTTAGTATGAACATCAATATTTGCACCAATTTTTAAGCATAGTTCATCATTTAGTGCTTCCTCATATTGGACTTTCCGCTCAAGGATTTCACATTTTTCCTTTTCCTCGGTTTAGGGTTTGAAGTTCCTTAATGGTGATGGTGTGCTTACTCACCATCTCCATAAGCATATCTGAAACATAGTAAGCTTCTTTCCTTTGAGGGAGCACACGAACTTATTAAGTTTAGCAAGCATAGGATCATTTAGATCATCATCCTCATAACTATCCTCCGCATCAAGATACTCATCACTAGGAGTAGAAGGAGTGAAAAGAGGAGGATTTGATCATGGAGTTACCTTGACCTTGTCAGGAGAGCTTTGGTCATCTCCATCTTCTACCACGGACTTTGCCATTAGGCACTTGTGAGCGTTGCCCTTTTAGTCTTTCATGTAGTTGTAGGTGACCACATCACCACTCTTGTTTACTAACCTCAAAGTGTTTTGAGAGTCTTGAGCAACTCCGGCAACGCCACTAACATCATCCGGATCGGATTCTTCTTGAGAAACCATTGCTTTTCCATCTCTCTTCTTGAGCTTGGAGTTCAAAGGATTTGGCAACTTCTTCTTAGGAAAGGTCTTGGGAAACCTTGGTTTATCTTCTCTCTTCTCATAAGGGCACTCGTTGGAGAAGTGATTGGTTTCTTCACAGTTGTAGCATTTTCTTACTTTCTTCTTTTTAAATCTTCCTTTGAATTTTCCCGTGCTAAACTTCTTGACAAAAAGAGCCATGTCTTCATATGAAGGGCCCTCGTCGGATTCAATCTCATCACCATCTTCATCATCCTCTTCTTCTTCTTCTTCACTTTGTCCATCTTCACATACATGCTTGGCCTTCAATGCAAGATTGATCTTTGATGATGGGGAACCATGCATGGCAAGATGTTTTGTGGCGTTAGCCTTTGACTCTTCAAATAGATGAAAGGTGGATACGATGTCATCTGTAGTCATTTCCTTGAAAGTATGGTGTTGTCTTATGTCCCACACCATTTGATGGTGAAATGGAGCAAGAGCATGAAGTAACTTATCCACAAGGAACCTCTTAGTCATGTTGAATCCATCTTGTGTCTTGTCACACTCACATGACTCAATATCGGCAGTGAGAGTCATGAGACGCTCATGGGGTTGATTGGGGGTTTCACCTTTCTCCATACAAAAGTTTTGCAATTGCCCCTTGGCAATTTTCATATTGAGCACTCCGGAGGGTAGAAGTGCCAGTCTTGGATCGTACAACACTTTCCCATAGTTCCTTGGCACTTGTGATGTGTATGAACGGTCTCCTTTGCTTTTCATCCATACCTCTCCTTATACACATGATTGCAGTGTCATTGAGGTTCTTGTCATATATTTCTCTTTGTGTGGGGTTCTATGGATCAACCACATGATAGCCATACTCCAAGATCTCCAGCATCTCATCATTTCCATGTCGAAGATGATCCTGCATAGCAACTCTCCACAAAGCAAAATCGGAAGTGGCACAAGCAAAGGAGGTTTGCCTTGAGGATTATATCTTGGTTTCTCAACCTGAGGTCTTGCATAAAGCCAAGGAACACTGGCGTGTTCATTGCTAGGAGGTTGTTGACCAAGTGATGGAGTAGGCACAGTTGGCCTCGAAGCAGCACCACCCGAGAGTGGTGCAAGCACCATGGACAACGTGGCTAATCTCATTTGGACCAAGGCCTCAAGAGAAGCATCATGCTCCTCTTTTTGCTTAGCAAGGGCCCGTTCTAGATCCTCGACGTAAGGACTTGACTTGGAGGAAGCGTCGCCTTTATCCTTAGGATCTACAACCAGGGGAGTCCCATCCGGGTTCATCTCGCTCTAGGGCGGTTAAGCCACAAGAATAGAGCACGAGGCTCTGATACCAATTGAAAGGATCGAGATGGACCTAGAGGGGGGTGAATAGGTACAATTACAAATTTTAAATATTCCTTAGCAATTTTAGGCAATAATGCGGAATATGAAAGTGAGCCTAACAATTGCAAGTGAGTACAAGAACTAAGCAAGTAACACAAGCACACAAGAATAGCAACCTCAATACGATGTAAGTAAGTGCAAGGAGACAAGTAACCACAAGTAGAGAGTTAGGGTTAGTAATAATCGCAACTCCGGGAGACGAGGATGTATGCCGATGTTCACTTCCTTGGAGGGAAGCTAGTCACCGTTAGAGAGGTGGATGTTACCACGAAGGCACACCAACGCCACAAAGGCTCACCCTATTCTCCCTTTGAGACAACACCAGGGAGGTGTTTCTCAACCACTAATGGTAGACCTTGGGGTGATCTCCAAACCCTTACAAACTTTCCGGGGGTAATCACAATGGTTGATTCCTCTCCGAAAGACTCCTACCGCCTAGGAGTCTCCAACCTCCAAAATTAATAGGAACGTTGGGAAAAGCTCAATACTTGCTCAAATTACAAATTCCTTTGGTGCAAAGAAGGGGAAGGAGTGGATCTATCACTTGATCGGAGAACTTCTCTCCAAGAATCCTAAATCACTTGGGGATCTAGGATTTGATGTAGGTGTTTGAGAGAGAGAGAGAGAGAGAGAGAGAGAGAGGAGTGTTCTTGGCAAGCTCAAAGTGAATGGTCAACCTTATCCCATGGAAGGACAAGGCATATATATAGTAGGTGAGAAAAGGTGACCGTTTGGGATACATAAGTGCACATGATAGGTCGGAAGTCCGGAGAACATCGGACGTCTGGAGTCACAAATAGGTCCGGACGTCCGACAGTCATCGGACGACCGGCCGCTGTGAACCTGTGAGCCACGACCCAGTACACAGGACACGGACGTCCGAGACGGGTCGGACATCCGGACCCCGGACGACCGGAGAGTCCGGAAATCCGTAAAAGTAGTTCTGTCGTGAAAGTACCGGACGTCCGGAGAGTTCCGGACATCCGTAAAACCACTCAGATAGAACACCGGACGACCGGAGGGAGCCGGACGTCCGGGCAGCTGAGAGGGACCGGACGTCCGTAGAACCCGGACATCCGGAGGCAAAGTATAGGAACAATGGATTTTGAGCAAGTTTTTCACTAGATCCAACGATCCCCTCTTAATTGTGCAGGATCCCTATACTCAAGAACAAACCATAAACGAAGTCAATGTCTTGTATATCCATTCTTGAGTTATATCCTTTTTGTCCCTACTCATGATCCATGCACACGGTCTTTGAGACATAATCCTGAGATATACTTGATAAACACGATTAGTCCCTAGCATATGTGTTGTCATCAACATCAAAATATGATTAAGGGCATGATTGCACTTTCAGATCTACCGCTAGTGAGGCAAGTCCTTCGTGGGTGATGGCCATGGTGGGATAGACAAGGTTGCTTCTTCGTGGACCCTTCGTGGGTGGAGCCCTCCGTGGACTCTCAAGGCAACTGCTACTCCCTCGTGGGTTGAAGTCTCCATCAACGTGGATGTACGATAGCACCACCTATCGGAACCACGACAAAAACATCCGTGTCTCCAATTGCGTTTGAATCCTCCAAACCCTTCCCTTTACATTCTTGCAAGTTGCATGCTTTATTTTCCGCTGCTCATATACTCTTTGCATGCTTGCTTGAACTGTGTTAAGATTGGTTGACTTGTTCTAAAGTTGCTAAAATCTGCCAAGAACTAAAATTGGGAAAAGGCTAGACTTTTATTTGGTCAAGTAGTCTAATCACCCTCCCCCTCTAGACATTCTTTCGATCCTACAACACACCATGCACATGCACATGGTACGTGCCTGTGGGAGACAAACTGGCCCACATGGGACACAAGGCCCTGCCGCCCCCCGTGCCCTACTAATCGTCGAAGGAGTCTGCACCTTGTCCATCGCCGATGGACATGAGGTCCACGATGGAAATGGTGGCACCCGTGCTATCGTCGTCCCATCGGGCCGCCGGATAGTTCACTGGCGGCGCATAGAGGCGCAACTAGCGCTGTTCTCCTTCGCGATCGCCTGAAGGCCTCGGCGACGGCCGCTTCTTGGCGAGTGACGACTTGAGCGCGGACGGCATCATAGATGACACGCTGCTCCGGCGAAGTTGGGGTTCGCCGTGGCCATGGACGCCACGCCTCCTTGCTCGCGTGCTCGCCGTAGATATGACCCTTCGCCAGCCGAAGCTAGTCTAGGAGGAACATGTTGTACCGCCGTTCCTCTTGCGTCTGTTGGAACGCCGACAAAAGCATTGGCGCAGGCTGCACCTCCGCCATGGCGGCTTTGTAGTGCGCCTGCACCTGCTCCATCGTGAAGCCGGCGTGCACATGCGCGGGAGCAGGGGCGGTGTCGTCGGACTCTATCTCCATCGTGGGGTCATCCTCGTCGTTGGAGACCTCGAACGAGCTGGTCGGCAAGCCGGCCTCGATCTGTCTGGCACAACGACTCTGTCAAGCGGCGGCAAGGGCAGCCACCTCGTGCTTCATTTCCGTGGAATGCAGTCATGGCGGATGCGGTGCAAGGGAGGAGGATGAGGAGTGGCTTGTGTTGTGGTATGGAGTTAGACGGGTGTGGCCGCCTTTAAATAGCGGATTCCAGTGAGGCCTAGAGTTCAGGTGGGTCAATGCGCGGCGCCGGAGTAGGTTTCTCGACCGGCGAGCTTGTTTAATGACAGCATACGGACGGGCGGGGCATTCAACGGACATGGTACATATATGTCCCGTTACTGGACCGTCTACGACATTGAACATGCGCAGACACCGGATACACATCGTGGGCGGCATGGCGGAGGCAGTGAGAGGTTGCGTTCGCTCTGGACCTGGTTCAATGTGGAGTGGCGCGCTCTACAGCGGTATGAATGCGGGTAGCTGGCGTCAGGTGGGAACGCGCACGGGCAAGGTGGGAAGGGGTTTGGGTTGGCTAGGGCGGTCAGAAGCGGGTGTGAGTGTTGTCCGGACGCCCACAAAACTTTCCACATTTGTCTCCGGTTTGCGAGAGAAAATACGCCCGGATCACCCTACGAACCGATACAGGCCCGTGTTGGATGACACAACACGTTCCGACCATGCGGTTCAGACAGTTTTCGGGTCGTTATGCCCCCACATTTTTTTTAAGTACTACTACCAGGCCGGCCTGAAATATTAAGCCACCTGGCTGGTTTGCACGGTAGGGAGAGGGGGCGCGTCCGTCTGGCCGTGGCGTGAGAGCTTCAGTTCCCTGGACCGGAGGGCGCCTCGACGCGACGCTTGTCGTGGTGCCGACGACAGATATTGACAGCACTGAACGTACGCCTGCTCGCTTGCTTTCCCGTCGGCCTGTGCCGTTGTGCATATACCGTCGAGGAGCTGGAGCGGCCGACGGGCTGATCAGTGCCAGGCTTTCGGACAAAGCCTCCTTGGTTTGGAGAAACAGCGTACCAAAGCAAATAAATAATGCTGAGGAAACCATGGTAGCTGTGATTCTGTGAATACAAGTGCAGGGTAAAGAATGTGGCAGCCATGTAGGAACAGAAGGTTTTCCGTTGGTGACATTGCCACCGTGGAAATATGTTAAAAGTGTGCTAGTTATGTGAGGCTACTAACTACCCACATAATATAAACTTTGATAACAAGATAGCAAGTCCCAAGATCTTGGACGAAAGAATAACAACTCTCGACCAAATAGACGCTCCCAAACAATCAATATCTGTAGCTACATTAACTACAGTTAAAAAGTGCTGGTACACTGAAAAACTGCACTAGCTCCCGAGAGGACCCTAGCAAGTGCAAACTGCATATTTTAGTTTCAGGTGTGATTGGGCCACATGAACAAAAAGTGCAAAATCGATGATTACAGAATATGCAAAAGTTGCAAGATTATGTAAAATGAATGGGTGAACAGAATGTTTGACTGAGTGTAAAAAGTTCGAGTATAGGTGGGCATTGAATTAAACAATTCTTAGGAATTTAGTCGAATAAGCATTCTATCTAAAAAAATGTATGTCTACCTTTCACTCTGTAATTATGACCCACTAGCTCCATGTATCTGGCAATGCATACCACCGATGAGACTATGGGTGCCTCAGTGGCGTCGTCGGCTATTTGCCCATGCCATTACACGCGACCTCTCAAAAAGCTGGATAAGACGCTGTGAATCAGAAAGGATGACACTGGATATCAACTGGGCACCCTCGTAGCCCCAATTAGATTGATTACACTGTTGATGACTTCGTCATTGACTCGGAGAAGGGAGAGTGCTTAAAATTCGGGTAATAGGTCTACTGTAGATCCCTCCTTTATCCTTGATAGTTCAGTCAGATATGGCTGTAGTTAATACTACTGCATCAAGATAACCGAGGCACTGAGCAACCTTGTAGCAAAATAACAAAATAGCAACCTGGAGCATATTTTGAAATGTCAGTGGCCGAGAGAAAAATCAATACGAGGAAACCAAATTATCTGACAGTATTATATAGGATCACAGCTAACAGAATATTAGTTGTTGGGTAACTATGAACTTGTAAACAAAATAAAATGCTGACCTGCGGTTTGCTTTTACCGGCCTTCTGGATGCGCAATATCTGAAAATATGGCTTCCTGTGCTGTGATGCTAATTGTTGAGTTGGTCGATGGTTTGTCTGAATGCACTCCGCTGATCTGAAGAGATGATGCACCCTCAGCACAGCTCCTGTTGTAGCTTGCACTAGCCTGCTGCAGCTGGAGTGCGACCTCAAGATTCCAGAGTACATCACCCATTGATGGCCTATCTATGCTACGATCAGCAACGCATTTCTCTGCTATCTCTGCAAAAATGCTGAAGCACTCAGGGGTGATTTCCTCCTTAACACGGGGGTCAACAATCTCCTCGAGTACACCATTCTTCCAGCAAGATAGCGCCCAGTCACGCAAGCTCACTTGCTCATAAGAGAGCTCAGTATTTATCACAGGGCGCGCACACAGGGTCTCAAACAACACGACCCCGAAGGAATACACATCTGATTTTTTGGTGAGACGCTGCAGCCGGAAGTACTCCGGATCAAGATATCCAAAGGTGCCTTTCACAGCGGTGCTCATGTGGGTGTTGTCAATGTCTGGACTAGCCTTTGACAGACCAAAGTCAGAAACCTTTGCCATTAACTTGTCATCCAGTAGGATGTTGGTGGTCTTAACGTCACGGTGGATGATTCCTTGCTCTGCACCGGTGTGGAGGTAATGCAGTCCTCGGGCTGCACCGATGCAAATCTCAAGGCGCTGCTGCCATGGCAGTGGTGGGTTTCTGGTGTTGTATAGATGGCCACGCAATGTTCCATGAGCCATGTAATCATACACCAGAATCATCTCATTCTTCTCCTCACAGAAACCAATCAGAGACACAAGGTGGCGATGTCGGAAATTGCACAACATCTCGATTTCAGTCTGGAACTCATGAAAGCCTTGTTGGGACTTCTGGTTGCATCGTTTGATTGCCACTTTTGTCCTTCCGTCGATCTCACCACTGTAGACATTCCCAAAACCACCTCTGCCGATGATAAATGCTTCATCAAAGTCTTTGGTGACAAGTTGAATTTCCGCAAATGAGAAGCGACGGACGAGAACACATGTGGACTCTCTGCATTTAGTGGGATGATTCAGATGTCGACAGTCAGTCTTGTAAGAACTCTTCCCTACCTTCTTCTGTCTGGAGATAACAGAAGTGATGGTAAGTGCAATCAACATCAAAGCAAAACCTCCGGTAGTTCCGCCGATGGCTGCTAGTTTATCACCTTTAGATTTTCTTGCACCACTAGTTTTTTGCGGAAGTGGAGGATTGAGCCCAGCGAGATTGTTCGTTCCATAGCTCTGTAGCTTGAAGACCTCAAGACCATTCAGTATTATATCAGTATACTCTGGTTGATCTGAAAAATCAGCTTGAAGTGCAATCCGCATGTCTACCATACTGGAACCAGTAGCCATGATAGCATAATCCCTGTATGCTGTTCTACCAATTCCTCCGCTCCAACGAATAACATCCACCTTCTGCTGCGCGGTCTGGTTGTTAATGTTAATGAAGAACACCCTCTGATTCACCTTGGTAATAGGATACTCAATCTCACAGAAATGGAACCTTAGGAGGTAAAAGAACCCCGCATCAACGGGTAAAATCCATGTAAGGTTGTAGTAATTCAGTTTGTCAAACAGGTCGTGGCTCACGAAATTCGGGTTGACATGTGGATTTTGCCCCATCGACCGAGCTGAAGCATAGACATCAAATGGTGCAGTGTAATTCGGCACTGTGGGTGTATACCTGATAGTCACATTATCATCTTTGTAGAAGGTCACCCCACCGTCACCATATATGTACGGGGCATCATTGGCCCATGAGCGGTAAAAGCCCGAGTCATCTTTCGGAGAAATGGCGGGGCCCCCGACATTGATCCGGTACATAGTCTGGAAGCCTGTGTCAGTAGTGAATTGGAATATATCTGTGTGACTACCGCTGATAAATTTTGTGTCAGCTGCTGTGAAGATGTCAGGTGTGGGCACAATCTCAATGCCATTCACAAATGCATAAGAACCAGTCTGATGTGCTGATGGGGCAAAGGTGAGGTCCAAGCTGCCTGAAGAAACATTCAGCGAGAATTCACGCACAAGGTAGGCAGAACTGGTCGCCTGAGCAGTTTGCCAAGCACTGAAACCATTTAAGAGTACAAGATTTCCTGCCGTGACACCAAAGAAGGCATCGGAGACAACATAGTTCTCATAAGCAATCGGATAGAAGTAGAGGCGTAAGAACATGCGGCCTGGGCTGACAGGTAAGGAGTAGGTGTAGTTTGAAGTGAAGATCCGTGCAGTCATAAAAGGGACCCTGGAGGGGAGTGAAGGGTCTTCGTATGAAGCATTGGCTGCAACTCCTTCCAGTAACGGGGCAAACTTGGAGCCGATGTCCCCATCCCAAGTACGACCAATATCATCACCGCCTTGGCCTGATGCTCCGCAATTTAGGAGGATGAGGCCAGAGGCCATGGAGTTGTTATCAGCCGCCATGGCAATAGACAAGAGAGCTAACAGTGCGAGGAATGCGAGGGTAACCGGTAAGGTTGGGAGCACCATTGTGGTGGTTGGTGTACCAGGATAAAATAATTGGGACTCCCTTACATCAACGTGCTACAGTGGGGCAGTTGTATAGAGCAAGAACATTGTTATTTTCTTGGAATTTGGGGCAAAAAAATGTCGGGAAAAATGAGGATCTTAGGATCGTGCTATTATTTAGTGAAGAAGGCACACCTAGAAAGCCACAGAACCTGCAATCGCAGCAAAAAGAAGTTGATAATTCAGTAAACTGAATCATGGCAATTTGAACAAAAGCTCATTGATGCAAGGCAGAACATCCACGTGTCTGAGGAAGAGAACACCACTAATAATTGCAAGAAGTTTGGTAAATGAAGTTCTGGCATAACCGACAGCTGAAAACTGTACCAGAAGATAGAAATAGACAATGGCTGTTCACTAATTTCTTTCCAACAATAGTGCAAATAAGAAAGAAAAAAAAGAGTGTCACAATTTAGCTAAACAGAAGTACCAATATATATCTCACAAGGGAAGATCTAGCATGTAAAAACAGAAGTTTAAGAAAGAAATCAAGTAAATATTAGTATACATTTATTAGAATAAAAAATCACACCAAGAGAAAAAACATGGAGCAACAGTCCGTTTTTTTGACCTGTGGAACAACAGTCCTGAATGATGATTCCACATCTAGAAAAGAAATTGCTGGACAACTTGCCTTTTATTTTGACGTTTCCCCTAAAAAGAGATCTACTCTTCTTGCTAGGTTCGAGATCATACTTTTTAAAAGTCTAAAAACAAAACGATCTAAGCAGGAAAACCTGAAATGTTGTCACTCCAAAACACACAGTATGGTGATTGTGCATGAAAGAACTAAACTCAGGGGAACCCCTTGCCCAAATTTGGGGCGGAAGCTATAAATATCAGAACCTTTAAAAAATTCAAGCCCAAAGATACACAGAGTCACAGAGCATATCCAACCGGATCAAGATAAAGGAGCTTGAAAAGAACGAGGAGGAGGATGCATGGTTACCTGAACAGGAAGGCCGAGCTCGTGCTGAATAGAGATCAAAGCCACGGGAGGGATTAAGGCCCAAGCAACGGCGGTTATGGCGCTTTTGGTAGAGAAAAGTGATGCGGAATGGAGAATGTAAGCGCCGAGTGCTTTAGCAGGCGAAAGTATATGACATTCTACACAGAGGAGTAATATTAAACGCAAAATAAACAGCACCCCAAACAACTCAGGGCAAGGGATAGTCAAAGAATAAATGTTGAAAGGTAGAGGACTAGAGCCATGTTAATTCCAGGTTCCAGATTGGCACAAGGGAACAACTCGGTTGTGATTCTATTGCAAATCACTGTCGAGTTGCCATATGCAGATGCTTCCTAGAGAAAACCAGGAGACTATGTAAACTATAAACCAATTAAACACGAGATTCAAGAGTTATATTTCAGACCTCGATCGGTCAATGGCTGGAACGCATGTAGGTGCTGCAGCTTTCGGTATCAAATTGACATCTCGGTCTATCTCATCCACTGGTGTACATCATCAAGCCATTACGGTGGGTGATGAAATTTCTGTGCAGAAAGAATAGACTTTCTCTTCAGCTAGCCACTCTTTGAACGTTTTGTATCCCTACAAGTGAAAGGCAGAAAGATGCATCAGCGTGTTGAGAAGACTAAAAAATAAGGGTGCTATCGGACAATCGTAGCGATGATCTGTTTGGCACATGTCGAGGTTCAGGTAGGGAATGCGCCTGTCACCGTGTGGTCCATCAAAAGGGCTCCGTCATTATTCAGGTCAAAGGGCTCCCATATCCGCGAGATGCGTACCAGATGCAGACTCTGTACCTGCGCTTTGAAGCGGTTAACTGAGAGAGACAGTGGGATGAACTGGTCCTCAACTGCATCCATTTTTTCCTTGCTGGTTTCACCTTAAGCTCTACATACATCTGAACACAAAATTTAATAAACACAATGGATGATCTGAACTGGTCCAAAGCTGCATCCTGTTTAGCCTTGGTTGGTGGCTTGAAGCTCAAACTCTGCATTCATCTGGACACAAAATGAAATAAATACAGTTTGATTAGTCGTTTGTGGTGTCTCTATATATGCCAAGCCCAACAATTGTACAGATTAACTTACGAATGTGCAGCAATATTTTTCACCATGAAGCTCAAAGAAACCTGAATGAGATGCGAGATGGAGCCGCTGTCGCGCTCGAGCCTCGAGCCCACCCGACCCCACCACCACCGTCCATCCCCGCTCGTCACCATTGTCTCCACCACCACCAGGCGTGCCCGCTGGTACTGGCCCAACCGCCGTTTCCGGCCACCCGCGGCCGGCGTCGCCAGCCCGGCCATCCCTCTAAACACCCAGCACCACGCATCTTCTCCGACGCCGGCGAGCCCCCGCACCCTCAACCCTAACCTACTCAGGCCGTCTCCGTCTCCGGCGGCTCGTGAACCGCCTCGTCTCCGCCGGAGACAGCCTCGTCGTGCTCCGGCTTGGCCGCATTATTGGGCCGGGCCCAGCAGCAACCCCCCTTTGTGTTGGCAGGACGAAAAGACTCTAATACCCTTTGAGCTGAATATAATCAGATTTGTAAGGGAAGCGTGTGTAGAATTACTATAGCAAGGACATTCTCGATGATGTGAAATAATCAGTTGCAATGCATCATGTTATTTGCATTAAATTATTTTTAGTTATCTTATCTGAAATTGTAATCATGTAGTACTATCTCCGATTCAAAACAACTAAAGTTTTAGGATTCTCACTTTGACCGAGTCTATATAAAAATATGTTAACATGTACATAACCAAATTTACTTCATTAAATTCATTATAAAATATGTTTTGAATTATACCCCTTCGTTTCAAATTATAAGACGTTCTATCTTTTCTTTTTCTTGAATCAAACGTATGTAGACATGCTTTCACTATGCAGCTGAAAGGCTATTTATAGCACACAGGGGTAGAGAAAGTAGGACACTTGATCAAGCTACCGACTAAGGGAAGACAGGTGAATTAGATAAGTTTAGGGCCAGTTTTTTTTGTGGTTTTTAGAATAAGCTATCCAGCTTATTCTAGAAGTTCAACCAAAATATTTTTTAGAAGCCTACTAGTCAAGTCTTAATTAGTTGGCTTCTAAAAAAATAAATTTAATTGGGTGTTTAGAATAGCCGGGTAGGGGCAGCTTATTTTAGCTTATTCTAGAAGTCTACAAATTAAATGGCCCTTACTACCTCCTACACTATCCTGGTTAGTATAGTGTCTATCCATTTCCTACCCGTTGCCTAGATATTTTACAAACTAGACAACGGGATACTTTGCTCATACTTTCTTCGTCTGAAAATAACTGTCAGGGAAATGTAGGGAGTATAATTTAGCAGACGTTTTGTAGGAGGCGGATTTGTGGTCTATGGAGACATCTACACCCTATATGGATGTTTTTTAGTAATTCAACACAAAATCAAAAATTCCTGAAAATAATTTTGAAATAAACTTGACCTTCTATTGTACTTGTGAGAAAAAGTCCACACAAAAAAAATCTCCCTTTGACTTCCTTTCAAAAAAGACATTTTTTGGCTAAAATAGTGTGAATAGTGACCTATAATAGAAAATAATTTTTGTCTTTTTTGCTGTGAGGTCAACTTTTGTTTTTTTTCATGAAAATTTATATACTGGTGCAAAAGTAAGTTAAGTGTTTTGTCAAAATAGTTCTTACCTATTTTGACTTTTTATTAAAATATTTTTAAAAAATCCTTATATATGGTGCATATACAACCAGAAACACAAGTGTATTTCCCACGTTTTGTATACTGGATATCTATTCCTTGTCTTTTTACCATGGTAGTTGAACTAAATATTAGCACCCTATGCGTTGCAGATGAACTGCGCTCAGGAGATGTGCGGCGGCGGTGCACCGATAGGGCATGCTCGTCGGCGCGATCGAGGATGAGAAGCACACATTGGGGATTTTCCTTGGTTCTGGAAGTCTGGATAGAACGAGGATGAGGAGCCTATGGAGAAGACGAGTGGATGATGGGAAACAAGATATGGCAGCAGCACATGGTGGCCACGGTGTTTGCTGCGTGCAGCTCATCAGCTGGGAGCTCCACACATCAGGAAGCAACATCGATCAGCCAAATGGCAATCAGAAGCATCATGCATTGCATAGCCGATAGCCCAATACAATAGTAGTACTCCCTTCTGCCGAAATAAGTTGCCTCAATTTTCAGATAAATTTCTAAGACAAAGTCAGACTAAACTCGGCATAACTTATTTTGGTGACGGAGAAGTACATCCCAATACTGAATATGTCACATACATCCAGCATTTAGCTCACATTTTATTGAAGATATACAGGACACAAGCAGATACCAAGTGGTTCACACAACAATAAGTTCAAATAAGACACACATCCGGTAGAATCAGTCTCAACAGAGACTAAGGAGCGGGGTTAGAGATCTGCGCAACAGAACCTGAAGAATCTGGTCAGTCTCGGCTTGCTTCTCCCTGACTTCCTCCATCTCTTGTTGGGTTTTCGCGATGACCGCATCCGCCTTTTCTGCCTGCTTCTTCAAGGCGTTGATTTCTTCTCGGAGCGCAGCAGCGCCCCTTCTTTCCGCCTCGAGTTTATCCTCAAGAACTTGAACATCTGGCGACTTCAACGACCCTGTGGAACTGACATGGGAGAGTACCTTGGAAGCGTACTCTGCAATTGATGTTGGGGTCTGACCATCTTCAACAGTCTCTGCCATCATAGTTTCCATAGCAGCCTGAAAAGTTTCAGTTAGCTGAGTAGGAGAGAAGTTGCATCAGTGAACCTATCAAGCAGAACAACTTTTACATGTTATATTGCACATGAACTATTTTGAGTCCTGAAAGTTGACATGGTAAGCTACATTTATGAAACCGTCAGATTTTGCACCATGCTATTTTTGTAAGTCCAAAATAATCACTTGCACAGTAAAGTGTATCCACTTGGGAAAACATGAAATGTGTCATTTCCATGCTGTAACAAACGAAGGTTATAGGGAAAATTTGTTTCTGATCGTGAGTATAGCTGATCCCGAAATCAAGTCCGTTGGCTCTCACCGAGATGCACGTGTTTTCTGTATTTCTCCCCGTATGCATCAATCGTATTGCCAAATTATGGTTGGGAAGGACCCACGCATTAAATTAACGCTCAGCCGACGCGTCGGAGCGGAACGGGTGGAGTATAGATGGATCAGTTGTTTTTCTGAGCCAAACTGTTCCGCTGGGTGAGGACGGACGCCGGTAGGTGGATAAGTACTACGCGCACCACTTTCACTCTCACAGCGTACACACTACACGTAAAATCCATCCCGGCGGCCGCTGCCAGATCGGGAGCCATGTCCGCCTCCGGTTCTAGGTTCTACAAGTGCGTGTGTAGATATGTGCATGTGTACGATCTGGTACTAGAGTTATCTCGATATACGACATCAACAGAAGCAGATTCGAGTGTTTGTACAGCATCTAATCGTTGGTGTTGTAGTCTTTTGGTCAGTATCGTCAGTGTTAAGATGGGCGCACTCCCTGCTGTTATGAAAATTGATCGCTAAGTTAGATCTCAATGGCAGGCGCAGACGTGTTGCCTCATAGCAACTCCAACGCGGTTACCTAAACGGATATGCATTTTGTTCGGTTTCAGGTCAGCCGAACGAACGGTTGTGTCCGTTTTTTCGTTTGAGTCGGCTGAGCGAACGACTGTGTCTGCTTTTTCATTTGGGTCGACTCTTACACCCAACTCATGCACCCAACACTGGTCCGACGCATTTTTTCATGCCAACTTATAAAAAAAATTGGAAAACATGCGTCTAAATTAACATAATTAAACATTAAACGACCGATCAACCGCCGGTCAAAGTTTACTTAAATATTAATAAAACTAAATTAAACATAACAAAACTTTGCACCATGCATGCCGTCAGAGGGCGCTGCCGTCCCTCCCCGGCCGGTGAGGTTGACCAACTCCGGCGCCAGCCTAGCCCATTGGAATGCCGCCTCCAAGGCCCGGGCAGCCTCCTCCGCCGTCTGCCCCACCGGCTGCGCGGCGGGCGCACTCCTCCTCCTCTCTCTCCCGACGCTCCTCCTCCTCGCGCTCCGCTTGCATCCAGCACTTGCCCTCGGCGCGCTTCTCCAACAGCGCGCGGGCCCTTCGTTGCTGGAGGTACGCCTCCTGCTTCGGTGTCGTGCCCAACCACACGGGCGGCACGCTCACTCACTCGCGGAGCTGTCCGGTCCACGCGTACCTCTCCGCAGTGGCGGGGCTTTGGCTAAAATCATGGGGGGGGGGGAGTGGGGCAAACAAGATTAGTATATGTTGATTTTTAGTGGAAATATTGATCTAATACAAAGGTATATATGCAATTTTTTCTTTGAACTGGGGTGGGGGGGGGGGCACCACCCAGGTTGGCCCCCATGAAGCTCCGCCACTGCCTCACCGGCTCGGGCTCCATGGGCGGCGGCTCGGCCTTGGTCTCCGGGAGAGCCGACGGCGGCGGCAGGGGGGCGTCGCAGTCTCTGAGAGCAGAGAGGGCGAGGGCCTCCTTAAGGCCGCCCCAGCTTGCGTCCTCCTCGCGCTGGCTTTCCTCTAGTGCACGCTCCAGTGCCTCCTTCAGCTCGTCCTGGTAGGCGGCCTCCTCCTCCTCCGGCTTAACCTCCGGGGCGACGGCACGTAGTCGGGGTTGAACTGCATGCCACCGCGGTGCTCCTCCTCGTATGTTATCGCGAACCAGGCCTCCCAGTTGGGGGAGTCCGGTGCATAGGCAGGGAGGCGGCGCTACTCCGGCGTAAGGGCAGCGCGACCGCGGCACCGGGATGTGGTGCGGGTCTAGATGCCAGTCCTGGGGCAGGTTGACATCCAGATACGATGGCGGCTGGCGATACTACCAGCACCAGCTTGCTTGGTTCACCGGGATGTACACCCATTCCTATGCCCCGCCGCGTCGAGGAGAAAATGACGGGGGAGGAGGAGGCGCGCGGGACGAGCTGGCGCTGGGGCGGAGCTTTCCCTTGCCCTTGCAAAAGAAACCCATGTCTAGGGTTTTAGTGTCGGGGAGCAAGTTTGGTCAGATGTGAAAGGGGTAGCGTAAGTGGATGAGGCTGGACCCCCCCCCCCCTCCCGCAAGCTTGCATTAAAAAAGGACGGTGACCCGGTGCGTCCACCCACTGCCAAGAAGGTCCGAGGTAGGTGGTCGCGTTTAATACGACTGCGGGAGGTGATTGAGCGGCCGACAAGTGGAGCTGCAATGGACATCGAGTGGACGCACGACGCATGCGTCTCGTGTCTGCATGGACGCAAACCGAGCACAAATTTGGGCTTCAAATGCGTCCAAACCGACACCGAGCGGACTTCTTTTGGATTGGCGCCTTGAGCCCATTGTTTTAGTCCGTTCTGACGTAAACGAACACGTGTAGACCATTTGAGTAGGCGCCTTGTAGTTGCTCTTAGAGCAACTCCAATGCGGCAGCCCATTTCGTCCGCCACCGTCCGTTTGGGCTGCTGTGGACAAAAATGATGGCCCAACGCGCCGACCCTATCCCAAATCGCGTCCGCTTCGCATTCACTCGGACCCATTTCCAGCCCAAATTTGAGCCTGAAATATGTCCGAGCCGCCGCCCATGGAGCCCGATCCGGTGAGGCAGTGGCGGAGCTTCATGGGGACGCGCCCCACGTCCTCTTGTTGTCCACCGCGTCTGGCCCCAACCAACGTTTCCGGCCACGCGCGGCCGGCGTTGCCAGCCAGGCCATCCCCCTAAACACCCCGCACCACGCATCTTCTCCGACGCCGGCGAGCCCCCACGCCCTCAACCCTGACCTACTCAGGCCGTGTCCGGCGGCTCGTCAACCGCCTCGTCTCCGCCGGAGACAACCGCGTCGTGCTCCGGCTTGGCCGCTTGGCCCCAGCTCCGCGGGCTTATTGGGCCGGGCCCATTGATGATTGGTCGTCAACAGCAACCAACCTCCCTGTGTGTTGGCAGGACGAAAAGACTACAATATCCTTTGAGCTTGCCTAAAAAAAAACCTTTGAGCTGAATATAATCAGATTTGTGAGGACAGTATGTGTAGAATTGTAATATAGCGAGGGCATTCACGATGATGTGGAGTAATCAGTTGCAAACGAGGCCTAATAGGGGGGGCGAGGCGGATCGTCCGTTGTTTCCTTCCTCTTGTCCCTGGCGGCTGGAACCCTAGCCGCCGCCAGGAGACCCAATCTTCCAGCGCCGTCCTCCGGCGGCTCCCCTCCGCCGGCGACCTTGGTCGTCGGCGGTGAGGGGGGTCGCCGGATCCACGCGTGTGGATCATTGATCCTATGGTTGGGGATGAATTTGGAAACCAGTCTGTTCAAGCAAGGATGGCGTGGTGACGGCGGCATCCTCGTGGTGGACCTGTGTCCTCGGGCTTCGCTGTTGCGACGATGTTTGCTCCAGCGTCGGCGCAGAGCTTGGGAGGTAGTCTAGGAGCGAATGCAGATTGTGGTCTACATCGAAGACATCTGGAAGACGGAACATGTGCTGGGTTCGTGGTTCGTGGATGGCAGGTATGGTTTCCTTCTGCGACGTCTTAGTCGCGTTGGGGTGCCAGATCTGGAGTTCGATGGCGTGTCCGGGGTGTTGCCCCGGTCTGATTCGTTAAACGGTAAGGGCTTCACTTTTAGTAAGCCACCTTGGAGGTCCGCAAAGCTGCATATCAGCGATGGAGCTCAGGTGTGATCCATCATTCTTTTCTTCGGTGGCTGCTGTCGTGGTGCCGGAGGCAGGTGATGGGCGTTGGTGCCAAGCTCAGAGATATTCTGCTATCTTTTCATTGTCATGTCGGTCCTTACGTGACTTGTACTTTAATCTTTATGATATGAATGAGACACGTATTACCGTGAAAAAAAGTAATCAGTTGCATCATATTATTTGGATTAAGTTAATTTTAGTTACCTTATCTGAATTTGTAATCGTGTAGTACCCTCTTTGTTTCAAAATAATTAAAGTTTTAGGATTACCAATTTGACCGGATCTATATAAAAATATATTAATAACATCTACAAAACCAAATTTACTTCATTAAATTCATTATAAAATATGTTTTTGAATTCTAGCCCTCCGTTCCAATTATAGGATGTTCTACTTTTTTCCTTGAATCAAACATATGTAGACGTGTTTTGCACTGTGTGGCTGAAAGGCTATTTATATCACACCTCGTTGGTCAGATATTTTATAAACTAGGCAACGGGATGCTTTGCTCATATAATTTAGCAGATGTTTTGTATATATCTATTTCTTCTCATTTTACCATGGTAACTTAACAAATAATCTCAGTACAAAAATCCTATTACACTGAATATTAGCACATATTTATTTTTATACATCTGAGTTCCATCCTATGCATTGAAGTTGAGCTGCGCTCAGGAGATCTGCGACGGCGGTGCACCGATAAGGTGGGAAAATATCTGGTGCACCGAAGCTTGTGGTGCTACCGGTGCACCAAACTCAAGTTGCGCTTTTAAAATGTTTAAAAAAATTCTAAATTTTTTTAGCACATTCACACAACATTGATGTACATTGTCACAAAAATTTAGCTCAAAATTGAAAACATAAATAAATAAAAAATGACAAATTCAACACTGAATAGTAGATAACATAACTTGGGCTTTAGATTTGACCCATTGTCAAACTGATGTCAAATTTATCATTTTTGTATCTCAAAAAATGATTCAGATTTTGATACAAAATTTTGTGACATCGTATATTGATGTTGTGTTATCATGTTAGATTTTGTTCAGATTTTTAAAGATGTTTTATGACATCCAGTGCACTGGTGGCACCACAAGTGCAGGTGCACCGGATACATTCTCCCGATAGGGCATGCTGTGGCATCCCAACGGCGTCGTGTCATGTTGCATCACATGGTGGCCACATGCGGTGTTTGCTGGGTGCAGCTCATCAGCTGGGAGCTCTACACACAGGAGCGTGGTTGGTCACTCATCAGGAAGCAACATCGATCGACCAAATGGCAATCAGAAGCATTATGCATTGCATAGCCCAATACAATAGTAGTACATCCCAATACTGAATACTTCCTCCGTCCTAAAATAGGTGTCTCAACTTTGTACTAGCTCTGGTACAAATTTGTACTAAGCTCGAGACACTTATTTTGAAACGGAGGGAGTATGTCACATACATCCAGCATTTAGCTCACATTTTATTGAAGATATACACAAGCAGATACCAAGTGGTTCACACAACGACAAGTTCAAATAAGTTCGACATTATACATCCAGTAGAACCACAGTCTCAACAGAGACTAAGAAGTGGAGTTACCGTGAGACCTGCGCAAGAGAAGCTGAAGAATCTGGTCAGTCTCAGCTTGCTTCTCCCTGACTTCCTCCATCTCTTGTTGGGTTCTCGCGATGACCGCATCAGCCTTTTCTGCTCGCTTCTTCAAGGCGTCGATTTCTTCTCGGAGCGCAGCTGCACCCCGTCTTTCCGCCTCGAGTTTGTCCTCGAGAACTTGAACAGCTGGCGACTTCGACGAGCCTGTGGAGCTGGCATGGGAGAGTACCTTGGAAGCGAACTCTGCTGTTGATCTTGGGGTCTGACCATCTTGAACAGCCTTTCCCATCACAGTTTCCATAGCAGCCTGAAAAGTTCCAGTTAACAGAGTAGGAGAGAAGTTGCATCAGTGAACCATCAAGCAGAACAACTTTTACATGTTGTATTGCACGCGAACTATGTTTTAGTTCTAAAAGTTGACATGGTAAGCTATATTTATGGAACCGACAGATTTTGCATCATCCTATTTTTGTAAGCCCAACAGTAATCACTGGATATATTCTAATCGTTGGATGTTGAGAAATCAAGAAATGTGTCATTTCCATGATGTAACAAAGGTTCTATTGGTGTATCCTTGACAAATAGAAGACCTAGCACCTGAGGAATCAGTTGAGTTTTTCCCGGCCGATGGACGCATTTACCCATCTGAACAAAAGTTGCAAGCTGAGATTTCTGGATCATAGAACAAACAAGAATACTAATACCGCCAACATATAATATATATAAAAAATTCTAGCTAGTCCTATTGGCATGCTATTGAACATGAGATAGAGAAAGATACTTTAAGTTGTCAAAATACTACAGAAGGAGAATCACCGGTTCATGTTGTCATAGAGCATCACTGTATAAAGCAAGCCATTGTCAAGAGAAGAAGATTATCACCTGAAGACGAATCAAACAGCAGAGTGGACTTTTGGAATCCGAATCCTGGCACAGAGAGCAAACTGGTCGCATCTCAACGGCAGTTGATTTGGGCGCATCTGGCTCAAATGTTGGAACATCATGCCCTTCATTTCCTGACGACTTCATACTTTCAGCAGGTTTTGACTGCTCTGCTCCCATTTTTGCCTAAGACATACAGATTCAGATAAGAAACTAGCACTTAGAATCTATAGTAACAAAATGATAAAAGGTCAGAATTAACAAGCAAGTAGGAAGGGCAAACTGTAGATGAATCAACAAATTCCAAAACGCAAATTCAATAGCTAATCGAGGAAACTATACACCTAGAGTTTCTATCCTAGAAAAAATTATGTTTTTAAGCACATCCAAACAAAGACCCTGTTTTTTAATTTTTACTAAAGTTGGAATTCAAGATGGCTTCAGAATATAAGTAGACTAGTAAACTTTTTAAGTTAAACTCTTACCATGATTGCAGCTTCACAGTGGCAGTTTCCCGTCGAATCTGGAGATCCTAAATTCAGTTTGGCGCTGGCATGATCTAGAATGGATGGGAGTACTTGTGGTGCCATTTGTCTTACTGCAGACATGCACTGCTTACTTAACTTGGCAAATCTCTTTAACAAACTCTCAGCTAGAGATGGAATATTACATCTAGAAAAGGTGATGTCATTCTTTTCCTTGTGCATCAGTGCAACAAGCAGGGTTAGCATGCTATCCTTCTTTAGTTTGTCAGACTCTGGGGAGACTAGTTCTGTAGAGTAGGTCAATATGGGAAAAGCATCTTCTGCATCCGATGACAGAACAACCCATGATTCATCATCATGCTGCAGTAAGTCCATCCCATACTGCTCGGAAGAAATTTGACTCTCTGATTCACATATGTCAAGTGCTAATGAAAGCAGGTGCAGACCAGTCACAAGAACATTGCTAGGGGCACGTGATACCGATGATGCGTCGGTGTAAACAGCATAAAAGAGAACAGCACGAACAATTTCAAGGACAGCTTTGGAGGTGGCAATTTTAGAAATACTGCGCAGAGGGCTAAAAACTTGAGTCCATCGAGGTAGTTGAGCACCAAGAGCAGAAACTTTGCAAAAACGGTAATATCTCTCTTTAGCAATCTGCAATTCCCTGGGATTCCAGCGCGGGTGATACAAGTCCAATTCCTTCCAGAATGCTTCGCGAAGCACATACTTGCCCTGTGATATATAACCTTTCTTATTAGTCATGCATTCAAACATAAAAAAGTAAGTCGCACAAGCATGTAGTATAATTTCAAGGATTAAAACCTTTTTCTTTCCAGATGGATCAGAACAAACTGTGACTGAATCTAGAACATCTTGAAATCGTTCGCTTGATGAAAGGTCACGGGGAAGAGACCTCACAATCTGGCTATGGGTGGCATCTCCAACAGCCAATTTATAAATCAATTCTCTCTTCAAGTTGTCTGCTGTGAAACGCCCGCAAAATCTGCGTTCTTTGACTAGTTGCACAATCAAGGTTAGCATTTCTTGTATAAGAACTGGCTCATACCTGAAAAAGCATAAGAAAATTGTTCAACATTTAAACAGAAATATTCAGGCAAACTATTAATCTAGAAATGCACAGAAGCAATAACATGGTATTCCCTTAATGGCTTTATATCATAACACAAAAAATAATAATTCTAGAGCAAAAATAAAAAAAAGTTTGACCTGAATATCACTCAAGTGCGCAACTAAAAGAATATAGTAAGCACAAACGAGCTTCATGTGCCACAGCATGTAAGAAGATAAGTACGTCCTGTTGCCACATAAGCACAATCAAATAACAACGGTTACAACTAAAACTTACTGGCACTGACAGAGAAAATAGAATGATGAAGATAAAATTGAGCACACTCCACAAGACGAGATGATAAAAATAAAAAGTAATTCTACATGATTACAAAAAGAGTATGCTTAAACTTTAGCAAGTAGGGAGACAAGCAAGAAAAACGGTTGACTGGGTTATCAATGCAAACGTACATGTACCACCAAAAATTAAAAGAAGCAATATGTTAACAGAAACACAAGTCGATATGTCATTATATACTGGGGGCTTACTCATTGTGTTCAGTGAGATCCAGAGATGTATAATCTGACAAACCAAATCTTTCTTGAATGATCCTCACAAACAACTCTGGAGAAGATAATGCACCACAGCATTGAAGCAGAAACAAATCCGACTCCAAGCCCTGTTCAAACCTGGAAAGATGGGTAAACAGTATAACTTAAGGACTGTAAGTTGAATAGCAGTTCATTTGAGGTGAGCAAGAAATTACCATTGCACAGAGCGGTACCACTCAGCACTTAGTATAGCTGCATCACCGTTCTTACGCCACATTCCGGCACGCACTTGTGCGCAAAATACTCTCACTCTTAATGGATGCTCCATCACAACTGAAGCAAACCCATGAGGCTCACAACCTCCAAGTACCTGAGAGAAGAACTCATTGGACTGCACAACCGAACATTCCTCTGTTTTGGCATCCTCTCTGAAACATTTCTTCATTGCTTCACGCAATAGTAATGAAAGCATACGGTGTAAAGGGATATGAAAAGAAGTTTCTTGTGAACTGACATCAAAGACAACATGAGGCCAGCTTGTCATGTTGAGTATTCCTAGTTCATCAGTTCCTGAATCTGGGTGAGCATATAAAAGGCTGCCGTCGGTCAGAGCAACAGCAACAGCATTTTCAGAGTGCAATTGCACATCCGGTGCACTGCTAGTTTCTTGCAACTTTCCCTTGTCTGTGACGTTACCAACCTGAGGAATCCCCACTTGACCTATGAGCAACATGTTGCCGGACTCTTGAACAGGAGGACCAATTACTTCATAATAATCTGCAGCATCGTTTAATTGGGATACTTCATTAACCTTCACGCCCACCCCACCAATCTGTTTATCTGATCCACCCCTGGTAGCATCAAGAGGCAGCAACTTTCTCCTCAGCGGACCAGGTTCCAGCCAGCTATCGATAGCTTTCAAGCACTGACGAATTAGACAGGCGGCAGGTGCTGGTAATTCACTGCTCAAAGAACTCTCTCTGGTACTCAAATTGCATACTGAGTTCTCCTGGGAGACCCTTCCAGCTTTTGCAAGTTGCTGGTTCTCGACAGTTTCGATGACTTTTATCGTAGTGGAGCATATAGTAACACTTGTTGACTCTTGTTGCCCAGGAGAAGAAAATGCTCCCTTAATCAAAAGATTCTGAATGATCCCAAGATAGTGTCCTAGCACGAAAGGCGCAGATAGATTCTCATTCTCATCTTCAACATGAATAGTCGTCGCTCTCTTGTGAGGATCCATTCCTTGCACAAGTAACAACAGCTTAACCCATGAACTTGTTAGATCAGGCCTCTCAGAAGCAACATACACAGAAACCTCCTCATGTCTCAGGACATAGCGCACATCTTCCAATAATCTAAAAGAAGCGTCGTACAAATTTACCCATTTGCTCGTCTGCAAATAACAAAGTAGAAACATTCCTGTGAGCATATGAAATAACATTACACTGTACAAATCACACTATATTAAGTTGTTATATACAGCGGTGCAGAATACCCAAGAGAAACCAAAATCTGCTTCATAAGTTGCCTATCAGTCTATCAAATCTTCCTGGGATCTGTTTAACATATATACTGAACACACATTTATCAGAAAACCAACAAAATATTGCTCATCCATCCCCAGTAATCCAAGTACGTGGAAATGTTATTTTTCTCTTGTGCATTGTTTTTTTGGGAGTTCTCTTGTCAATAGTCGAAGAGATGCTAGGCGTGTTAATGTTTGATGACAAGCCTACATTCAGGGCCTATGCCCTGTTTTTGACCTATAAGTGTTACCATCAACGGTATATAAGAGAAATATGTTCGCCATGAATTGTACCAGCAGCTTTGACAGATTATAGCAATTATGCTCGAAAAGTAACAATATCCCATCAGTGCACAGTGGCTGGATAATAAGGCATATAAGCATCTAACTTTTGAGCCACAGAAAGAAGAAGCTAAACATACCTGTAAACTACCATCCTCACCAACGCAAGAAAGAAACAGAGCTGTCAAACATTCAAGAAGAGTACCCAACAAATTGTGCTCGCGCACAAGCCTTGTAGTCAGCGCAGGCACGGTAAATATTTGGACAGAAAAGGCTGGTATCAGTGGATACTCCTCCAGCACATAGTCGTTGCCCCTTTAATAACTTCAGAAAATGCAACAGGGTAGTACTGTATGAAAACTTTGGCAAACTCATACTTCAAAGCCGGTTCAGCGATAAGCTTCAAAAGCAACTCATGCAATTTGTTCACAACTTTCTTGTCCAGTACCCTCTCTGCCCTCACCAATGCATCCAAGAGACCAGGGGACTCATGGATCCTTTGGCACACAAAACTTAGAAGGCTTTCACTACATGCGCAGAAGCGAAGCAGCATGTCAGCGATAGAAACTGTCAACTCTTGGGCAACCCTCTTGCAATAATCATCAGCCTTTGCACGAGGCATGTATATCCTCTCCTTCCAGAACAGCAAGAGCTCGTCCAACACAGGCCCTACGGAGCTCGCAAGCTCCTCGGTAAGAGGCTTAATATGTTCTCCCCCCTTATGCCTCGAGCAGAACCCTTCAGGCTTCCAAGCAGTAGCATCCCCACAATCACAACACCCACCACCTGTTTCAAGGATGGAGTAATCATGATCCTTGTGATTACCATTCTGGAAGCACGGAACACAAATCACGCATGTGGGGTCACTCTCGCAGGTCCGGCAGCGGTAAGCAAGGACATTCTGCCCCCAGACAGACCCGCAGACAGCGCGGTCATCCTCAGAGCTGAGCTCCATGTCATGAAGCATTGCAGCTGGATTTTTGCCGAACATCATCCACTGCAACCACAACAGGCTCTCACTGTATGCATTGCTGCTGCTGATGTCGTCTTCATTCTTCTGTGATGGCTCGCGGCACTCCAGTAAATCAGTGCCCGCTGACAAGATGGCCCTCGTGATCTCCGAAATCTTATCCTTGTGCTCCTCCAAATACATGAGCAAGCCTTCTTGATGTTGCTGCTCTTCTGGAACTCCACAGATTATCAGCTTCTGCAAGAGGGACACAGTGCTAGTACATTAGCTGATTAGCAGAGTTGAAGGATTTCTTTTTCCTTTTTTTGGCAAATGCTACTTCGTCCCTCCGTTTCAAAATAATTGAAGTTCTAGAGGATTTTCCTAAGTCAAACTTCACTAATTTTGACCAAACCTACATAAAAACATATCAACGTCTACTGTAGATTCATTATGAAATATCAGCACGGTCTACAAAAGCAAATTCACTTAATTAGATTCATTATGAAATGAATTTCGATATTATGTATACATATATTGGAGATCATAGATCTTTGCGTATTGTTCTATAGACATGGCCAAACTTTAAAAAGTTTGACTTGGCAAAATCCTAGAACTTCAAATAATTATTTTGGAACGGGGGGGAGTGTATCCTACTGACTGATTGCAACTTTTCATCATGTGGATCTCCAATCAAAGCATCGAGAAAGCTGAATGAGAAAAAACGTTCTTGGCTAAAAGAATCTGTCGGTGGTGATCAGGTCCGAAAGAGGAAAGGACCAACAGAGTATAACTGTTTTTTATGTGAACTTGTGAATACATAAATCAATTCCACCAGGGCGAACCCCAAGACGCAGGCGCTACCAGTAATTCTAAGAACAAATCCCACACAGGCAACCGCCGCCATGTGTGGGCAGATCGATAAGAGGAGACGAGGAAGACGCACCTGCACCAGCTGCGCGGCGGCCCCGCCGTCGTCGATCCCGGCCATAGCAAGCAGAAGCAGCCGGTTGGCGCAGGTCCAGCCTTGCCTCGCCGGATCAAACCCTGCAGGAATCCTCCCCCGCAGCCAACACAGGAACCCCAGCAAATTCCCCAACTGTAGGCGACGACTGACTTATTACTGAGTAGTACGTAGAGTGGAGATGGTTGAGCGAGCCCGCTAATGACTAAACTAATCCCAAAGCCCGCCACGTCATCCTCCCCACCACGCACTCGTTCGCCTCCGGAACAAAAGTCCTTTGCCGCTACCGAAGTTTTTCTTCTTTGCTTTCTCCGCATTCTTTTGCCGCCACTAAAAGGGGCCTTTTTTTTTTATCAAATCCTAGCCGCCGCGGCCCCCGCCCCAACTTTTCTAAACATACGCCTTCCCTGACCGGTGGCTTCCTCGGCGGCAAGAGAAGTGCAACCCGTCCGTCTTGTTTTCTTTTACTTAGATTTTTCTTTTCTTCGATGACAAATGTGTTACAATGAGGTCTTTTCGGTCTCTCCCTAACACAATGATGACCAATCCAAATGATTGTAGCAGGCTTATACTCCTAGCCCATGGCCGTGAGCAGGGATAGATACTCGGTTTGGCTCGGTTGCCCCCCGTCGCTCCCATGGGTGACGGCCGGGCGAAACCCTAGCTCCGCGCCCCCTTCCCCTCCCTCTCCCCCTCTACCCTTGCCGCCGTCGGGCAAACTGTCGGGCTTTGCCCGACAGCGGCGAGACCCTTCTTCCTCCTCACTAGGGATCGGCCCCATGTGTCCATGCTTTGCTTAGTATCATGCTTTGACACTTGACAAAGCTTGCCGGAGCGCACCAGATGCCTCCATGTGCCATTTTTGTCGAGTGTTCATCCTTTAACACTCGCCAAAGCATACCCAAAATTCGTAGATTGACCCATCACTAGTAGAAAAAGGGTCATCTGTCCCGGTTGGTAAGGGTCTTTTGTCCCGGTTGTTGAACCGGGACTAAAGGGTCGTTACTAATGCCCTAGCCCTGTAGTCCCGGTTCTTACACAAACCGGGACAGATGGGCCTCCACGTGGCCGGTGCGGCGAGCCCAGGCAGGAGGGCCTTTGGTCCCTGTTGGTGGCATTAACCGGGACCAATAGGCATCCACGCGTCAGCATTTCAGGGGCTGGGGTTTTTGTTTTTTTAAGGGGGGGGGGGGGGGGGGTTGGGGGGTTTGGGGGGTTAATTTAGGTGTTTCATATATTGTGTTAGCTAGCTAATTAATAGAGAGAAGTGTCCTCTCTTATCTCCGTGCTTGGTCGACGCTACATACTATATACGTATAGAGAGGACTAGACACGCTAGCTAGTAAGGAAATGAAGGAAAAAAGAAGATCGTCATGAACATATGCATACAGAGAGAAGTGATATCGACCACCTCTCCTTCTCCGAGAGATTGGTCGAACAACAAGTTCTCGTATATCTATCCGACACTACCGGCTACATATATACAATAATTATCTCTTACAATATAATCTCCTAATTATATATTAACACAGGGTCCACATAGTATTCTCCGTCTTCAACGATCACGTGGTCAAGGAAGAATGCCGCCAATTCCTCTTGAATTGCTCGCATACGATCTGGTGGTAGGAGTTCATCTCGCATCCGAAAGATCTAATTTGAAGAAGGGGGTCAATACATATATATATATGAATAAATGAAACTCAACACAAATGATGATAATAAAATAAAATTGTGAATATTATTGCTTACACACTTCATATTGTTCGTCAGAGTAGCCCCGCTCACAGGCCGTGTGGCAGATGGACTCGCAAACGTAGTATCCACAAAAATCATTCCCTTGTTCCTGCCACAACCACTTTACAAGAAATAGAGGTCAATCAAACTGATAAGCAAGAATGCTAAATGGTATTGATGAAACTAGAGCTTGAATCACTAGGAGATGCGCGGAACATGCTACTATAGTACTTACTTTCGGTGTCTAAATTGCAGCTTCTTCGGCAGTCCCGGAGCTTTTTTGGTGAATTTTCTCCAAACCCTGCCAGACAAAGAAAACAATTACTTGATATCAGGAAATGAACAAAGTTGCTGATATGGTGGATAATGATCGATTTAACTTACTTCTCGAGCATTTGAGTCATGTCCGCATAGTCCTGGGGATCTTTTCGTCTCGAGTCTAAGACGGTTACTAGTCCCTGCTCAAACTTAATCTCTAGGAGAATATAGTGGAAGTTGTGCACGCATGCATAACTCATCAATTACATTACTATAACCTGGACTAATAAGGGAATCCGAATATGCACAAGACAGTAACACTCACTTGAAGTTCTAAGGAAAGAGTATTATATCTTTTTTTCATTTATTACCAATGATCGTAGCAAGTTGGCCTCGGTATTTTCAGCATGATATTTAACCTCAGTTGCATCTATGAGATTTGTGTTAATGAACCCAATATCACCGATTTGTTTTTTCTTCAATTCGGCGATCTTCAATCTGCATAATATAGTGAGGATAATTATAAATACATGCAATGAAAGAGCTGACCTATATAGAGAGACTTAATGACAGAAGTAATACTACTTACAGACAGTAGCAAGTGACCATTGATTTATCGAGGGCCTTTTGATTGAAAAACTGGAAGAACTCCTCAAATGGAACATTCAACAGTTCAATTCCAACGAGGTCATGCTCCTCTTTAACTCTCAGCGTCAAAATATTCCTCCCCTCAGACTCTCTGCAGGTTTTCATGTACCAATCATGGAATCTTCGCATCATCGTTGTTATAGATCTTTCATCTTTGACGAGAGGCTTCCCGTACTCGTATCTGTGTTCCTCCACCTCCAAGAAATCATAATGTACATCGTCAAAGGTAATCTCCAAGATTGCTATAACCGGGCACCATCCTCGGATCATTAGCAACGATGTCGCTAGACACCTTGAGCGGGGGGCACGATTGGTCCGCTTGTTCGCCGAGCTGGGCAATTTTTTCCCAGCTCATCGTTGTTTTAACCTTTGATCACTCACAGTACTTCCCGACCGCTCCGCTTCGACAAATGTCTTTGCAATAATGCACTCATAGTTGCCTTTCGGTGGAGACTTTGGTGGTTTTGTCAGGGCAGCCAGAGTGCGCTTCGCTTTCACCGGATCTACCTTCTCCTCCGGAGGTGGATGTTTCTTTGCTTTCACCCCTTGAAAGAAGTTCGTCACTTCGGCTCGCACGATCTTCACGTTCTCGTCCGGGGTCCTCTCGTATGGTAACTTCTCTAGAGTCTTCAGAGAAGGACCGAATCTGTATTGCCTCCCGCCTCTGGCTGTACTGCTAGATGCCGGCAGAGCAGACGGAGCAGCTGCGGCTGTCTTCTTTCCTTACTTACGAGGCAGAGGAGAAGGACTACGACGCCACGAGCAGCTTGGCAAGGGCGGCGTGTCTCTTCCGCCCTTGCTGACGAGGCGGAGAAAGAGGAGGCTGGCTGCTCGGGCGCGCCGGCGCAGGAGGAGAAGGAGGCGGAGTGCCGCCACGCGCCGGAGAAGGAGGCTGAGTGCCCTGATCACTCACCGGAGGAGGAGGTGGAGGAGGAGGCGGAGTGCCCTTACTCGCCGGAGGAGGAGGAGGAGGCGGAGGCGTCCAGTTCGGAAGGTTGATGAGCTCCTTCCGCCATAGGCATGGAGTCCTCAAACAAGAACCCAGCCGAGTCTCCCCTTCACCGGTAGGGTGGTCAAGCTGGAGGTCCTCAAATCCCTCCGTTATTTTGTCCACTGTCACCCTAGCATATCCTTCTGGAATCGGATGACAGTGAAAAGTTGCGCCGGGTTCAGGAGGTCGAACAGAGCCGACAGCCGCCTTGACTTTGAAGTTCTGCCATTGCGTCATAAGGTGGCAATGTTAAGACTCCGTGATAGCATCCACGAGGTAGCTAGCAGGAGCCGTCAAGACATGCTCCGGCTGAAGCAGCTCGGTGGAAGCCACGCTGCTTCTCCGCTGAGATGGCGGGGTAGCTTCGGGGGTAGTTTCGGCAGGTCGCTTGCTGCGAGCTACGTCTCATTCCTCTAGCGCTTGAACCCTTTCGTGCAGCTTCTGAATTTGGGTCCGCTCTACTTTTTTCCTCATCTCCTGGCATTTATAACCGCCTGCGTCCGGAAAACCAGCCTTCCACGAAACGGAGCCTGGCGTGCCTTGTGTCCGTCCAGGGTGCTGAGGATTCCCGAGGGCCATTGTGAGCTCGTCGTTCTCTCTGTCTGGAACAAACGTCCCTTGCTGCGCCGCATCGATATACTGTTGAAGCCTCCTGACTGGTATCCTCATTTGCTCGTCCGTCCAAACGAACTTCCCTTATACAGGGTCCAAGGTTCCGCCAGCCTCGTAGAACCAAGTCCGGCAACGGTCTGGCCAGTTCATTGTCTCTGGTTCGATCCCTTTATCAAGTAGATCATTCTCAGCCTTGGCCCACAACGGCCGGGCTTTGAGGTAGCCACCTGACCCCGTGCGATGGTGAAGCTTCTTCTTCGTAGCATTTTTCTTGTTTGTCGCTGACATCTTCTTACTCTTTTTCGATGTCTTGCGGGCCACAAATGCGGGCCAGTGATCTCTGATCTTCTCATATTTGCCGATGAATTCTGGTGTCCCTTCTTTGTCGACAAATGTTTTCAGCTCATTCTTCCACCTCTTGAATAGGTCTGCCATCTTCTTAAGAGCATGAGACTTGATTAATTGCTCTTTAACTGGCTTCTCCGGATCCTCCTCTGGCGGTAGGGTGAAATTTTCCTTCAGCTTAGTCCAAAGGTCATCTTTCTGCATATCATTGACATAAGACACCTCAGGGTCTTCCTTCTTAGGCTTATACCATTGGTGGATGCTGATCGAGATCTTGTCCCTAACAAGAACCCCGCACTGAGTAGCAAATGCTTCCTTTGTCCGGATGGGTTCAATCGGTTGGCCGTTGCGCGCAATTTTTGTGATCTCAAACCTTTCATCCGAGCGCAACTTTTTCTTTGGGCCTCGTCTCTTTACCGAAGTTGTGCTCGATCCGGAGGGCTAGAAAAAAGAAGAAAGACGAGAGTTAATTAATATGTGTACATACCAAAACAATGAATGCATCAATTAGCTAGTCAGCACATGCTTAACTAATATATTTACCTGGTCGGACTCTGTTCAGTCACCGGAGCCGTCACCACGGGCTCCTTCTTGCACCAGCATTGGGTCACCGGAGCCATCATAATCATGTCTTTCCTCCTCCATTCTTCGATCACCATAGCCTGCTTCTTCACCATGTTCTTCCAGACCATCATTGTCGTAAAGATACGACAAGACATCACCTTCGGCTAAGATTATGTCCCCCAACACCTCTTCTGCTTCATCGTCTTGTCCGTGCTCCATTGTTTCTGCAAATATTACAACATGGAAATTATTACACAAACATGACAGCAGGTGGATATATTAGTGGCAAACGTAGACCTAGCTTATTCCGGGTTTGGGGTGGCCTCGGCAACGCTTCAAGGGTAGGGGCGCGGCGGGAGTGGGTAGGAGACCGACATCGTTTTTTTCTAGGGTTTGGCCGAGCGAGAGGGCCCGGGGGTGCTCTCGTGGTATAAGTTATCACGGTCGAGAGAGGGTATATATATCGACCGCCCCTCATGTCGAAGTTATCCGGGAGGGGGTTATATCAACAACGACGACATACATACATGGGAAAATACTGTTATCGGGGAGGGGGTAGGTCGACCCCCCCCCTCGTGTTGAAGTTATCGGGACACGGGGTATATCGACAACGACATATCCGATAAAAAAAAATAAGAAGACTAAGAAGAAATAAAAAAAGGAGAAGAAGAAAGGAATAGAGGAGAAGATTGAAGAAAAAAAGAAGAAAAAAAAGAGGAGAAGAAGAAAGGAATAGAGGAGAAGAAGAGTATTTTCTCTTCTTCTCCTCTATTCCTTTCTTCTTCTCCTCTTCTTTTTCTTCTATTTTCTTCTTCTTATTTATTTCTCCTCTTCTTCTCCTTTCTTCCTCTTCTTATTTTCCTTTTTCCTCTCATTCTTTTTCTTCTTCTTCCTTTCCTAGCTAGATATATAAAACTTTTATAAAAATGTAACTTTTGCATATATACATGGAAAAAAATGTTATCGGGGAGGGGGTATATCGACCCCCCCCCTCGACCCTATACCCTAGTTCCCGACCCTCGACCGCTCGACGATCCTCGACACTCTCGTTCCTGATAAAAATTAAGAAGAGGAAGAAGACGAAAAAAAGAGGAGAAGAAGAAAAAAAAGGAGAAGAAGAAGGAACAGAGGAGAAGAAGAAAAAATAGATTTATTTAATCTATTTTTTCTTCCTATCCTCTTCTTCTCCTCCTTCTTCCTCTTCTTATTTTCCTTTTTCCCGCTCCTTCTTTTCCTTCTTCTTCCTTCTTCTTCCTTCTTCCTTCTTCCTCTTTTCTTCTCCAACACAAAACACATCTCATCTCATCTCATTTCATCCAAAAATAATTCTTTGCATATGAACATACATACATTTACTTTTTTTTATTAAATGTTACATATGCACATTTTCTTAAATGAGCATATGAACATTTTCTTAAATATTAATGAGCATATGAACATACATATCACCAAAAATAGACCTTTTTTCTTGGTAACAAAAAAAAATGCAAAAACGAGCATTATACAGCATATACAGAGCATTATACAGTGAACATACATACATACATACATCGTAACAAAAAAATGAAAAATAGGCCGGTGGTCGGCGACGGCGATGATGGTTGACGGTGGCGCTTACGGATGGCGTGCGGGGACGGCAATGAGAAGGAAAGGGGAGGAGGCAGGGGCTCACAGCGCGGGAAGGGGTCGAGGTCGCCGGCCGGAATCGGTCTTGGCCGACGAGCAACCTCGAGGATGAGCAGGTCACGGGAGCAGGCGTGGTGCTTCCCGTAGCGAGACGACGACGGGCGCGGGCGATGGCGGCAGCGGCGACGACGTGACGGCAACGATGGCGTCGGCGAAGCGTGGGCGGCGTCGGGACAGCCTGGCGGCGTCGATGTCGTTGGCGTCATCGGAGGCTAATGTGAGATGAAAACTGAAATTTCCTAAGTGATTTCTTATATACCCAGAGCATTGGTCCCGGTTCGTAGCACCAACCAGGACCAATGCCCCCCTTTAGTCCCGGGTGGTGGCCCCAACCGGGACCAAAGGTCAGCTTTCAGCAGCCCAAAGGGCGGGAAGCGGCGACCTTTGGTCCCGGTTGGTGGCACCAACCGACTAAAGGGGATATTTCCGGTTGTTGCCACGAACCGGGACCAGTGGTATTGGTCCCGGTTCGTGCCACCAACCGGGACCAATGGCCTTGCACAGCGGCGTGGTGGTGGGAGTTTAGTCCCACCTCGCTAGTTGAGAGCGTCGACTACCTGTTTATAAGCACTGTTGCCTCCACTCCCTCGAACTCCTCTGAACTGCAGGCCTATGGGGCTAATTTGACACTGCTTTGCCTGTGGGCCTGCTGGGCCTTCTGCGGGCCTGAATCCTGGCCCAACTAGCTGGGTTTCTAGTCGTATTCAAGCCGTGGTGGCCGAGGAGGTGGCATTTTTTAATTTTTTTCTAGTTTTTTGTTTTCTTTGTTGCTTTATTTTTTTATTTTGTTTCTACTTACAACAAAATACTTACTGTTGCTATTTTATTTATTTTATTAAGGTTTGTTTATTTTGTTTTATTATAGTTTATTTTATTTTATTTTATTTTGTTTCTACTTATTTATTTTATAAAAGTTTATTTTATTTTGTTTCTACTTATTTATTTTATTTTATTTTATTTTGTTTCTACTTATTTATAAAAGTTTATTTTGTTTATACTTATTTATTTTATTTTCTTTTTTTGCCTTTTGTATTTATGTTATGAAAATTCTTTTTGCTTTTAATGTTTTGAACAGAAAATACTTTGATAATTTTAGTTGTATAAATTCTATATAATTTTAGTTTCAATAATACTAGAGGTTTATAAAAGCTTTTTGTTGATTCCTTTAGTACCGGTTCTTTCTGCCCTTTCTGACTTCATTTGTTATTTTTCATGCATTTATTGATTATTTTGAGCTATAAGACCCTGAAATTGAAAAGCATTTCAAATGAACTGTGAAAAGGTTGAAAGTTGGCATGGTATCATCATTTCATCCACATAGCATGTGCAAGAAAGTTGAGAGGGTTACGACAAAAACTGGATGCACTTCGTGTACAAAACGGATAATGGTATCATACTAAATGCATTACAAAGTTGGCATGGTATCATCATAATAGTTGCGGGAGAAAGTCTTCACTTTTTCTTCGCTTGTGTCATTTGCTTATTGCGTCGTAACCATGGATAATCTTCATCGTTTATCAGGATGCTTGGGCCAGCCTTGACTTTGAAGGGAGGAATTTCATGAAACTTTTCATAATCTTCAGACATGTCTATCTTGCCCTCCACTCCCACGATGTCCCTTTTTCCTGAAAGAACTATGTGGCGCTTTGGCTCATCGTATGATGTATTCGCTTCCTTATCTCTTCTTTTTCTCGGTTTGGTAGACATGTCCTTCGCATAGATAACCTTTGCCACATCATTGGCTAGGACGAACGGTTCGTCAGTGTACCCAAGATTTTTCAGATCCATTGTTGTCATTACATGCGGTGGGTCTACTGCACCCCCGCCTCTGACAGATTGACCCATTTGCACTTAAACAAAGGGACCTTAAAATCATGTCCGTAGTCAAGTTCCCATATGTCCACTATGTAACCATAATATGTGTCCTTTCCTCTCTCGGTTCTTTGCATCAAAGCGGACACCTCTGTTTTGGTTGATGCTCTTTTGATCTTGGGCGATCGTGTAAAATGTATTCCCATTTATCTCGTATCCTTTGTAAGTCAATACAGTCAAAGATGGTCCCTTGGACAACGAGTACAGCTCATCACAAACAGTGTTGTCACCTCTGAGACGTGTTTCCAACCAACTGCTGAAAGTCCTGATGTGTTCACATGTAATCCGATCGTCGCCTTTGCTCCGGGTGTTTGGGCGCAGACTGTTCTTGTGTTCATTGACATATGGGGTCACCAAGGTAGAGTTCTATAGAAGCATGTAGTGTGCTTGAGACCAAGAATATCCGTCCCTGCATATTATTGAGTCCCCTCCAAGCGTGCCTTTTCCAGTCAGTCTCCCCTCATACCGTGATTTAGGGAGACCTATCTTCTTAAGGCCAAGAATGAAGTGAACACAAAACCCAATGACATTCTCTGTTTGATGGCCCATGGAGATGCTTCCTTCTGGCCTAGCGCGGTTATGGACATATTTCTTTAGGACTCCCATGAACCTCTCAAAGGGGAACACATTGTGTAGAAATACGGGCCCCAGAATGACAATCTCGTCGACTAGATGAACTAGGACGTGCGTCATGATATTGAAGAAGGATGGTGGGAACACCAGCTCGAAACTGGCAAGACATTGCGCCACATCACTCCTTAGCCTTGTTATGATTTCTGGATCGATCACCTTCTGAGAGATTGCATTGAGGAATGCAGATAGCTTCACAATGGCTAATCGGACGTTTTCCGGTAGAAGCCCCCTCAATGCAACTGGAAGCAGTTGCATCATAATCACGTGGCAGTCATGAGACTTTATGTTCTGGAACTTTTTCTTTGGCATATTTATTATTCCCTTTATATTCGACGAGAAGCCGATGCGGATCTTCATCTTGAGCAGGCATTCAAAGAAGATTTCTTTCTCTTCTTTCGTAGAGCGTGGTCGGCGGGACCTTCATCTTTGCCGGAGGCATGCCTTCTTTTTCGTGCAAACGTTGCAGGTCCTCCCGTGCCTCAGGTGTATCTTTTGTCTTCCCATACACACCCAAGAAGCCTAGCAGGTTCATGATACGTCTCCAACGTATCTATAATTTTTGATTGCTCCATGCTACTTTATCTACTGTTTTGGACTATATTGGGCTTTATTTTCCACTTGTATATTATTTTTGGGATTAACCTATTAACCGGAGGCCCAGCCCAGAATTGCTGTTTTTTGCCTATTTCAGTGTTTCGAAGAAACGGAATATCAAACGGAGTCCAAACGGAATTAAACCTTCGAGAACGTGATTTTCTCACCGAACGTGATCCAGGAGACTTGGACCCTACTCCAAGGAACAAAAGAGGCGGTCACGAGGGTGGGGCGCCCTAGGCGCGCCCCACCTCGTGGGCCCCTGTTGCTCGACCGTACTCCTTCCTCCTATATATACCTCGTACCCCCAAGCATCGTAACAGGAGCCAAAAACCTAATTCCACCACCGCAACTTCCTGTATCCACGAGATCCCATCTTGGGGCCTGTTTTGGAGCTCCGCCGGAGGGGGTATCCACCACGGAGGGCTTCTACATCATCCCCATAGCTCCTCCGATGAAGTGTGAGTAGTTTACTTCAGACCTTCGGGTCCATAGCTAGTAGCTAGATGGCTTCTTCTCTCTTTTTGGATCTCAATATAATGTTCTCCCCCTCTCTCGTGGAGATCTATTCGATGTAATCTTCTTTTTGCGGTGTGTTTGTTTAGACTGATGAATTGTGGGTTTATGATCCAGCTTATCTATGAATAATATTTGAATCTTCTCTGAATTCTTTTATGTATGATTGGTTATCTTTGCAAGTCTCTTCGAATTATCCGTTTGGTTTGGCCTACTAGATTGGTATTTCTTGCAATGGGAGAAGTGCTTAGCTTTGGGTTCAATCTTGCGGTGTCCTTTCCCAAAGGATGTAAAGGGTTGCAAAGGCACGTATTGTATTGTTGCCATCGAGGATAACAAGATGGGTTTTTTTATCATATTGCATGAATTTATCCCTCTACATCATGTCATCTTGCTTAAGGCGTTACTCTATTTTTAACTTAATACTCTAGATGCATCTTTGGATAGCGGTCGATGAGTGGAGTAATAGTAGTAGATGCAGAATCGTTTTGGTCTACTTGTCTTGGACGTGATGCCTATATACATGATCATACCTAGATATACTCATAACTATGCTCAATTCTGTCAATTGCTCAACAGTAATTTGTTCACCCACCGTAGAATACTTATGCTCTTGAGAGAAGCCACTAGTGAAACCTATGGCCCCGGGTCTATTCTCATCATATCAATCTCCATTACTTTAATACTTGCTTTGTTTTTTACTTTGCCTTTTACTTTTTACTTTGCATCTCTATATCAAAAATACCAAAAAAAATATTTATCATCTCTATTAGATCTCACTCTTGTAATTGACCGTGAAGGGATTGACAACCCCTAATCGCGTTGGTTACGAGGAGCTATTGTTTTGTGCAGGTACGAGGGACTTGTGCGTGGCCTCCTACTGGATTGATACCTTGGTTCTCAAAAACTAAGGGAAATACTTACGCTACTTTGCTGCATCATCCTCTCCTCTTTGGGGAAATCCAACGCAGTGCTCAAGAGGTAGCAAGAAGAATTTTTGGCGCCGTTGCCGGGGAGGCTCACGCAAGAGCAAGTCAACCATACCAAGTAACCATCACAATCCCTATCTCTCGCATTACATTATTTGCCATTTGCCTCTCGTTTTCCTCTCCCCCACTTCACCCTTGCCGTTTTATTCGCCCTCTCTCCTCGTTTGCCTTGATGTCTTACTTGGCTCGTTTGCTCGTTTTGTTGAAATAGTTGAGTATTTATTCCTAAACAAAGAAGCCAATATCTATGGATCCTCATCCGCTTGCCAATCTTTTTAAGAGATCCAATTATGATGAACCAATTCCTAGTGATTTGGATGCACTAGATTATCTTTATAAGGTTTTGCACGAAATCTGTGAAGTGACTCACGATAGATCTTTGAATAAAAAGCATGATTGCAATGATTTTATTATAAATTCTTTTGATGTCAATTGTGCTAATAATATGCAAAACCCTAAGCTTGGGGATTCTAGTTTTGCTATATCTACTACTTGTTGCAATGATCATGATTGGGGTGATTCTTCTTATGATCTTGAAAATTTATTTAAGCCCCATGACGAATATGAGATTGATAATATTGTTTGCAATAATATTGAAAGTGGGTTCGGAAGAATGTCAACTTTAGATCCCACATATTTGGAGAATGTTCAATCTTATGAAGTTTTTGATAAAAGTGGGTTTGGAAAGGTCATGACTTTAGTTAATGATAATCCCACTATTTTGGAAGAGTATCAACTTTGGTTGCATGAGGATCGTGTTGAGAATATACTTTATGATAGCTATTTTGTTGAATTTGCCTATGATCCTACATGTAATTATTATGACAGAGGAAAATATGGTTATAGAAATTTTCATGTTACTAAATTACATCTCGTTATGTTGAGATTGCTATTGTTCCTTTCCGCTTCCTTGCATATGCTAGTTTTTGCTTGCTACGATAATTTGTTTGCCTATAATATGCCTATGCATAGGAAGTATGTTAGACTTAAGTGTGTTTGTCACATGTTTTATGATGCTCTCTTTGTGCCTCAATTCTTGTCCTTCTTATGAGCATCATTGAATCTCAATGCCTAGCTAAAAAGGCTTTAAAGAAAAGTGCTTGTGGGGAGACAACCCAATATTTTTCCTTGCTGATTAGTAATAAATAAGCCATCTAGCCTCTGTTTAGATGTGGTTTTATGTTTTAATTAGTGTTTGTGCCAAGCTAGACCTATTAGATCTTCTTGGATGATAGTTATTTGATCTTGCTGTAATTTCCAGAAACTTTGCGCTCAGTGCCCGAATTATTAAAAATCACCATATTGTAATAAAATACTGATTCCAATTGCTGATGATCAATAAACAAATTATATAGGTCTTATAATTTTGGTAGATTTTTTTGAGCTCCAGAAGTTTGCGTTAGTTACAGATTACTACAGAGTGTTCTGTTTTTGACAGATTCTGTTTTTCGTGTGTTGTTTGCTTATTTTGATGAATCTATGGCTAGTAAAATAGTTTATAATCCATATAGAAGTTGGAATACAGTAGGTTTAACACCAATATAAATAAAGAATGAGTTCATTACAGTACCTTAAAGTAGTCTTTTGTTTTCTTTCTCTAGCAGAGCTCACGAGATTTCTATTGAGTTTTGTGTTGTGAAGGTTTCAAGTTTTGGGTAAATTCTTTTGATGGATTATGGAACAAGGAGTGGCAAGAGCCTAAGCTTGGGTATGCCCATGGCACCCCCAAGATAATCTAAGGACACCAAAAAGTCAAAGCTTGGGGATGCCCCGGAAGGCATCCCCTCTTTTGTCTACTTCCATCGGTAATTTACTTGGAGCTACATTTTTATTCACCACATGATAAGTGTTTTTCTTGGAGCGTCTTGTATCATTTGCATCTTTGCTTGTTAGTTTACCACAATTATCCTTGCTGTACACCTTTTGAGAGAGCCATACATAAATTGGAATTTTCTAGAATACTCTATGTGCTTCACTTATATCTTTTGAGCTTGATAGTTTTGCTCATAGTGCTTCACTTATATCTTTTGAGCGTGATAATTTTTGCTCTAGTGCTTCACTTAGATCTTTTAGAGCACGGTGGTGGATTTGTTTTAAAGAAACTATTGATCTCTCATGCTTCACTTAGATTATTTCGAGAGTCGTTAATAGCATGGTAATTTGCTTAATATTAATGTACTTGGTATTCAAGATATGTGAAACTTTCTTTTGAGTGCGTTGAATACTAAGAAAAGTTTGATGCTTGATAATTGTTTTGAGATATGAAGATGGTGATATGACAGTCATGCTAGTTGAGTAGTTGTGAATTTAAAGAATACTTGTGTTGAAGTTTGTGATTCCCGTAGCATGCACGTATGGTAAACCGTTATATGATGAACTCGGAGCATGATTTATTTATTAATTGTCTTCCTTATGAGTGGCGGTTGGGGACGAGCGATGGTCTTTTCCTACCAATCTATCCCCCTAGGAGCATGCGCGTAATACTTTGCTTTGATAACTTCTAGATTTTTGCAATAAGTATATGAGTTCTTTATGACTAATGTTGAGTCCATGGATTATCGCACTTTTTCCCATCCTTCCACCCTTGCTAGCCTCTCTAATACCGCGCACTTTTGGCCGGTATCATACACCCACCATATATTTTCCTCAAAACAGCCACCATACCTACCTATCATGGCATTTCCATAGCCATTCCGAGATATATTGCCATGCAACTTTCCACCGCTCCGTTTATTATGACACGCTCCATCATTGTCATATTGCTAGCATGATCATGTAGTTGACATCGTATTTGTGGCAAAGCCACAGTTCTTAATTCTTTCATACATGTCACTCTTGTTTCATTGCATATCCCGGTACACCGACGGAGGCATTCATATAGAGTCATACTTTGTTATAAGAATCGAGTTGTAATTGTTGAGTTGCAAGAAAAATAAAAGTGTGATGATCATCATTCTTTAGAGCATTGTCCCAAGTGAGGAAAGGATGATGGAGACTATGATTCCCCCACAAGTCGGGATGAGACTCCGGACGAAAAATAAAAAAAAAGAAAAAAAGGAAAAAGAGGCCATAAAAAAAGGCCCAAATAAAAAATGAGAGAAAAAGAGAGAAGGGACAATGCTACTATCCTTTTACCACACTTGTGCTTCAAAGTAGCACCAAAATCTTCATGATAGAGAGTCTCTCATTTTGTCACTTTCATATACTAGTGGGAATTTTTCAATATAGAACTTGGCTTGTATATTCCAATGATGGGCTTCCTCAAATGCCCTATGTCTTCGTGAGCAAGCGAGTTGGATGCACACCCACTTAGTTTCTTTTGTTGAGCTTTCATATACTTATAGCTCTAGTGCATCCGTTGCATGGCAATCCCTACTCACTCACATTGATATCTATTGATGGGCATCTCCATAGCCCGTTGATACGCCTAGTTGATGTGAGACTATCTTCTCCCTTTTTGTCTTCTCCACAACCACCATTCTATTCCACATATAGTGCTATATCCATGGCTAACGCTCATGTATTGCGTGAAAATTGAAAATGTTAAAGTATGAAACAATTGCTTGGCTTGTCATCGGGGTTGTGCATGATTTAAATATTTTGTGTGGGGAAGATGGAGCATAGCCAGACTATATGATTTTGTAGGGATAACTTTCTTTGGCCATGTTATTTTGAGAAGACATAATTGCTTAGTTAGTATGCTTGAAGTATTATTATTTTTATGTCAATATGAACTTTTGTCTTGAATCTTTCGGATCTGAATATTCATACCACAATTAAGAAGATTTACATTGAAATTATGCCAAAGTATCACTCCGCATCAAAAATTCTCTTTTTATCATTTACCTACTCGAGGACGAGCAGGAATTAAGCTTGGGATGCCTGATACGTCTCCAACGTATCTATAATGTTTGATTGCTCCATGCTACTTTGTCTACTGTTTTGGACTATATTGGGCTTTATTTTCCACTTTTATATTATTTTTGGGACTAACCTATTAACCGGAGGCCCAGCCCGGAATTGCTGTTTTTGCCTATTTCAGTGTTTCGAAGAAATGGAATATCAAACTGAGTCCAAAGCGGAATGAAACCTTCGAACGTGATTTTCTCACCGAGCGTGATCCAGAGACTTGGACCCTACTCCAAGGAACAAAGAGGCGGTCACGAGGGTGGGGCGCCCCTCTAGGGCGCCCCCTGCCTCGTGGGCCCCTGTTGCTCGACCAAGCGTACTCCTTCCTCCTATATATACCTACGTACCCCCAAGCGATCGTAGCAGGAGCCAAAACCTAATTCCACCGCCGCAACTTCCTGTATCCACGAGATTCCATCTTGGGGCCTGTTTCGGAGCTCTACCAGAGGGGGCATCCACCACGGAGGGCTTCTACATCATCACCATAGCTCCTCCGATGAAGTGTGAGTAGTTTACTTCAGACCTTCGGGTCCATAGCTAGTAGCTAGATGGCTTCTTCACTCTTTTTGGATCTCAATACAATGTTCTCCCCCTCTCGTGGAGATCTATTCGATCTAATCTTCTTTTTGCGGTGTGTTTGTTTAGACTGATGAATTGTGGGTTTATGATCCAGCTTATCTATGAATAATATTTGAATCTTCTCTGAATTCTTTTATGTATGATTGGTTATCTTTGCAAGTCTCTTCGAATTATTCGTTTGGTTTGGCCTACTAGATTGGTAGTTCTTGCAACGGGAGAAGTGCTTAGCTTTGGGTTCAATCTTGCGGTGTCCTTTCCCGATGTAAAGGGTTGCAAGGAACGTGTTGTATTGTTGCCATCGAGGATAACAAGATGGGTTTTTAATCACATTGCATGAATTTATCCCTCTACATCATGTCATCTTGCTTAAGGCGTTACTCTATTTTTAACTTAATACTCTAGATGCATCTTTGGATAGCGGTCGATGAGTGGAGTAATAGTAGTAGATGCAGAATCGTTTCGGTCTACTTGTCTTGGACGTGATGCCTATATACATGATCATACCTAGATATACTCATAACTATGCTCAATTCTGTCAATTGCTCAACAGTAATTTGTTCACCCACCGTAGAATACTTATGCTCTTGAGAGAAGCCACTAGTGAAACCTATGGCCCCCGGGTCTATTCTCATCATATCAATCTCCATTACTTTAATACTTCCTTTGTTTTTTACTTTGCCTTTTACTTTTCACTTTGCATCTCTATATCAAAAATACCAAAAAATTTATTTATCATCTCTATTAGATCTCACTCTCGTAAGTGACCGTGAAGGGATTAACAACCCCTAATCGCGTTGGTTGCGAGGAGCTATTGTTTTGTGCAGGTACGAGGGACTTGTGCGTGGCCTCCTCTTTGGATTGATACCTTGGTTCTCAAAAACTGAGGGAAATACTTACGCTACTTTGCTGCATCATCCTCTCCTCTTCGGGAAATCCAACGCAGTGCTCAAGAGGTAGCAAGAAGAATTTCTGGCGCCGTTGCTGGGGAGGCTCACGCAAGAGCAAGTCAACCATACCAAGTACCCATCACAATCCCTATCTCTCGCATTACATTATTTGCCATTTTCCTCTCGTTTTCCTCTCCCCCACTTCACCCTTGCCGTTTTATTCGCCCTCTCTTCTCGTTTGCCTTGATGTCTTACTTGGCTCGTTTGCTCGTTTGGTTGAAATAGTTGAGTATTTATTCCTAAACAAAGAAGCCAATATCTATGGATCCTCATCCGCTTGCCAATCTTTTTAAGAGATCCAATTATGATGAACCAATTCCTAGTGATCTGGATGCACTAGATTATCTTTATAAGGTTTTGCACGAAATGCGTGAAGTGACTCACGATAGATCTTTGAATAAAAAGCATGATTGCAATGATTTTATTATAAATTCTTTTGATGTCAATTGTGCTAATAAGATGCAAAACCCTAAGCTTGGGGATGCTAGTTTTGCTATATCTACTACTTGTTGCAATGATCATGATTGGGGTGATTCTTCTTATGATCTTGAAAATTTATTTAAGCCCCATGACGAATATGTGATTGATAATATTGTTTGCAATAATATTGAAAGTGGGTTCGGAAGAATGTCAACTTTAGATCCCACATATTTGGAGAATGTTCAATCTTATGAAGTTTTTGATAAAAGTGGGTTTGGAAAGGTCATGACTTTAGTTAATGATAATCCCACTATTTTGGAAGAGTATCAACTTTGGTTGCATGTGGATCGTGTTGAGAATATACTTTCTGATAGCTATTTTGTTGAATTTGCCTATGATCCTACATGTAATTATTATGAGAGAGGAAAATATGGTTATAGAAATTTTCATGTTACTAAATTACCTCTCATTATGTTGAGATTGCTATTGTTCCTTTCCGCTTCCTTGCATATGCTAGTTTTTGCTTGCTACGATAATTTGTTTGCCTATAATATGCCTATGCATAGGAAGTATGTTAGACTTAAATGTGTTTGTCACAAGTTTTATGATGCTCTCTTTGTGCCTCAATTCTTGTCCTTCTTGTGAGCATCATTGAATCTCAATGCCTAGCCAAAAAGGCTTTAAAGAAAAGTGCTTGTGGGGAGACAACCCAATATTTTTCCTTGCTGCTTAGTAATAAATAATCCATCTAGCCTCTGTTTAGATGTGGTTTTATGTTTTAATTAGTTTTTGTGCCAAGCTAGACATATTGGATCTTCTTGGATGATAGTTATTTGATCTTGCTGTAATTTCCAGAAACTTTGCGCTCAGTGCCCGAATTATTAAAAATCACCAGAATGTGATAAAATACTGATTCCAATTTCTGATGATCAATAAACAAATTATATAGGTATTGTAGTTTTGGTAGATGTTTTTGAGCTCCAGAAGTGTGCGTTAGTTACAGATTACTACAGAGTGTTCTGTTTTTGACAGATTCTGTTTTTCGTGTGTTGTTTGCTTATTTTGATGAATCTATGGCTAGTAAAATAGTTTATAATCCATAGAGAAGTTGGAATACAGTAGGTTTAACACCAATATAAAGAAAGAATGAGTTCATTACAGTACCTTAAAGTAGTCTTTTGTTTTCTTTCTCTAACGGAGCTCACGAGATTTCTATTGAGTTTTGTGTTGTGAAGGTTTCAAGTTTTGGGTAAATTCTTTTGATGGATTATGGAACAAGGAGCGGCAAGAGCCTAAGCTTGGGGATGCACATGGCACCCCCAAGATAATCCAAGGACACCAAAAAGTCAAAGCTTGGGGATGCCCCGGAAGGCATCCCCTCTTTCGTCTACTTCCATCGGTAATTTACTTGGAGCTATATTTTTATTCACCACATGATAAGTGTTTTTCTTGGAGCGTCTTGTATCATTTGCGTCTTTGGTTGTTAGTCTACCACAATCATCCTTGCTGTACACACCTTTTTAGAGAGCCATACATAAATTGGAATTTTCTAAAATACTCTATGTGCTTCACTTATATCTTTTGAGCTTGATAGTTTTGCTCATAGTGCTTCACTTATATCTTTTGAGCGTGATAATTTTTGCTCTAGTGCTTCACTTAGATCTTTTAGAGCACGGTGGTGGATTTGTTTTAAAGAAAATATTGATCTCTCATGCTTCACTTAGATTATTTCGAGAGTCGTTAATAGCATGGTAATTTGCTTAATATTAATATACTTGGTATGCAAGATACGTGAAACTTTCTTTTGAGTGCGTTGAATACTAAGAAAAGTTTGATGCTTGATAATTGTTTTGAGATATGAAGATGGTGATATGAGAGTCATGCTAGTTGAGTAGTTGTGAATTTAAAGAATAATTGTGTTGAAGTTTGTGATTCCCGTAGCATGCATTATGGTGAACCGTTATGTGATGAACTCGGAGCATGATTTATTTATTGATTGTCTTCCTTATGAGTGGCGGTCGGGGATGAGCGATGGTATTTTCCTACCAATCTATCCCCCTAGGAGCATGCGCGTAATACTTTGCTTTGATAACTTCTAGATTTTTGCAATAAGTATATGAGTTCTTTATGACTAATGTTGAGTCCATGGATTATACGCACTTTTTCCCATCCTTCCACCATTGCTAGCCTCTCTAATACCGTGCACTTTTCGCTGGTATCATACACCCACCATATATTTTCCTCAAAACAGCCACCATACCTACCTATCATGGCATTTCCATAGCCATTCCGAGATATATTGCCATGCAACTTTCCACCGTTCCGTTTATTATGACACGCTCCATCATTGTCATATTGCTAGCATGATCATGTAGTTGACATCGTATTTGTGGCAAAGACACCGTTCTTAATTCTTTCATACATGTCACTCTTGTTTCATTGCATATCCCGGTACACCGGAGGCATTCATATAGAGTCATACTTTGTTCTAAGAATCGAGTTGTAATTGTTGAGTTGTAAGAAAAATAAAAGTGTGATGATCATCATTCTTTAGAGCATTGTCCCAAGTGAGGAAAGGATGATGTAGACTATGATTCCCCCACAAGTCGGGATGAGACTCCGGACGAAAAATAAAAAAAAGAAAGAAAAAAAGGAAAAGGAGGCCATAAAAAAAGGCCCAAATAAAAAATGAGAGAAAAAGAGAGAAGGGACAATGCTACTATCCTTTTACCACACTTGTGCTTCAGAGTAGCACCAAGATCTTCATGATAGAGAGTCTCTCATTTTGTCACTTTCATATACTAGTGGGAATTTTCATTATAGAACTTGGCTTGTATATTCCAATGATGGGCTTCCTCAAATGCCCTATGTCTTCGTGAGCAAGCGAGTTGGATGCACACCCACTTAGTTTCCATTATTGAGCTTTCATACACTTATAGCTCTAGTGCATCCGTTGCATGGCAATCCCTACTCACTCACATTAATATCTATTAATGTGCATCTCCATAGCCCGTTGATACGCCTAGTTGATGTGAGACTATCTTCTCCTTTTTGTCTTCTCCACAACCACCATTCTATTCCACATATAGTGCTATATCCATGGCTCACGCTCATGTATTGCGTGAAGATTGAGAAGTTTGAGAACATCAAAAGTATGAAACAATTGCTTGGCTTGTCATCGGGGTTGTGCATGATTTAAATATTTTGTGTGGTGAAGATAGAGCATAGCCAGACTTTATGATTTTGTAGGGATAACTTTCTTTGGCCATGTTATTTTGAGAAGACATGATTGCTTTATTAGTATGCTTGAAGTGTTTTTACTTTTATGTCAATATTAAACTTTTATCTTGAATCTTTTGGATCTGAATATTCAGACCACAAATAAGAGAATTACATTGAAAATTATGCTAAGTAGCATTCCACATCAAAAATTCTGTTTTTATCATTTACCTACTCGAGGACGAGCAGGAATTAAGCTTGGGATGCTTGATACGTCTCCAACGTATCTATAATTTTTGATTGTTCCATGCTATATTATATTCTGTTTTGGATGTTTAATGGGTTTTGTTATACACTTTTATATTATTTTTGGGACTAACCTATTAACCGGAGGCCCAGCCCGAATTGCTGTTTTTTTTCCTATTTCAGTGTTTCGAAGGAAAAGAATATCAAACGGAGTCCAAACGGAATAAAACCTTCGGGAACGTGATTTTTGGAACAAACGTGATCCACAGGACTTGGTGTGGACATCAAGCAACCGACGAGGAGGCCACGAGGCAGGGGGCGTGCCTACCCACCCTGGGTGTGCCCTCCACCATCGTGGGCCCCTCGTGGCTCCACCGACCTACTTCTTCCTCCTATATATACCTACGTACCCCCAAACCATCGAAGAGCACCACGAGAACCTAGTTCCACCGCCGCAACCTTCTGTACCCGTGAGATCCCATCTTGAGGCCTTTTCCCGCGTCCTGCCGGAGGGGGCATTAATCACGGAGGGCTTTGATACGTCTCCAATGTATCTATAATTTTTGATTGCTCCATGCTACTTTATCTATTGTTTTGGACTATAATGGGCTTTATTTTCCACTATTACTTTTGGGACTAACCTATTAACCGGAGGCCCAGCCTAGAATTGCTGTTTTTTGCCTTTTTCAGTATTTCGAAGAAACATAATATCAAATGGAGTCCAAACGGAATGAAACCTTCAAAAACGTGATTTTCTCACCGAACGTGATCCAGGAGACTTGGACCCTACGCCAAGGCACAAGAGAGGCGGTCACGAGGGTGGTGGGCGCCCCCCTAGGGCGTGCCCCCTGCATCACGGGCCCCTCGAAGCTCCACCAACGTACTCCTTCCTCCTATATATACCTACGTACCCCCAAACGATCAGAACAGGAGCCAAAAACCTAATTCCACCGCCGCAACTTCTTGTATCCACGAGATCCCATCTTGGGGCCTGTTTCGGAGCTCCGCCAGAGGGGGCATCCACCACGGAGGGCTTCTACATCAACACCATAGCCTCTCCGATGAAGTGTGAGTAGTTTACTTCAGACCTTCGGGTCCATAGCTAGTAGCTAGATGGCTTCTTCTCTCTTTTGAAGGTACGAGGGACTTGTGCATGGCCTCCTACTGGATTGATACCTTGGTTCTCAAAAGCTGAGGGAAATACTTACGCTACTTTGCTGCATCATCCTCTTCTCTTCGGGGAAATCCAACGCAGTGCTCAAGAGGTAGCAGTTCACGCAAAGGTTCTTTGTCACGTGCATCACGTCGATTGAAGAGCGGACCTCTAGGTCTTTCCAATAGGGTAGGTCCCAAAATATAGATTTCTTCTTCCACATGGGTGTGTGTCCCTCAGCGTCATTCGGAACAGGTAGTCCGCCTGGACCCTTTCCAAAGATTACGTGTAAATCATTGACCATAGCAAGTACGTGATCACCGGTATGCATGGCGGGCTTCTTCCATTGATCTGCCTCGCCTTTGAAATGCTTGCCTTTCTTTCGACATTGATGGTTGGTCGGAAGAAATCGACGATGGCCCAGGTACACATTCGTCCTACATTTGTCCAGGTATATACTTTCAGTGTCATCTAAACAGTGCGTGCATGCATTGTATCCCTTGTTTGTCTGTCCTAAAAGGTTACTGAGAGCGGGCCAATCGTTGATGGTTACAAACAGCAATGCGTGCAGGTTAAATTCCTCCTGTTTGTGCTCATCCCACGTACGTACACCGTTTCCATTCCACAGCTGTAAAAGTTCTTCAACTAATGGCCTTAGGTACACATCAATGTCGTTGCCCGGTTGCTTAGGGCCTTGGATGAGAACTGGCATCATAATGAACTTCCGCTTCATGCACATCCAAGGAGGAAGGTTATACATACAAAGAGTCACGGGTCAGGTGCTGTGATTGCTGCTCTGCTCCCCGAAAGGAGTAATGCCATCCGCGCTTAAACCAAACCATACGTTCCTTGGGTCACCTGCAAACTCAGCCCAGTACTTTCTCTCGATTTATCTCCACTACGACCCGTCAGCGGTGCTCTCAACTTCCCGTCTTTCTTACGGTCCTCACTGTGCCATTGCATCAACTTGGCATGCTCTTCGTTTCTGAACAGACGTTTCAACCGTGGTATTATAGGAGCATACAACATCACCTTCGCAGGAACCCTCTTCCTGGGGGCTCGCCGTCAACATCACCGAGGTCATCTAAATGCGATCTTATACCACAATGCACCGCATACCGGCCATGCGTTCAGATCCTTGTATGCACCGCGGTAGAGGATGCAGTCATTAGGGCATGCATGTATCTTCTGCACCTCCAATCCTAGAGGGCATACGACCTTCTTTGCTACGTATGTACTGTCGGGCAATTCGTTATCCTTTGGAAGCTTCTTCTTCAATATTTTCAGTAGCTTCTCAAATCCTTTGTCAGGTACAGCATTCTCTGCCTTCCACTACAGCAATTCCAGTACGGTGCTACCTCTTGAGCACTGCGTTGGATTTCCTTGAAGAGGAAAGGATGATGCAGCAAAGTAGCGTAAGTATTTCCCTCAGTTTTTGAGAACCAAGGTATCAATCCAGTAGGAGGCTACGCGCGAGTCCCTCGTACCTACACAAAGAAAATAACTCCTCGCAACCAACACGATAAGGGGTTGTCAATCCCTTCACGGTCACTTACGAGAGTGAGATCTGATAGAGATGATAGATAATATTTTGGTATTTTTGTGATAAAGATGCAAGGTAAAATAAAAGCAAAGTAAAAAAGCAAAGGCAATAATAAAGTGACGGAAGATTAATATGATAGAGATAGACCCGGGGGCCATAGATTTCACTAGTGGCTTCTCTCAAGAGCATAAGTATTTTATGGTGGGTGAACAAATTCTTTGTTGAGCAATTGTGAGAATTGAGCATAGTTATGAGAATATCTAGGTATGATCATGTATATAGGCATCACATCCGAGACAAGTAGACCGACTCACCGCATCTACTACCATTACTCCACTCATCGACCGCTATCCAAAGATGCATCTAGAGTATTAAGTTCAAGAAAACAGAGTAACGCCTTAAGCAAGATGACATGATGTAGAGGGATAAATTCATGCAATATGATAAAAAAACCCATCTTGTTATCCTCGATGGCAACAATACAATATGTGCCTTGCTGCCCCTACTATCACTGGGAAAGGACACCGCAAGATTGGACCCAAAGCTAAGGACTTCTCCCATTGCAAGAAAAACCAATCTAGTAGGCCAAACCATACTGATAATTCGAAGAGACTTGCAAAGATAACCAATCATACATAGAAGAATTCAGAGAAGATTCAAATATTGTTCATAGATAATCTTGATCATAAACCCACAATTCATCGGTCTTCACACCGCAAAAAGAAGGTCTGAGGTAAACTAGTCACACTTCATCGGGGGGCTATGGTGATGATGTAGAAGCCCTCTGTGGTGGCTGCCCTCTCCGGCGGAGCTCCGGAACAGGCCCCAAGATGGGATCTCGTGGAGCATGTAAGGTTGCGGCGGTGGAATTAGGTTTTGGCTCCGTGTCGATCGTTTGGGGTGCGTGAGGTATATATAGGAGGAAGAAGTACGTTGGTGGAGCAAGGTGGGGCCCACGAGGGTGGAGGGCGTGCCTGGGGGGGGGGGAGGTCGCGCCCCTACCTCGTGCCCACCTCCTTTCTTTCTTAACGTAGGGTCCAAGTCTCCTGGATCACACTACAAAAAAACACTTCCGTGATGATACGTGTTTGTCATAGTAGGTCGCGTTTTTTGTCATGCATGTACATCCATGACGATTTTATGACAGAATCAAGATAGTCATACTTGTGCTGTCGTAGAAGTGTTCCATGACATTACCAAAATTATCATCACGGAAGTGTCCACTTCCATGACAATAAATCGCGCGTCCGCGAAGTGCTTTTCGTCAAGGGTGACCGACACGTGGCATCCTTTATGTGAACGCCGTTAAGCTATCGGTCCGGTTTTGGATCCATAACCCGTTAACGGCCGGACCAATGGGGATTTTCCACGTGTAAAATTATCATTGGCCGCGAAACACGTGTTGCCTCACCGTTGGGACATATGTCATCCACTCATTGGACAGAGGCGCCTATGATAGGTCGACATGTGGCACGCCCAACAAAGTGCCCATTCCGGTGAAAAAGGCCGGCCCGGTAAAATTAGCGAGCCGACCCATATAAGGCCTACTTGTGTCGTGTCCATTTAAGGCCACGACCCATACGAGATGTGCCAATTCGCCCGTCAACGGCCCGTTAAAGATTTGACACCATTGCAGCCCATCGTCGATTCGAGCCGTTAACGACGCTATATAATCGGACTCAATATCGGCCCGATGAGATTTCGGCTGTTAACGGCCCATTTAATGGATGGGCCAATTTTCGTGATGTACATCTTTCGCCTTTTAGCGATCCATTTAAATGTTGGGCTAATTTACGGCCCGGTGTGTCTTCGACTGTTGTTGGCCCATAAATCGATGGGCCATTTGTAGCCGGACTGAGTTTGACCTTTTAGCGGCCCATTTATGTGTTTGGCCAATTTTTGGCCCGGTGTCACTTTCAGCCTGTTGACGGCCCATAAATCAGTTGGGCCATTTGTAGTTGTGCCTGAGGTTTGGCCTTTTAGCGACCCATTTAAGTGTTGGGCAAATTCCCGGCCCTGTGTGCCTTTCGTCCTGTTAACGGACCATAAATGAGTTGGGCCATTTGTAGTCGGACCTTAATTTTGGCCTTTTAACGGCCCATGCCCTTCATGGTCCAATACCAGCCCGGTTTCTCTTTCAGCCTGCTAAAGGCCCACAACCTGATTGGGCCATTTACAATCTGACGACTTTCGGCCTCTTAGCGGCCCATGCTCTTCATGGTCCAGTACAAGCCCGCTGTCTCTTTCGGCCTGCTAAAGGCCTACAGTATAGTTGGACCATATGTAGCCCAAACTTAGTAACAGCCTGTTAACGGCCCATGAAATAAATTGGGGCCACTTGTTTCCCGCTTTGATGTCGGCCTGTTAACGACCCGGGAGGTAAGAGGGCCGACCATTAACTTTCGGCCTAGTAACGGCCCATTAACTTAATGGGCCCACTAAAGTTCATACATGTCTTTAGGCCAAATTAGATAATTTGAGCCCATTATGACGAGCAATTATGCACAGAACCAAAACCGATCAAGCAAAGGTACGGCATACAGAGAATAATGTTGCACATCCAGCATATATTACAAGAAATTACATCCACTGGGCAATCAAAGATTGATGCCAGTGCAAATAAATGAGCAGAACCTAACCATCTACAATGTCACAATCTGCAACCTCAGCACAGATGACGCCCATAAGCATGTGGGCAAGTTCTTGCTGCTTTGCTACACTGTCTCTGAAAACATTGATCAGTTGTTGTGTCACACGACTCTGCACCTCTGATTCATCCACCATTTCCATCATTGCTTCAGCCATTAATTAGTTCACAAACATACATTTATTCTGTTGCATTCGAGGCAGAGGATACTGAACATATTCAGATGGCGATTTTGGCAGGCTTGTATTATTGATAGTGGAGTGTCTCGACCACTGCATCATAACATAAATTAGGACGGGAACCAAACAGATTAATCATGAGTTATTGCAATATTATCTAGCCTAGATTTACTGGAAAGAAACAATGGGGTTGCCTTGCTGTTTTCAGAGTTTGTCTTCTCATCTTCAGCAGCCTACACAAAATCAACACACTAGCATTGCTATCATTGGCCAAGTCAGATAATAGGAAAGGAACATTGACACAACGAACGTTTGGGTAACTAGCCTACACCAAATTAACACAATATGGCACAGCTATCATCAGCCAGGTAAGGTAGTACGAAAGCAACATTGACACAATGAATGACTGGGCAACCATAGAAGCACTACAATTCAAGAATGTGCGTGATATGAGATAGTACATTCATGCATTTCGAGATGCAAAACTACCGAGCAGTTTTCCTTACAAAAATCAACATTGGCGCCTTTAACATTTTGCTACAACTAATTTTAGATCAGATAAAGGTTAGATTCACGCCGATTAACAAAATACATGTTGATGTAAAATATAGTGATATACAACAGTGTACTTACATCATCATTGGAGCACGAGAGAATTCCCATAAGATATTTTCCTCGAATCGACCCCAATGGAGGAAGTCTTCTATCGTTTAACCTTATTTTCTAAAAGAGATGGGTAAGAAACATGTAGAAAATATGATCAAAATGCTATAAAATTTCATGATGCGAGGATACGCTGCGCTTCTTAGAATGGAGTTGACATTCTTTTGCTGGACTGGAGCGGACTAGTTCTTTGGCCACTGGAATCTGCTTATTATCAGTGGGAGTTGGGTTTCTCTGTGCTGGAGCAGTATCTATGAAAAATGGAGTTGGTTTATTATCTCCTGGCATTTGGATCTTTTGCAAAGACCTGGTTTGTAACCCTTCAGATTCTAACATAGCCGTCTTCCCCTTGCATGCCTTATATAGAAGAATGGTGATTCAGTTATAAAACATGCTACAACAGAAATGGAATAGGTACTGAAGAATAGAAAGGCATGACATATTGACATGTATTCCCTCCATCCGGAAATAAATGGATGGGTCTAGGCGTATTTCAGTTCTCGATACATCAAGTTTTATCCATTTCTGCGACATTTAATCCGAACGGAGGGAGTATGATGTAAGAGCTAGGGATACGACATGACAACACAGTAAAAAAAACACTGAAAAACCCACTGCAGAACCAAAGTATTCAAACCCACTGATATGAGATAGTACACTCATGCAACTCAGGATGCAAAACTACCAGGTAGTTTTCGTTATAAAAATCAACATTGTGGCCTTTAATCATACATTTTGCTACAACTAAATTTAGGTCAGACAAAGGTTGGATTGACGCCGATTAACAAAATACATGCTGATGTAAAAATATAGTGATATACAACAGGTACTTACATCTACATTGGAGCACAGAGAATTCCTGCAAGAATCTTTCCTCATAAACGATACCGTTGCAGAAATTCTTCTATCTGTTAAACTTATTTTCTAAAAGAGAGATGGGTAAGAAACATGTAGAAAATATGATCAGCATGCCATAAAATTTCATGATGCAAGGATACGCTGCGCTTCTTAGAATTGAGTTGACATATTTTTCTTTGAATTTGGAGCGGACTAGTTCTTTGGCCACTGGAATCTTCTTATTATCAGTAGGAGTTGGGTTTCTCTGTGCTGGAGCAGTATCTATAAAAACTGGACTTGTTTTATTATCTCCGGGCGTTTGGATCTTTTGCAAAGGCCGTGTTTGTAACCCTTCAGATTCTAACATAGTCGTCTTTCCCTTGCATGCCTTGTATAGAATAATGGTGCTTTAATTATAAAACATGCGACAACTGAGAGATGGAATAGGTACTGAAGAATAGAAAGGCATGACATATTGACATGTATTCCCTCCATCCAGAAAAAAATGGATGGGTCTAGGCGTATTTCAGTTCTAGATACATCCTTTTTTATCCATTTCGGCAACATGTAATCCGGACGGAGGGAGTATGGTGTTAGAGCTAGGGATACGACATGACAACACAGCAAAAAAACACTAGTTGAATGTAAAACTATATGCTAGCGGAATACGTCTGTAACTAACTAAGGCAACATACACGTGTATGATTGGGAAAATAAGATGGCATTGCAACAGAGCACTAGAATAGCAATTCAATGTAAAAAAAACATGGTATGGCGGACGGATGAAGTACATCTTGATGAATAACAATGCATAAGATATTCGAAGCATGATGTCCAAATTAAGCAGATGGCATTGCGATAGAGTAGAATGACAGTACTTGAATTTGAAAACATGTTATCATGAATGGAATAGGTATTGAAAAACAGGAAGGCGTGACATATTTACATGCATGATCAGCATGCTAAGCACATGGAATTGCAACAGAGTAGATACACTCTAGGACATTATATGCATGTTGTACCCATATCACAGGCCAAGTTAGAACAAGGACCTTGTGGGGTGAAGAGGAATCATCATCTTTCTGCAAGTCTTCTGAAGAACTGCCTTTACATGTTCCATCATATTGGGTATCATTGACATCAAGTTTATTGGCCTTTACATTGCTCCGTGAGGTTCTTGTGGATATATCAGTGTGTGCAATTATATCTGACATGCATGGAAGACAACTAGTAGTTAGATTTATGTAATGAGTGCCTGTAGGAGACGACATAAATAGTAGGACTAGGGTTAACTAGCAGCAATAGGTCTCATAAACTAAAGGGAGAACATAGATGAAAGCTACAGAATATGTATCGTTTGTACTCAAGATTAACTAGATGGCACACAAAAGTATTAAAGAACAACATAGGTAATACTAGAAGTGGTATAATACTATAATCACCATTGTGGGATTGCATTGGGCGATGGATGATAACTATGGAACAGCGTTACCTAAAGAACAAGTATCTTAGCTGAACTATGGAACAACGTGAACTCCTGAACAAGACCCGTAAGAGATCAGCATGAATATACAGTGAAATGTGATGATCTATTTTCCATGCTTAGATGAATAACAAAGCCATAAATGTTGCACACAAGTAAGATGAGGGTACAACCTATCCGGCTGCCATCCATAGGAGTGAGCATCATGTGCCGACTTGTCGATGGCCCTGCAGCTTGTTGTGGTTGTCCATGTCGGGCACGCACATTCGATCTGAGGAAGCTGTTGAGTGGGGAGTATAGCTCCCTTCCGTGTATGCTTCCCTTGTTGGAGCAGCTGCGGTGAGTCGGAAGACGGTGTGTCTGAAGATGCAGATAACGCATAATGTTAAGAACGACATATCTCTTTGATCTGAAGAAATACACTAAGAGATCAACAACAAGGTACGAGAGTGGTCACACGTCTGTTGACTGAAGACTATTTTATTTTATTTTGGTATTGTCCGATCTACGCCGGATGGCTTGATGGCCGTCTTGTGCCTCCCGGCTGACACTGTTCGGAATCTTCCCCGAAGAGCCAGCGACCAACGGCAGAGCAGCCTGCCTCCGCCGTCTGTGGCCCGGCCAAAACCCCGCTCCCCGCCCCCATCAGACCGTGGTTGCGCCGCCCCGGGCCAATCCACAAAGACTCCTGTCATCCAGATCCGTGGTGGCAGTACCTTCAACCCACACAACTCTAAAAGACAGCCATCTAAGCGGCCGCTTCACGGCGAACTTATGCGGCCCGCACCCTTACGTTAGACACCAGCCAACCGGCAGTCTAGGAGCTCCGCCTCATCGAGGGGTGCTGCTTCCCATTGGGAATCGATTGGCCCAGAATAAAAATTCAGAGAACTGATGCCTAAATAAAGTGATTTGAGATGAGGGTGCGACCTATCTGGCGGCATGGTGAAGTAGGCAGGTCCAGCTGCCAAGTCGGTGAGGCCGGCGCGGTTGCGGTGGCGACAGGGAAAGAGCGATGTCGCGACGGTCGACGGCTACGCGGAAGCAGCGCCAGGTCTATGGACGAACCCGAAGTTGGAGCCGCTCCAGCGCCGTGAACAACGGCGGGGGTGAATCGGCTCCAGTATGGTTCACGCGGCCGTCGTCGAGGCAGCACCAGCAGCACGGAATAAGAGGCACACGGCCCAATGCATGACGGCAAATGGACAGCGTCTCCGGCATTAGGGAGGAGGGCGGCTGTGAAATTGGTGCGGTGGGGGGGCGCCATGGAGGTGGGGCTGAGGTTTTGCGGCTCGGGAGAAGGTGATTTGGCGCCCACGAGGTATGAATGGGGGCGAGCGGGGGGGGGGGGGGATTGGGAGGGGAGTGGAACCATGTCTTATGGACGCATTTGTCTGAAAGGTGAGGGGGAGTTACAGCTTCTACCCTTGCCTATAGGCTTCTCGGCTTGGGTCTGTGTACTGAGGGTCAGGGATAGTAGAGTAACTTTGCTTCTCCCCAAATAGTGGGCGGGAGCGGTTTCGGGCGAGGAGGGCGTGTTTTGAACTATAGTGGGCGCGAATGGTTTCGGGTGAGGAGAGCATGTTTTCAAATAGTGGGCGCGAGCTATTTCAGGCAAGGAGAGCGTGTTTTGCCGACCATGGTTTATGAATTATTCGGCACATGTCATTTCGGCCGAGGAGAAGGCGCGCTAGGATGAAGTTACAAACCTACCCTCGATGTACAACGGGCCAATTGATGCGTGTCCCACATAGGACGGTAATTTCGCGTCTCCCATTTATTTGCTCGGGCGAATTCCACCGACCAGAGAGGATGTTTAACTGTTCGTTCAAATTTGGGAGAACGAGCATCCATGTCTACCTTACCAAGTCGATTCGAATCAAATTTTGAAATATTAGCTTGCCACTTATTTTTTAGATGGAGAGATGATGCTCGGGAGTAATGTGTTTTTACATGCTCGTTGCTAGCGATTTACTATATGACAAATAGTTGACCCACTAAAAAACGTGAATCAAACCCAAAATGAAATATCTCGATTCAATGAAATAGCTCGTTCAAGAGGGTCAAAATAGTGAACTAAATCCAAAATTGAACACCTCAATCGAGTAGCATGTTGTATAGTATTATAGTACTCCATGAACATGTTGAAAGTCAAATTAATGAACTTGTTTGATATACGCATATATCCGTTCATGTGTGGATTGCATACAACATGTTCTCCAATTTAAATATTTGAATGCAAGTTTATATCGAAACATGGTTTATATCAGTCTTTGATGCATAAAACGCTACCTCCCTCTCTCCCGCACTCCTGTTCTCTCTCTCTCTCTCTCTCTCTCTCTCTCTCTCTCTCTCTCTCTCTCTCTCTCTCTCTCTCTCTCCGACAATCTTCAATTACATGCATACGCACCCGACACACAAACCTTTTTTGTCTCTCTCCCTCTCTCTCTCTCTCTCTCTCTCTCTCTCTCTCTCTCTCTCTCTCTCTCTCTCTCTCTCTCTCTCTCTCTCTTTGTGTGTGTGTGTGTGTTGGGGGGGCCCTTTCTAGTTCGCATGCATATATACACCATCTATAGGTCTCTCTCGCACACTATGTATGATACTCTAGCTAGTCCAAGCTAGATATCTTGGGTCCACTCATCGTGCGCACACAAATTCCTTGGCTCTTTGCCGTAACTCTCTCACGCACCACTATGTCGCCTCGGAGCTCTCCCCCCTCTCAAACTCTCCATCCACAGGTCACACATACACATGCATATCTCACTGCACTTTTCGATAGGCCGATCTAAAACTCTATCTCTCTCCCTCGTTCTCTCTCCATCTCACATGCACACACACACACACAATCTCATGCCCAGCTAGCCAAGTATGATAGTCTCTCACTCAATTGTAGGCACACGCAGTCCCCCTATATGTATATGACTAGCTAATCTTAGTCTCCATCACAAACATGTGCATGGTCTATCTCGATTTCTCTCGGGCATCTTTCAATCACCACGCACTCCTCGATCTCCCACCCATATACTCCCCTCACGATCTCGAGGGGATCTCTCTATCACAAACACACCCTCTCTCCCTCCCCATGCGGCCATGCCATCCATGTGTCCCTCTCGCCCTTTTTTCCTTGTTGGCCGGACCTCTATTGGACATGTGCTATGAGGTGTCTCTCTCCGTTGCAAACAATCACACACTAGCTATCTTCGTGTATCTCCTCGCCTCGTTTTTCCATCTCGGAGATGCATGCGTGATATGTTCGCATAAGAAACGAAAAAACACACACTCTCTCTAATTTATCGTTTGTTGTCACTTTCTCTTTCACACACATACTCTTTTTGCACACTTACTCATTCTCCTTCACACGCACTTGATCTGTCTCGACCGCGGCACTCTCCTCGGTCCATATCATATAGATTAATTGAAAAGTCAAACATCACAAAGTTTGACCATGTACGTGGAGAAAAAGAATTACATCTAGTACAACAAACATATACCATTAGATTCACCATGAGATGTAGTTTTGTATGATGTATCTTTGGTATTGTAGATATAAATAACATTTGTGTAAACCTGGTCAAAGTTTCCAAAGTTTGACTTCTAACAAATTTACATACCTTTGCATTATCGAGCGGATGGAATATCTCTTTCCCCTCTCAGCTATCTCGACGCACCACTCAGCCTTATCGGGCTCCTCAATCTCTCTCAAACTTTATTGGTCAGTTTGGTTCTTGACCGACCCTCATGCCTTGATGGCGGTCTTTGCTGGTGTGGACGTGAAATGTAAAATATTTACGATGGCCAGGCTTGTGTGGTCTTTGAGCGTTTGGTTCATGCCTGGTCCAGCAAAGCATCAACGTCCCATCAATCAATCCATGCATCAATTATGTAATGCTAATATCCATCCATGTTGTCATTAGCCTTGTGGCGCATGAGACCGAGCCACGACCGAGCGTTCAAAATCGGTCGCTGGGCGGGCTACTTGCGATGTCTAGAGTTCAGCCAAAGCTAATTAAAGTGCAAGGAACCCGGGCGGCGGGCTTTCTTTTTTCACAGGTAGCAACCAAACAAGCGTGCATGAAATCCAACCACAGCCCGGGCCGAGCAAAGATGCTCAGGACGCAAGCCAAACTTGCCTTATATCTCCCTGGTTCACACATACACATGTCTCGCTCGCGCTATACATATGGACCCATCCAACACTCTCCGCCCTTGTTTCTCTCCATGTGACATGCACCCCCCTAAGTACCATAATCCCTCACTCCATCATAGGCTCTATTTGGATCCATGGGTTAGAGTTAGTTTGGGTTAGTTTGGAGTCAACTAACCCAAAAAGATCCAAACAGGAGGGTTAGTTTGGGTTAGATGCATCTAACCCATCGAAAAAAACTAACCCATCCAAGAGGTGCTTATTTGGGTTAGTTCTTCTCGGGACCACTAATAAAACACTTTTTTCTCTTGCTCTCCCCGCAGCAGATCCCTCCCCACTTCCTCGAAGCTTCTCGCCCTCTCCCTCCCTCCCTCTCGCACCGCCCGTGAAGGTGCCTCGTCGTATCCTGATCCATCTAACCCTGCCATCCAAACACCACTTTACTTAGAGTTAGTTCAGGGTTAGAATCTAACTCTAACCTCTAACTGAGTTAGAGTATCCAAACAGGGCCATAGGCGCAAGCACTCCCCCCCCTCCTAAGTATGATTATCTCTTACTAGCCATCAGGAGCACACGTATTGTCTCCTTCCTTACATGCTTTCCGTGCACGGAGAAGCTACTCATCGAGGTGAAACTTCTTTCCTATAAGTAAACGGTAATCACAACGTAGCTCATTTTTTTTTGTAATTTTCCCAAATTACGATGACAAGTGCAGTGTTCAAAACTGCATCTACGCCTTGCACCGAAAGAAATGTTTTAGTATTTTTTCTCACGTGATCACCGTGCATCATTTTTATCTTTGTACTACTATAGTAGCCTAGGCTAGTCATAGTGGAAAGTAACTTAGACTACTCCGGTAACTCTCAGTTACCCTAAGAGCAAGTACTACCTCCGTCTGGTTTACTCTTCCAATTTTGTAGTATCAAAATTTGACCATAGATTTAATGACAAAATGTTAATGCATGTCACTAAGTACTATATCATTGGATTCAGTATTTGAACATAATTTCAAATGGTGTAATTTTTAGTGACATGCATTGGCATATTCTTAGGTAAATCCATGGTCAAAATTTTATACTAAATACGAGTAGTATTCCTCGTCCCAAAATTCTTGTCTTACATTTGTTTATATATGGATGTATCTAACACTAAAATGTAACTAGATACATCCATACTTAGACAAATTTAAGACAAGAATTTTGGGACGGAGGGAGTACAAAAGTGGGCTATGTAGGCCAAAACATGTGCCAAATTAACTTGTGATGCATTTGGCATCGATGCCTCCATTGCTCACTGGTGCCCCAATCTGGATCACCTACTTTGCTCGGTGCCAAATTAACTCCCGCAATGAAAAAACACTGCGTGTGAGACAGAGAGAGGACCGAGTAAATAAAAATACTCTTGTTTGGGAGAGTGAGAGGCTGGTGTAGTTGGTTTGATTGATTTGTTTATACATGTGGGTCTGTGTGCACAATTGCCAACTCTCTCACATCGCGAGAGCGGTGCCAAAATCTTTGATTTGACATCGATGCGTATTATGTGGCATACTTTTGCGAAATATGGCATCGGCCACATAGTGGAAGGCAACAAATGCCCAAGCTCTTCACGTGCTCCTAGTTAAATGAGAGGAAACAAAGAGAGAGAGAGAGAGAGAGAGAGAGAGAGAGAGAGAGAGAGAGAAAGAAAATATCACTAGCCAGCCAACCCTATCGTATGAGCGAATGATATTGGTACCTCTTGATGACACAACAATCTTATGCAGCCGGTTGCTCTAATATGTTCTCTTCTTTTGCAGATAAAAAAAGACCCGAAAGTGAAAAAGGTGCTGCACTATAACAATCTGATCGAATGCCTTGATCTCCACCTTACAGAAATTGATTTGATCGACTACCGAGGCAGCACATCTGAGATTAAATTGGCCAGGTTCTTTGTTCTGGAGGCAAGTGTGCTCAAGGTAATGAGGTTTGGCGTTCTCTGGCGCAACAATGAATGGCGTACTGATCACCGCAAGCGTCTAAGCCTAAATGACAAAGTCTCCGCAGAAGCTGAATTTGTTTTTGAAACATCAAGTGGCCAGAGACTCGAAAACTTATTTGCCCATTAGTGACTTGTTAGGGCGGTGGATTTTAGTTTGTATGATAATGCTGCATCCACCTAAACTAACAAAGTTCTTACGTAAACTTCCTAGTAATTCCCTCTTCGTAGGTGCAGCATTACTCCTAACATTTGTAATATCAGTTTGAAACTTGTAATATTGCCGTGTCCTATTCCTGCGTTTTCAAAATCCTGCGAATCAAACAGGTCCTGAGTTCGTGATGATGTTTTGCCTCCCATCTTTCACCAATAGCCGTCGGATCTAGATTTGACGCATACAAACCAATTTTCTCCATTTTTGCAAAAAGATGGCCGCACTTGTTCCCTATTTACAAACAACTCCTTATCTCTCACAATCATCACTTGTTCCATGGCTGTGGAAAATTTTGGCGCGATGGCCGCTGCCGGAGCCATCCACCCCCAATCTTGGTGTTTCGTGCAATGCACGGGCATCTACGCACGGGAAATTATGTCGAACATGGCTAGTTGTAAGCAGGCTAGCTATACAGCCATTATGATAGTGACTGCAGACGGTGAGGCTGACTATGGTACGCCGAACACGGCGCCTATACTCAGGTGTCATCTCCGGCGAGGTCTTGTCACTTCCTTTGTGAGGAGCAGACGTAATAATTTGACCAGCGGGTAGTACAAGGCTAGTACTCCTACTACTACATTGGTAGTACTACTACTAGTACTAGTAGCACCACCGTCTGGATTTAGGAGTACTACCACGTCCATCTGGATTTTAGTATTTGACTAGCAATATCTAGTACTACTCCTCTGTAAATAAATACATGGTGTTTTATTCCTATCGTGAGAGAACTTAATGTTTTTTTGCTAACTAGAGTACTAATAGGATTACATGCAATGAACTAAACACTGCATGTCATGTTTGGTAGTCTCAAGTCATTGAAAGCATGCACGGCCCACATTTCTCATTGGTTGATATGTCACGAAATAAGAAACAAGGAGGGATTTAATGCACCGTGCCTAAGTGTTTTGGGATTATTTGGTTTTTTAAGGTGACTTACACAACATTTTTGTTTACATGCATTAACATTTTATTAGTTAGATCAAAGGTCAAAACTTGGCGCAAAATGCAAAGGGGACCAATAAACCAGTAAACATGAAACTTCTCTCGTTTCGCCCCAACTAGAGGTCCCGTGTGATGACTATACTGCACCGACACGGAGGGGGACGCAGCTTCATTGACTTACGACAACTGCCTTTGGGTGAATGACACGTGGGCCCAGGGGGTGGCTGGCCCACCTATCATACAGCCAAAGGCAGGTGTAGTAGAGGACCGAGGAGTAGTACGAAATCCTACGCACCTACGCACGCTAACCAAGGGCAAGAGTGATCACTCGAATCGCAAGATCAGTTGACTAGAAGCTAAGCTAGACCCATGGAGGCGATGAGCGCGAGCATCGGCCAACTGTGCCAGATGGTCCACGATGCCGGCCTGCGGCCTGGCACCGAGGAACGTCTCCAGGTAGTATTGCTTGAGGCCGCCAGGGCGAGGGGCCACTTGGACGGCAGCTTCATCTCCTTGTTCGACGAGGTCTTCGTCGGTTTCCTCGACAAGTTCACCGTCGTCAAGAAGCTCGCGGACGACATTGACGTAAGCCTCCATACGATGCGCGCAGGCTCTTCGATGCCCGCCACCCTCAACGGCCACTATGATGACAACCTCTTCGACGCATTGGTGGACCTGCGACTGCCCGCCGTCGCACCGGAGAATGTCCACCTCGAGGTCGCGCTCGCCGCGCAGCGCCTGGCGCAGCAAGACACCATCGACATAATCACCCACGTCTACGCGCAAATCGTCCACAAGGACTACTACATGCAAGAGGATGACGATAGGAAGCTGGCCTTCTTGAACCGCAGGGCAACCTTGGATGGCACTATTCAGAAGCACGTTGAGCTCGCCGCCAACACCGCTGCTCCTCACACGTCGGTTGGTGACCCTGCGCACTAGGGCGTGAGGATGTCGTTGATGGATCCGTATGTATTTTTATCTTTCCGTCAAATCCATGTAGTAGTATATGATACTACAGTAATTATCTTACCTTTGGCATCAACTTCATAATTTTCGTATGTACTCCATGCATGAACGGCGCCAGAACCAAACTTCTCATTACTCTAGGCAAAATCGTTATTTTCTATCTATCGGTCGTGCCATGGAGCAGAACCAAATTTTACAAGTTACGAGTTCAAAAGGAAAATCCTGCCGCGTTCAAGGCCGCACCCCCACACGGTTGGTCCGGCACGCTGCTCAAGGGGGAATTCGTGCTGTGTTGCATTTTCACTTACAAGTGGGACCGCAGTTGAGCAAACCGACTATCGGCAAACCCCCACCCTGCCCACCGCGTGATGGCTGAGAAAATAGGAGGGAGAAGAGATGGCTGTAGCACGGACTCCAAGAAAATTGGTGTCGGATGGGACTCGCGTGGGTGGCGTGTGCTGTACTGCTAGACGTGAATGCTAGTTATGGCCCATGCCACCCCACTATATCGAGCCTATATCGAGGTACGTAGAACAAATTTCCTGCAGTGTGTGCTCAGCCCTCCTCTATCTCTCTTCTCAGCCAGCCAGCGGACGCGCGGAGCCCATCGTCTGTTTGCTCACATGCGGCCCCACATGTCAGTGAAAACGCAAGAGGACCCAATCGAACCTGCACATCTTTCACCTCGGCGTCTGGTGATGAAAAACAAATCGAATAAAGATCTTGGTGGCCGCTTTTGGAGTTACTCAAGAGTAGTAAGATTCTATTTACAGTTTAACCCAAGATGCACATCTCGTGGCTTCAACTACCACTCTATTTTCTTTCATGACACAACATGGATGCTGGATGTTCCACGTGTCGGCAAAAGGAGGAAGAACCCGACCAAATCTTCGGTTGTGCTCTCGGATTAGACTAGTTGTGCTAACTTAAAATTTTTATTGTGTACTCCCTCCGTTCCAAAATACTTGACTTCCATTTGTCCAAAAATGGATGTACCTATATACTAAAACATGTCTAGATACATATATATTTTGACAAATAGAAGGCATGTATTGTGCAACGGAGGGAGTAGAATGGATGCAAGTTTTTGTATTGCGAAGAAGAGTACATCCATATATTGATAGATCGCAATTTAGTAGATGTTCTATCACTTTTAGCTAGCACAGAGGCTAGAGATGAGATTAGTGCACTTGTTGATACTCCTACTAGAATAGAGGCTAGACATGAGACTAGATGCGAGGAAGCAACATCTACTTCTTTACACTCGAAGAAGAAAGAAGCACGCAAGATCGAGCCTCCGCAGGTCAACAATGAATGCATCAAGAAGGCACTAATCCAACTTACAGGAGTAGTAAAATGTATGCTTGTGGTTCTTGTTTTCTTTGGTCTTGCTTTTCTAGTCAAAATTATCGTTGGAGTTAAATGCAAAACGGAGGTCCCTTTGGGGTCGTCGTTGGAGTTGGCCTTACAAGTGGGACCGTAGTTAAGGAAACCGACTATCGGTAAACCCCCACCTCGCCCTTGTGATGGCTGAAGTTAGAGAAAGCAGCGAGGTTGAAGAGATTGCTCTAGCACGGACTCCAAGAAATAATATGGTGTCAGATGGAAGTCGTGCTGGTTGCGTGTGCCGTACTCCTAGACGCGAATGCTTGTTCTGGCCCATGCCACCCTACTACTCCTACTACTTACTCCTACTATATAGTATCGAGGATTCGAGGTGCTAGTTACGTACAGCGAACACATTAACATATGGCTACAGTAAAAACACCACTTGACGCATCGAAGCATGTGAAGCTAGTACAAATAGTGTACTACTATTGTTGATTGGCCTCATCGATAACCTGTTGCAATGCACGCATAATTATGTATTCGAAAATATTTTTTTGCCTCGTCGCACCACTCACTCGTGAGAAGCGACTAAAAGCCATTCATAAATTTAGTAAGTTTATCACAGGCATATCATTTTATTACATACAATAGGTCATCAACCCACATCGACAACGAGGATACATTATAAATACTAAAGTTTTCACCACACAACAAATAACAAGCAATGAAATGAACTTCAACTCAACCATTCCTCGGCGTTGGAAATGCTTGCTTTGAACCACAAGTGATCTCTGGGACGGGCCATCCATTGTTGATCTGGAGACCAACGCAGGACTGATCATCCAGCTGAAGCGGCCTACTATATCGATACCGGGGTAGGTAACCACCCAAATGTCCGAGGTATAGACACAGTTGCTTCTCATAAATGGTAGTAACGTTGTGTCAACAGCAGTTGGATCGCCTTTCACCATCATTGGATAGTTTTGTCCAAGGAAGAGCGAGTTTTCTTCAAGACTATCAATTCTGTACCAGGGAGAAGGAGTTGGCGCTAGCACACTAGTATCCATCCCGAATACCATGCAACGGGTGTTGGAATACGTCCGGAGAGTGCGACCATGGGAGATTACACCTGCTTCCTTAGCAGTAACATCATTAGTGGGCTGTATACACACAAGAAGAGGTGATCCATCGGAATTAGTTGCCATGCGCCAAAGAGTATATGGGTGATGCTCGTCCTCATGCTCGTGATCATCACCAAAGAGTATATTCATCTCCCCCTTGGTTATAAAAATTTTCAAGTATAGGTGGTGGAATGTTCACAGGACCTTGGAAACACAAGAAGAAGGTTAATTAGTAAAGGGAAAATTGCTAACCCGCATGCATGTGGATGAAACAATTATAATTACGGTGGAAGACAAACGTACCGAAACTACGAGGATGCCATGCAAAAACAGTGCCACGAGTGGTGGCAGCAAACACAAGGCCCTCGTATTAAATGTTGGGGAACGTAGTAGAAATTCAAAATTTTCCTACGTGTCACCAAGATCTATCTATGGAGAAACTAGCAACGAGGGAAGGAGAGTGCATCTACATACCCTTGTAGATCGTTAAGCGGAAGCGTTCATGAGAACGGGGTTGAAGGAGTCGTGCTGTCGTGATCCAAATCACCGAGATCCTAGTGCCGAACGGACGGCACCTCCGCGTTCAACACACGTACAGCCCGGTGACGTCTCCCACGCCTTGATCCAGCAAGGAGAGAGGGAGAGGTTGAGGAAGACTTCATCCAGCAGCAGCACAACATCGTGGTGGTGGTGGAGGAGCGTGGCAATCCAGCAGGCTTCGCCAAGCACCAAGGGAGAGGAGGAGGAGGAGGCGAGGCTGCGCTGGAGAGGGAGAGGCTCTCTTGTGTTATGGGCAGCCCTGCACTCTATTTATATAGGGAGAGGGAGGAGGGTGCGCCCCTCTGGGTTCCCACCCCTAGAGGGGCGGCAGCCCCAAACCCATCTATTGGGTGGCGGCCACAAGGGGAGGAGAGGGAGGCGCGGGAGTATGGGCCTTAGGGCCCATCCGCCCTTAGGGTTTGCCCCTCTCCCTTCTAGCCGCATGGGCCATGGTGGGGCGCCCTAGCCCACCTAGGGGCTGGTGCCCTCTCATACTTGGCCCATGTATGCCTCTCGAGCATGTGGCCCCACTTGGTGGACCCACAGGACCCTCCCGGTGGTCCCCGGTACATTACCGATATCGCCAAACTTTTCCGGTTACCAAAACAGGACTTCCCATATATAAATCTTTACCTCCGGACCATTCCGGAACTCCTCGTGACGTCAGGGATCTCATCCGGGACTCGAACAACATTCGGTAACCACATACAAACTTCCTTTATAACCCTAAGCGTCGCCAGACCTTAAGTGTGTAGACCCTACGGGTTCGGGAGACATGTAGACATGACCGAGACGTTCTCGGTCAATAACCAACAGCGGGATCTGGATACCCATGTTGGCTCCCACATGTTCCACGATGATCTCATCGGATGAACCACGATGTCAAGGACTCAATCGATCCCGTATACAATTCCCTTTGTCTAGCGGTATTGTACTTGCCCGAGATTCGATCGTCGGTATCTTATACCTTGTTCAATCTCGTTACCGACAAGTCTCTTTACTCGTTCCGTAACACATCATCCCGTGATCAACCCCTTGGTCACATTGTGCACATTATGATGATGTCCTACCGAGTGGGCCCAGAGATACCTCTCCGCTTACACGGAGTGACAAATCCCAGCCTCGATTCGTGCCAACCCAATGTACACTTTCGGAGATACCTGTAATGCACCTTTATAGCCACCCGATTCGTTGTGACGCTTTGGTACACCCAAAGCATTCCCTACGGTATCCGGGAGTTGCACAATCTCATGGTCTAAGGAAATGATACTTGACATTAGAAAAGCTTTAGCATCTGAACTACGATCTTTGTGCTAGGCTTAGGATTGGGTCTTGTCCATCACATCATTCTCCTAATGATGTGATCCCGTTATCAATGACATCCAATGTCCATGGTTAGGAAACCGTAACCATCTATTGATCAACGAGCTAGCCAATAGAGGCTTACTAGGGACATGGTGTTGTCTATGTACCCACACATGTATTTGAGTTTCCTATCAATACAATTATAGCATGGATAATAAACGATTATCATGAACAAGGAAATATAATAATAACTAATTTATTATTGCCTCTAGGGCATATTTCCAACAGTCTCCCACTTGCACTAGAGTCAATAATCTAGTTCACATCGCCATGTGATCAACAGTGATAGGTCACATCGCCATGTGACCAACACCCAAAGAGTTTACTATTGTCTGTAAACTAGTTCACATCATCATGTGATTTAGACTCAATGAGTTCTGAGGTTTGATCATGTTTTGCTTGTGAGAGAGGTTTTAGTCAACGGGTTTTAGTCAACGTGTCTGATCCTTTCAGATCCGTGTGTAGTTCGATATTCTCTATGTCTTATTGTAAATGTTGCTTCCACGCTACTGTTGGATCTATTCCTTATGTTTGCTCCAGTATTGGTATCCTGTTTGCTACTCAGAGTCACTCGGATAGGTGTTAAAGCTTGCATCGACGTAACGCTTTACGCCGAACTCTTTATCACCTCCATAATTGAGAAACATGTCCTTATTTACTCCAAGGACAATTTTTGACCGCTGTCCAATCATCCATTCCTGGATCATTCTTGTACCCCTTGACTAACTCATGGCAAGGCACACTTCCGGTGCGGTACACAAAGATAGCATACTTTGTAGAGCCTATGTCTAAGGCATAGGGGACGATCTTCGCCCTTTCTCTCTGATACTGCCGTGGTCGAGCTTTTAAGTCTTAACTCCATACCTTACAATTCAGCTAAGAACTCCTTCTTTGACCGATCCATCTTGAACACCTTCAAGATCATGTCAAGGTACATGCTCATTTGAAAGTATTATTAAACATTTTGATCTATCTTATAGATCTTGATGCTTATTGTTCAAGTAGCCTAATCCAGGTTTTCTATTGAAAAACATCTTTCAAATAACCCTATATGCTTTCCAGAAATTCTACATCATTTCGATCATCAATATGTCAACAACATATACTCATCGAAATTCTATAGTGCTCTCACTTACTTCTTTGGAAATACAAGTTTCTCATAAACTTTGTATAAACCCAAAATCTTTGATCATCTCATCAAAGCGCACATTCCAACTCCGAGATGCTTACTCCGGTCCTTAGAAAGGATCACTGGAGCCAAGATACCTTTTAGCATCCTTAGGATCGACAAAACTTTCTGATTGTATCACATACAACCTTTCCTTAAAACTGGTAAGGAAACTCATTTTGACATCCATCTGCCAGATTTCATAAATGCAGCTTATGCTAACATGATTCCGACGGACTTGAGCATCGCTACGGATGAGAAAATCTCATCGTAGTCAACTCCTTGAACTTGTGAAAAACTCTTCGCCACAAGTCGAGCTTCATAGACGGTGATATTACCGTCCACGTCCGTCTTCTTCTTAAAGATCCATTTATCTCAATGGCTTGCCGATCATCGGGCAAGTCCACTAAAGTCCATGCTCGCTCGATATATGGATACTATCTCGGATTTCATGGCTTCTAACCATTTGTCGGAATTTGGGCCCACCATCGCTTCTCCATAGCTCGTAGGTTCATTGTTGTCTAGCAACATGACCTTCAAGACAGGATCACCGTACCACTCTGAAGCGATGCAGCGTCCTTGTCGTCCCTACGAGGTTCGGTAGTGACTTGATCCGAAACTTCATGATTACTATCATAAGCTTCTACTTCAATTGGTGTAGGTGCCACGGAACAACTTCCTGTGCCTCGCTACACACTAGTTGAAGTGACGGTTCAATAACCTCATCAAGTCTCCACCATCCTCCCACTCAACTTTTCGAGACGAACTTTTCCTCGAGAAAGGACCCGATTCAAGAAACAATCCCTATTGCTTTCGGATCTGAATTAGGAGGTATACCCAACTGTTTTGGGTGTCCTATGAAGATGCATTTTATCCGCTTTGGGTTCGAGCTTATCAACCTGAAACTTTTTCACATAAGCGTCATAGCCCCAAACTTTTAAGAAACGACAACTTAGGTTTCTCCAAACGGTGTCGTCTCAACAGAATTACGTGGTGCCCCATTAAAGTGAGTGCGGTTGTCTCTAATGCCTAACCCATGAACGATAGTGGTAATTCGATAGGAGACATCATGGTACGCACCATATCCAATAGGGTGCAACTATGATGTTCGGACACACCATCACACTATGGTGTTCCAGGCGGTATTAATTGTGAAACAATTTGCACAATGTCTTAATTGTGTGCCAAAACTCGTAACTCAGATATTCATCTCTATGATCATATCATAGACATTCTATCCTCTTGTCATGAAGATCTTAAACTTCACTCTGAAATTACTTGAACCATTCAATAATTCAGACTTTGTGTTTCATCAAGTAAATATAATCAACATCTACTCGAATCATATGTGAAGTCAGAAAATAACGATATTCATCGCATGCCTCAAAGACTCATTGGACTGCACATATCAAAATGTGTTGCTTCCAACAAGTTGCTATCTGAAACCGAGGCTTTTCATTCATCTTGCCCATGTGGTATGTTTTGCATATCTCAAGTGATTCAAAATCAAGTGAGTCCAAACGATCCATCTGCATGGAGTTTCATCATGCGTATTCACCAACAGACATGGTTTGCATGTCTCAAACTTTTCAAAAACGAGTGAGTCCAAAAATCCATCAACATGGAGCTTCTTCATGCGTTTTATACCAATATGACTTATATGGCAGTGCCACAAGTAAGTGGTACTATCATTACTATCTTATACTTTTGGCATGAAAATGTGTATCACTACGATCGAGATTCATAACAATTTTAGGCTTAACTCCAATCTCGATGGTAGAGGGAGCGTGCGATGCTTGATCACATCAACCTTGGAAATACTTCCAACACATATCGTCGGCTCACCTTTAGCTAGTCTCCGCTTATTCCGTAGCTTTTATTTCGAGTTACTAACACTTAGCAACCGAACCGATATCTAATACCACAGTGCCACTAGGAGTACTAGTAAAGTACACATTAACATAATGTATATCCAATATACTTCTATCGACCTTGCCAGCCTTCTTATCTACCAAGTATCTAGGGTAATGCCTCGATTGGCTGTTCCCCTTATTGCGTAAGCACTTAGTCTCGGGTTTGGGTTCAACCTTGGGTTTCTTCAACTGGAGCAGCAATCGATTTGCCGTTTCATGAAGTGTCCCTTCTTGCCCTTGCCCTTCTTGAAACTAGTGGTTTCACCAACCATCAACAATTGATGCTCCTTCTTGACTTCTACTTTCGTGATGTCAAACAACGCGAATACCTCAAGGATCATCTCTATCCTTGATATGTTATAGTTCATCACGAAGCTCTAGTAGCTTGGTGGCAATGACTTTGGAGAAACATCACTATCTCATCTGGAAGATCAACTCCCACTCGATTCAAGTGATTGTTGTACTCTGAAAATCTGAGCACAAGCTCAACGATTGAGCTTTTCTCCCTTAGTTTGTAGGCTAAGAAAACTCGTCGGAGGTCTCATACCTCTTGACATGGGCACGAGCCTGAAATCCCAATTTCAGCCCTCGAAACATCTCATATGTTCCGCGATGTTTCGAAAATGTCTTTGGTGCCTCTACTCTAAACCGTTTAACTGAACTATCACGTAGTTATCAAAACGTGTATGTCCGATGTTCGCAACATCCACAAACGATGTTTTGGGGTTCAGCTTGCTGAGCGGTGCATTAAGGACATAAGCTTTCTACTGATCGCATAATTACTACTTTCAACTTTCAACTATATTTTCTCTAGGAACATATCTAAACAGTGGAACTAAAACGCGAGCTTACGACATAATTTGCAAAAGGTCTTTTGACTATGTTCAAGATAATTAAGTTCATCTTACGAACTCCCACTCAGATAGACATCCCTCTGGTCATCTAAGTGATTACATGATCCGAGTCAACTAAGCCGTGTCCGATCATCACGTGAGACGGACTAGTCGACTCGGTGAACATCTTCATGTTGATCGTATCTACTATACGACTCATGCTCGACCTTTTCGGTCTCTGTGTTCCCGAGGCCATGTCTGTACATGCTAGGCTCGTCAAGTTAACCCCAAGTGTTTTTGCTGTGTAAATCTATCTTACACCCGTTGTATGTGAACGTAAGAATCCATCACACCCGATCATCACGTGGTGCTTAGAAGCGACGAACCTGTAGCAACGGTGCACAATCGGGGTGAACACTTCTTGAAATTTGTGTAAGGGATCATCTTATTTACTACCGTCGTTCTAAGTAAACAAGATGCATAAACATAATAAACATCACATGCAATTATATAGTAGTGACATGATATGGCCAATATCATATTGCTCCTTTTGATCTCCATCTTCGGGCTCCATGATCATCATTGTCACCGCATGACACCATGATCTCCATCATCATGATCTCCATCATCGTATCTCCATGAAGTTGTCTCGCCAACTTATTACTTCTACTACTATGGCTACCGGTTAGCAATAAAGTAAAGTAATTACATGGCGTTGTTCAATGACACGCAGGTCATACAATAAATAAAGACAACTCCTATGGCTCCTGCCGGTTGTCATACTCATCGACATGCAAGTCGTGAGTCCTATTACAAGAACATGATCAATCTCATACATCACATATCAATCATCACATTCTTCTTGGCCATATCACATCACATAGCATACCCTGCAAAAACAAGTTAGACGTCCTCTAATTGTTGTTTGCATGTTTTACGTGGCTGCTATGGGTTTCTAGCAAGAACGTTTCTTACCTACGCAAAACCACAACGTGATATGCCAATTGCTATTTACCCTTCATAAGGACCCTTTTCATCGAATCCGTTCCGACTAAAGTGGGAGAGGCGGCACCCGCTAGCCACCTTATGCACCAAGTGCATGTCGATCGGTGGAACTGTCTCACGTAAGAGTACGTGTAAGGTCGGTCCGGCCGCTTCATCCCACAATACCGTCGAAACAAGATTGGACTAGTAACGGTAAGCATATTGAACAAAATCAACGCCCACAACTACTTTGTGTTCTACTCGTGCAAAGAATCTACGCAATAGGCCTAGCTCATGATGCCACTGTTGGGGAACGTAGTAGAAATTCAAAATTTTCCTACGTGTCACCAAGATCTATCTATGGAGAAACCAGCAACGAGGGGAAGGAGAGTGCATCTACATACCCTTATAGATCGTTAAGCGGAAGCGTTCATGAGAACGGGGTTGAAGGAGTCGTGCATCGTCGTGATCCAAATCACCGGAGATCCTAGTGCCGAACGGACGGCACCTCCGCTGTTCAACACACGTACAGCCCGGTGGCGTCTCCCACGCCTTGATCCAGCAAGGAGAGAGGGAGAGGTTGAGGAAGACTCCATCCAGCAGCAGCACAACGGCGTGGTGGTGGTGGAGGAGCGTGGCAATCCCGCAGGGCTTCGCCAAGCACCAAGGGAGAGGAGGAGGAGGAGAGGCAGGGCTGCGCCTGGAGAGGGAGAGGCTCTCTTGTGTTATGGGCAGCCCCAGGCCTCTATTTATATAGGGAGAGGGAGGAGGGTGCGCCCCCTCTAGGGTTCCCACCCCTAGAGGGGCGGCAGCCCCAAACCCATCTATTGGGTGGCGGCCACAAGGGGAGGAGAGGGAGGCGCAGGGAGTATGGGCCTTAGGGCCCATCTCGCCCTTAGGGTTTGCCCTCTCCCCTTCTAGCCGCATGGGCCATGGTGGGGCGCCCTAGCCCACCTAGGGGCTGGTGCCCTCTCATACTTGGCCCATGTATGCCTCTGGAGCATGTGGCCCCACTTGGTGGACCCCGGGACCCTCCCGGTGGTCCCAGACATTACCGATATCGCCCAAACTTTTCCTGTTACCAAACAGGACTTCCCATATATAAATCTTTACCTCCGGACCATTCCGAACTCCTCGTGACGTCCGGGATCTCATCAGGACTCGAACAACATTCGGTAACCACATACAAACTTCCTTTATAACCCTAGCGTCATCGAACCTTAAGTGTGTAGACCCTACGGGTTCGAGACATGTAGACATGACCGAGACGTTCTCGGTCAATAACCAACAGCGGGATCTGGATACCCATGTTGGCTCCCACATGTTCCACGATGATCTCATCGGATGAACCACGATGTCAAGGACTCAATCGATCCCGTATACAATTCCCTTTGTCTAGCGGTATTGTACTTGCCCGAGATTCGATCGTCGGTATCTTATACCTTGTTCAATCTCGTTACGGCAAGTCTCTTTACTCGTTCCGTAACACATCATCCCGTGATCAACCCCTTGGTCACATTGTGCACATTATGATGATGTCCTACCGAGTGGGCCCAGAGATACCTCTCCGTTTACACGGAGTGACAAATCCCAGTCTCGATTCGTGCCAACCCAACAGACACTTTCGGAGATACTGTAATGCACCTTTATAGCCACCCGATTACGTTGTGACGTTTGGTACACCCAAAGCATTCCCTACGGTATCCGGGAGTTGCACAATCTCATGGTCTAAGGAAATGATACTTGACATTAGAAAAGCTTTAGCATACGAACTACGCATCTTTGTGCTAGGCTTAGGATTGGGTCTTGTCCATCACATCATTCTCCTAATGATGTGATCCCGTTATCAATGACATCCAATGTCCATGGTTAGGAAACCGTAACCATCTATTGATCAACGAGCTAGCCAATAGAGGCTTACTAGGGACATGGTGTTGTCTATGTACCCACACATGTATTTGAGTTTCCTATCAATACAATTATAGCATGGATAATAAACGATTATCATGAACAAGGAAATATAATAATAACTAATTTATTATTGCCTCTAGGGCATATTTCCAACATTAAATTGCATCACAGTACTCATCCGTGTATAGAAACTGATTTTTGAGCAATATCCATCGAGTCAAACCACCAAGGACGGCAACAAGCTTCTCGAAGATAGCAACAACTTCATAGTTGTTGTAAGTCCAAGAGCAGTTGGGAACTCGACAAATTGCTATCTTCCGTAGAAGACAGACACCATGATTGTATTTGAACGTGCGTACAATACCGGTGTGCTCAACCTCTGGCGATCTGCTGAGATTTTTGGAAGTGGAACCCGGTCACGAGTGTACACATTCACAAGTTCCCACTCGTAGTTGGACCCAATGTAAACAACCCAATCTCCATTTGCGCCTGCCCAAGCCTTGCCCTCAAGTGATGGCATTTTAACATCATACGTATCATTATCAAGCGGCATCAACTTGCATAGGGCGAGGCCTCCATCGTTATGGCGCCAGTCATCTCGGTCACGGCGAAGAAGATAGGGGAGATCAAACCGCTCTTTGACTCTTGGGTTCCTTGTAATGATGTTATTAGTTGAGTCGAGAATGGGCTTGAACGAACCTGCCATGCTAGCCGAGGTGATGACGTCGCACCGATCAATGAGTTCCTCCACCATGTCATCTTTCAGATCGGGTCAAGAATAACGGGGTCATTTCCGGCCTGTTCCCTCCATGGAGAAGACGATCAAACAATGGCAGAGGAAAGGGTGAAGGGCTGAAGGAAAATGGAGAAGGGAGAGGAAGAGCGTGCGACAGCAATTCCGAATCGAGAGGGAAAGGCGAAGAGTTGGTGGACGGTTGCCAGTTTGCCACGGTTCACGAAGAGGCGCCCCGGCCTACACGTCCGTTCGGAAATACTCCTACTACTCGCCGCCGTCTCACTGATATGTTGGAACGGGACTACATGTTAACGAAACATGGTGTGTAATTTCTCGTGCAAAATGCGATCTGGCCGTGTCGGCCCGAGGTGCCGCATTAGTTATCGACCTTTATTTTTTTAATGGCGTGCCGTTCAGTTTTCAAGCACGACTAACTGGTACTGTACGCAGAGAAAATATAAACTACTCTACCACCAGTCCACCTCTAATACTAGTAGTATAAAAAAGATATATAGGCTAGAGCTTCAGCGCTTTCTTGCCAAGGGCTGCCCACTTGCTTCTCACCCTCTCTCCAGATCTAAAAAGACGGCCCCTCTCTCCCTCCTCCCCGGTGGTCACAGATCCGCCGGGGAAGAAAAGGACGTGCAGCGTTGACACACTCGTCGTCGGCGAGCGAGGTCACGCACTGACGACAAGGCCGTCCTCTCAGACCTAGCGCCACAGGATAGCCTCCGTCCCCAAGCTCGATGCCGTGAGTGTGTGCGGAGGACGGCGACCACGAGCGAAGCCACTTCCGCCGACCCTCAGGTATGCTACCTCTTTTCGAACCATACCCTTGTTCTATTGCCCCATCTGCCACGTCGTTGCATGTGGATCTTTTTCCACTCCACCATCTTCCCAATTTGCTATCCTCTGCTCTGCTGGCCCTACTTCATGCAGAATAATCCATGTCTGGGTTGAATAAGGAAAGGAAGTGAGACTGTACTGTCCAATAGAGTAGGCATCGAACCCGCATCTAGGTTGAAAAGGGGAAAATCAGTAGCTAAGGAACGAGTCTCGTGTCTCTTGGTTGAAGAAGGGTAGAAAAGCATGACAACGCAATAGAGAATGACCAGGTCGATCGGTTTGTTGTCCTCACATAGGAGTAAGGTGGCTAAAGAGAACAAAAATGGGACGTAATCCACATATGCTGCCTGGATATTTGTTGCTCTGGGCAACCATACCTCCCTCACCACTCTGCGTCCGTGGAGGTACATCGTACTGGTGCGCCCACTGTCCAAATGGGCCTCCCATGCTCTTATTGCCACTTTTTTTTGCTGTTAGTATAACGCCAGCAGTCAAGTCAAGCAATGCTACTGCTAAAGTGATGCCACATTTAACTAATGCCGCTCTCAGTCTAATGCCACCGATAAATTTAAGCAATGCCATTTAATGTCACTGGATTATTTCGTGGTTAGTCGTTGATTGTGGATGTATTAAAGATTTTCCAAATAAGCCAAGATACCAATGACGAAACTTGTTACTACCTTCAGATTTTTGCAATCATAATGCTTATAGATTACATACCTCACTTTCATGAGATAAGTTAATTTTTTTATGCAGTGTCACAAAATGCCAAGGCGCTGATGTCATTTTATTTTGGTTAAACCGCATGCATAATTATGAAGACAAGAGGAAAGGTCAAGAGTGGGCACCTCCTCCTCCAGCTGTTCTCTTGATTCGTTCGATCAAGTTTTTATGTTTGATCGATTATCAAGATTGGGATAGCAGTTTTTAAGGTCCCCCCGAGTTCGAAATGATATTTACCTTGGAGGTACGTGGTTTGCAATTTTTCTATACTGTCATTAGTTAATAATGCTAGTTACCTTCAGACTTTTGTATTTGGTTTAATTCTCATGCACAGCTAGTATACCAATGTCAAACTTGTTACCTTTACATTTTGTATTGTTAATTCTTATAGAAACCTTCCAAAGGTTAGAGTTTATTGAAATCTGTTCAAGAAACCATTGTACTGTACCCTGTAATAAACTAACTACTCTACTGTTGCACTAGCCACTGGATTAGTGTAGATTTGTAGTATTCGAATGGTGTTTCATTAGCGTATGGACATAAATAAAGTGTGGCAAGCTTTCCTAGATATGTGCTCAAGAAAACTACTACATGTTTTTCTAAATACTAGACGTTTGGGTACTTTAAATTGAACCGCGAAAACGCCTTATATTAAGGAACAGAGGGTGTAGAGTTCACTCAAATTATCCCGGTAAAGCTAGTCACACCTTTGTTAAAATTAATGTTCATTATGTTATCGGAGGAGGTTTGTATGTTTGTCTCTAATGCCTGTCGACTACATACCTGACATCATGATGTAATGTTAAGTCATTTTCTTTTGTACAGTGTCACTGAATTGTCATGGCGGTGATGGCATTTTATTTTAGTAGAACTGCACAAAATTTGCTTAAAAGAAGAGGAAAGGTCAGGAATGGCTCAGTTTTTCAGAAAAAACTATGTATGCCTTCCTGACATCAACCGTTGTTGCTTTATTTATTACTTCAAACAGGTGGGTAGAAACAGTCTTGCTACCTTTTCCCATTAAGAAATTGGAATGCTTATATTTGTGAGTCTATGCTTCAACTAGTGCCACTTTTACAATAATCACACTTTCAATATCTATGCAAACAGGGATGCTCGATTTTAGTGGAACTGCACAAAAAAGTCCAACTGGTTCAACATCAGGAGCATGTTTTTTCCAAACCTTTATATCCAATTGGTGGCACTATGAGCTGTTCATTACGAAGGTACATGGTTTGCTACTATCTTGCTACTCTTTTTGTACTGTCATTAGATAGTAAAACTAGTGGTTTGCATGTGAATTTATTGGCAGGGTGGACCTACATTGGAGGTGCAGGACAGGATTCAATGATTGGATGCTCAATTTCGGTTGTATCGATTTCACGTCTTCCATCACTGCGAACATGGTGTGGTATATGTTTACTAGCTGCTTGATATTTGTGCGCATGCAGATGTCTGCCTGCTGCTATTTTGGTTGAACTGCACAAGAGAATAGTATAGTCACTGCATGCAGTGCCATTTGAAAATAGACACAAAGATTGGATAGTCACTTCATGGACTGCAGAAAAGTAGTACTGTACTATTTACTGGCCAACACTAGGTGCTTCCTTGCTTTGGTCTGATTATACAATGGGCATCATTTTGCCTAAGTTAAAGTTTATACTCCGAAAATAGTCTCGCGGTGTGATCGAGAGAAGACCAAATCATATTGCAGTGGATGTTCCTCCATCATGTGTGGTTCATTCTCATGGTTCCAGCTGTTGGTGAAACCACTTACGTTTGCAAGAGGAATTCTAGACTTCACAAACAAATTTGTCTTTTAGTCTATACTGAATGTTGGCCAAGAGAAGCATCCATGTTAGTAGGAAGAACAATTGTTTTTTCTAGATCTTTGCTTTTGGAGCTACATATTTGTATATGATCTGTGAATCATTGAGATGCATTAACATGTTGATCTTATATATGGGAATCGTACTAGTTAGTTTTAGTTGCGACGCAAGATCCGAAGTGGCTGATCTTTGCTTTTGGAGCTACATATTTGTATATGATCTGTGAATCATTGAGATGCATTAATAGTTACTTATTTCTGTTCGCTCAGTGTTTACAAGTTACTGATCGATCACTAGCTAGCCTACAAATGCGCACCTGGCAGTTTTATTTGCAACACAAGATGCGAAGTGGCAGTTTTTGAATAAAATGCCTACCTCAAGAAACTGACAAGCTACACCATCGATCCTACACGGATAAAAATGCCTACCTCTAAAGAAACTGACAAGCTACACTATCGATCCTACATGGATAAATAGCGGATCACGCACGTACTACCTCCTTTCCGGTTTGCAGGGCTCAATTCAAGAAACGACTTACTCGATCCTACACGAATAAATAGCGGATCACGCACGTACTACTACCTCCTTTCCGGTTTGCAGGGCTTAATTCAAACCTCTCACCAACCAAGGTACTCCCTCCGTCCGGGTTTATTAGTCCCGTGAGCAAAGCAGCAAGACCAAGGCATGGCAATAATTAACGGCATGCGTAAGTTTAAGCCTAATTAATTCCAGCGATTTAAGTGGCTGCATGCATGCCCTCGGCTGCGACTTCGTTGCATGCTTCGCCAGCATCTTTACTGCGGCGATTTTGAGTGCTCGCATGCAGCCGGCCGTAATTAAGGCAGCTAATCGATGCGAAAAAGAAACGCTTTAATTGTTGCGGGCTTTTTAAATCCGTGGAATCATTATTGAAAAGGAGGGAGATGATTCGAGTGCACTCGTTTGACCGCCATGCCGGGCGTGCGACCCAGACGGACGGGACGACGATCATAATTTCAGTTTCCCCAGTTTTCCACGACAAGCTGGCGCGCTAAGCCATTATGCATTGAATTCCGATGACCGTCGCGCTACCTTCCCCCTATAAGTACTGTTTCCCGGCCTTCTCCGGTGCCACCGTGACCCAACTCGCCATATCCTCATAAGCCCCACCGGCCCGATATCGCTCGCCACGTCCGCCATGCCCTCGCCGTCTGCCGGTAGGCGACGCCGAGGCGGTCACCGCGCCGAACTAGTGTTCGGTTTTTCACCGGAAGGCGAGCGAAGGAGGAGGCATTCTATCTGTCTTTAGATGGAAATGCATGTATCGAGGAGTTGTTGAGCGCCGCCGCATGGCGGAGGAGCAGGAGTTGTTGAGCGCGATCATGGCGGAGGATCAGCGTGTCGCCGATTTGCGCTACCAGCCGACATGGAGCAGCAGCGCACCGATGCTCTGAAGTCGCGAGCAGAGCGCCTGCAATGGCCGACGATTACGTGGAGGCCGGGCGCTCGCAAATAGCCCTGGAGGCTGTTGGGCACGCACGCGTTCGCGACGCCGATTTTTACTACCAGCTCGTCAAGTGGGTATCCCGCTTGGAGACCGAAGCTTCGGTGGACCACGCCGGCATGGAAAGGGCCAACACGCTCGAGCAACGCGCCCTATTGCACCTCTGGCAAGTCCAAGGCGAGCGCAGGACGCCAGTGCTGGCGTTTAGCGTGTACCACAGATGGCGGCCGGCATCGTCTAGTTAGCTAAGAGTAAGTTAGTACTTGTATGCTACTAGAGTATTAGTGGGATTAGATAGTTAACTTGGCTATGATGGTTGTCAACGTGGAAGTTCAGTACTCTATATGTGGATTAGACCTGTTACTTTGCTCTAAATGTTGAACTTTCCGTTTGAACGTATGGAATGGGCTGTTATTTTTTTAAATGGGTTGTATTTGTCCTTCACAGGTTTAGAGGCTGACTTGTGGGCCTAGCAAGTTGACGCGTACACAATTAGGAGATGATTGTACGTGGAGAGGATGACAGCAGGGACCCGCTAAGGTCATGGCAGTACGCAAGCAAGTGCCTCCTTATTTCAAGCCAGTAAAAGAATGGCTCCTCCTAGTGGATTTCTGACATCTGGATCCCATGTCATTGTCAACGTAGTCAATAAACGAGAGAATCGCACAACGAGTGGCTGAGACCAGGGACCCAGCAGCTCGCCCAGTTATTTTTGTTTTGGGTTAATTTGATAAATGCCTCCGAGAAATGCCACTGCAATTTCCAAACTTTTAAAAATGCCATTTCATGCCATTTCTAGTGGCATTTTTCAAGTCCGGAGTGGCGTTTTTCAAAGTTTGCAAACTGCGTTATGCGTTTTCAAAGTTTGCAAAAAATTGCAGTGGCATTTTTCAAAGTTTGAAAATTGCAGTGGCATTTTTATGAATCGCCATAATTGGAGTGGCACTTATCTAATTTGTTTTTGAGACGTAGGGTGTCAACTGGCTGCGGGACACTCGGCCTGTCTAGACAGCCTTTTCTTTTATGTTTACCACAGACCAGCCCAGTAGTTTTTTTCTTTACGAAAATGGCTAGCCCAGTTTTTTGTGATTTGTCAAGTAAGTCGCTTATCAGTGCATTGGGCTGCAAATCTTTCAAGACGAGGAGAGCTTCATTCATGGCCGAGAAAATGGCCTATCAAGAATGAGAAATGGGCTGTACATTTTTAAAACACATCAAACCGGCAATTAGTTTCAAATATCTTTTTTTCATTTCGAGATTTTAAATTGCATTGATTTTTATGCGTGGAAAATTCATTGGATTTTATATGGATATACATTTATTTCTAAAATTAGTCTGAATGTGACTTGAAATTTTGGGATTAAAAACAGTTCAGACCGCACCGACATATGCAAAATTTTGTATAACTTTTTAACCGTGGCCACAATATGGGCTGTAATGCTAACAAAAAGAATATGGGCTCCAAAAAAACCCGTAAGAATTAGCAAATGGGCTGTAAACTATTTGAAATAATGGCAGATGGGCTGTATGTTGTTTTCCACAGATTTGAGGCTTTCCACAGATGGCCTGTATACTGTTGGATGTCCATCCAACGGCCGTCGTGCTTCTTCAATCTCTGCTCTTCCTGCTCCAAATTACCAAACAAGCGCCGGACTGTTCGCTTCCTCCTCCTCCCATGACGGCCGTCTTTGCCGCTGCAGGCCTCACCGCCCATCGTACTCCCATCGCTGGCCTAGCCATCCCTCTACTCACCCACAGTCCCACACCGCTATTATTCTCCGTGACGGCGGGCAGAACCAGTAAACCCTCGTGCAGTCGTACTCCCCTCAGCGTGGAAACAACTGCCGAAGTCTTCCCCGCCTCCGGTCGTTCCTTCCTAGGCCTCGCCGTTGTCCACCGCCTGGTGCTCTCGATGGCGTGGTCAACGTGGTCAACGACCAACATGCATCTGAAGTGGATCAGACGTGGAGAGGCTGACAGCTGGGTCCACGGCCGCACGCAAGGAAATGCCTCCTTATTAAGCGCAAAATAATGATTCCTCCACCTGACATCTAGGACCCACCGAAAGGGCCTCTGTATTTCGCGAAAAAACGTTACCACCGCTGACAGCTCAAACCCACCAGCTATATCTTCACACGCAAGGAAGTGCCTCCTTATTACGCCCCAAAAAAAGAATACCCCCCTACTAGGTGGGACCCAGTATAGTGGGCCTACTAAGTTGACGGGGACGAAGGGCTTTGCTAACTTAGTCAATATGCAAGATTCTAGGTCGATTGACCGTACGATGTCCATCCAATGGCCGTAGTGCAACCTCTGGTCTTCTTGCTCTAGCCACCCAAAGCAGCGCCGGTCATGCCGCCTGCTCCTGCCTCCCGTGGCCGGCTGTGCTGCCGCGAAGGCCTCACCGCCCCCATACTACTCCCACCGTCGAACAGGCCATCCCTCCACTCCACTCACCCACACCCCCTGTTATTCTGCGGCGACGGCAGCGCAGCCGAACCAGTGAACCCTCGTACTCCTCTCCGCGTGGGCATCCATCGCCGCGTCTTCCCGGCTCCGCCGTCCCCTTCCTAGGCCTTGCCGCCGTCCACCGCTGTGGTGCTCTCGGCGCGCGTGGTCAATGTGGTTAACGACCGAATTCCATCGAAGAATATCAGACGTGGAGAGGCCGACACCGGGTCCACGGCAGCCGCAAGGAAGTGCCTCATTATTACGCGGAAAATAATTATTCCTCCACCTGACAGCAGGGACCCACCGGACGGGCCACCAGTATTTCGTGAAAAAAACATTTGCTCCTGACTGCTGGGACCCACCCGACGGGCCACCGTATTTCGCGAAAAAACGCTCCCCGCCGTCACTCGGACCCACCGGAAGTGCCTCCTTATTACGCACAAAAATGAATACCCTCGCTAGCTGGGACCCACCTTGGTGGGAGGCTGACTTAGGGCCTACTAAGTTGACGGGACGAAGGGCTTTGTCAACTTAGTCAATATAAACGATTCTAGCTCCAAAGGACTGTGACGATGTCCATCCAACGGCCGTAGTGCTTCTTCAACCTCTGGTCTTCTTGCTCCAGCCTCCCAAAGCAGCGCGGTCGTGCATGCTCCTGCCTCCGTGGCGGATGTCTTTGCCGCTGGCCTCACCGCCCCTACTATTCCCACCACTGGCCAGCCACTGCGGCCGGTAGCCTCACACCGCAGCCGAACCAAGTGAACCTCGTACTCCTCTCCGCTGGCTTCCACCGTCGCGTCTTCCCCGGCTCCCCTGTCGTCCCTTCCTAGGCTTCGCTGTCGTCCACCGCCTGGTGCTCCTCTCGCGGTGTGGTCAACATGGTCAAGGAACGACTTCCATCGGACATGGATCAGACGTGGAGAGGCCGACAATGGGTCCACGGCCGCAGCTAGGAAGTGCCTCCTTATTACGCGGAAAATAATTATTCCTCCACCTGACAGCGGGGACCCACCGGACGGGCCACCGTATTTCGTGAAAAAAACGTTTCCCCCCTGACTGCTGGGAGCCTGGGACCCACCAGCTACACCTTCGCACGCAAGGAAGTGCGTCTGGGCAAAAGAAAAACGATTCGCCCCCCTGACTGCTGGGACCCACCAGCTACATCTTCGCACGCAAGGAAGTGCGTCCGCAAAAAACGATTCGCCTCGACCGCTGGGGACCCACCAGCTACATCTTGGCACGCAAGGAAGTGCCTGATAGTCGGGACCCACCTGGTCGAAGCGTATGTAGCGTTGCCATTCTGGTCGCAAACGTGTACGTACATACTGGTCGATGTAGAGGCGCGCACGTGTCGTAGTAGAGGCGCGCACGTAGCATGTACACGCACGCATGCCGCTAGGGTGCAAGAAAGAAAATACGGCCACGTGTAATGCGTATGGCCGTGGCTCGTGTACATGGCTGGGTCGGAATGGAGAAACAACATCGTCGTCGTGTTCATCGGGAGGCAACGGAATGCGTCGTGTTCATCGGGAGGCAATGGAACGCGTGGGAGCCAACCGGCTGGGTCGGAACGGAATGCGTAGAGTCGTGTCCATCGGGAGGGCTTGGACGGAACATGCGATGGAAACGAGGCCTGGTGTACCACACAACGGAGGAAACGGACCTCCTACTTTCGGAACAGGGTCCTGTTGCTCGGAAGGGGTGTGGCGTACCGCAAAACGGAGGAAACGGACCTCCTACGGTTGAAACGGGGGGTCATGTTGATCGAGAGGGGTGTGGCGTACCGCAAAACGGAGGAAACGGACCTCCTACGGTCGAAACGGGGGTCCTGTTGATCGGGAGGGGTGTGGCGTACCGCAAAACGGACGAAATGGACCTCCTACGGTCGAAACGGGGGTCCTGTTCATCGGGAGGGGTGTGGCGTACCGCAAAACGGGGTACTATTCATCTCCACCGTCGACCTCCTCCAGCCTCCACGGGCTACCGTCGACCTCCTCCAGCCTCCATGGGCTCCTGTTCATCTAGCCTCCACCGCGTGCTACTCCACCGGCCATCGCTCAACCACCCCTCCACCGTCTCATCGCTCATCCAGCCTCCACACCACGGGGTCCTTTTCAACCACCCCTCCACGGGCACCCTCCATCGCTCATCGCTCATCCAGCCCTCCAAAGACACCACGGGTCCTGTTCATCCAGAGGCAACGCCACCGCTCATCGCTCATCCACCCCCGAATGCTCACTGCTCATCCCAGAGGCAGCATCGATCGGCTTCAGCTTAGCAGCGATGGCGAAAGAATCGCCGATCGGGTTCGATTAACAGCCATCGATCGATTGCTCGGGTTCGATAACGCGTAGCTCTGTGTGCAATCGCCGGGTTCGATTAGAGCCCAACGCCTCGCTCGGGTTCGATTAGAGCCAACGCCTACGCACACACGCAGCGTGCGTGTCACGAGAAAACACGACGCTCATGCCCCGACCTCCCACCGTAACCGCAACTCCACGAAATTTTCCTCGCCTCGCTTCTACCACGGTTTTTTCCGTCATGGACGGCCCAAAGAATGTCATGCAGCTGCCTCGCCCACCCACAACGAAAACCCCATTCTCTGTCATGATTTTTTTACATAGAAGTAGGAGCCCACCACATCTATGATGATACCGGGTTTTGTCACAATTATCGTCATAGAAGTGTCATATGTATGACATAATTTTTTTTCGTTCGGCCAAAAATGTCACGGATGTGTCTTTTTTTTTGTAGTGTCATATTCGGTGAGAAAATCATGTTCCCGAAGGTTTCATTCTGTTTGGACTCCGTTTGATATTCCGTTTCTTCGAAACTCTGAAATAGGCAAAAAAACAGCAATTCTGGGTTGGGCCTCCGGTTAATAGGTTAGTTCCAAAAGTAATATAAAAGTGGATAATAAAGCCCAATAATGTCCAAAACAGTAGATAATATAACATGGAGCAATAAAAAATTATAGATACATTGGAGACGTATCAGGCATCCCCAAGCTTAATTCCTACTCGTCCTCGAGTAGGTAAATGATAAAAACAGAATTTTTGATGCAGAGTGCTACTTGGCATAATTTCAATGTAATTCTTCTTAATTGTGGTATGAATATTCAGATCCGGAAGATTCAAGACAAAAGTTCATATTGACATAAAAATAATAATACTTCAAGCATACTAAGTAAGCAATTATGTCTTCTCAAAATAACATGGCCAAAGAAAGTTCATCCCTACAAAATCATATAGTTTAGTCATGCTCCATTTTCATCACACAAGAATGCTCTCATCATGCACAACCCCGATGACAAGCCAATCAATTGTTTCATACTTTAGTAATCTCAAACTTATAAACTTTCACGCAATATATGAGCGCGAGCCATGGACATAGCACTATGGGTGGAATAGAATATGATGATGGGCGTTATGTGGAGAAGACAAAAAAGGAGAAGATCTTACATCAACGAGGCTAATCAATGGGCTATGGAGATGCCCATCGATTGATGTTAATGCAAGGAGTAGGGATTTCCATGCAACCGATGCACTAGAGCTATAAATGTATGAAAGCTCAACAAAAGAAACTAAGTGGGTGTGCATCCAACTTGCTTGCTCATGAAGACCTAGGGCACTTGAGGAGGCCCATTGTTGGTATATACAAGCCAAGTTCTATAATGAAAAATTCCCACCAAAGATATGAAAGTGACAACACAAGAGACTCTCTATCATGAAGATTATGGTGCTACTTTGAAGCACAAGTGTGGCAAAGGATAGTAGCATTGTCCCTTCTCTCTTTTTCTCTCATTTTTTTGGGCCTTATCTTTTTTATGGCCTTTCTCTTTTTTTTATTCCTCACTTGGGACAATGCTCTAGAAAATGATGATCATCACACTTCTATTTATTTACAACTCAATGATTACAACTCTATACTAGAACAAAGTATGACTCTATATGAATGCCTCCGTGATGTACCGGGATATGCAATGAACCAAGAGTGACATGTATGAAAGAATTATGAACGCTGGCTTTGCCACAAATACTATGTCAACTACATGATCATGCTAGCAATATGACAATGATGAATGCGTCATGATGAACGGAATGGTGGAAAGTTGCATGGCAATATATCTCGGAATGGCTATGGAAATGCCATAATAGGTAGGTATGGTGGTTGTTTTGAGGAAGATATAAGGAGGTTTATGTGTGAAAGAGCGTATCATATCATGGGGTTTGGATGCACCGGCAAAGTTTGCACCAACTCTCGATGTGAGAAAGGGCAATGCACGGTACCGAAGAGGCTAGCAATGATGGACGGGTGAGAGTGCGTGTAATCCATGGACTCAACATTAGTCATAAGAACTCACATACTTATTGCAAAAATCTACAAGCCATCAAAAACCAAAGCACTACGCGCATGCTCCTAGGGGGATAGATTGGTAGGAGAAGACCGTCGCTCATCCCCGACCGCCACTCATAAGGAGGACAATCAAAGAACACCTCATGTTTCAAATTTGTTACATAACATTTACCATACGTGCATGCTACGGGACTTGCAAACTTCAACACAAGCATTTCTCAAATTCACAACTACTCAACTAGCATGACTTTGATATTATTACCTCCATATCTCAAAACAATCATCAAGCATCAAACTTTTCTTAGTATCCAAAACACTCATAAGAAAGTTTTTACTATTTTAAAATACCTAGCATATTAAGATTATTTATGAAAATTACCATGCTATTTAAGATTCTCAAAATAATCTAAGTGAAGCATGAGAGATCAATAGTTTCTTTAAAACAAATCCACCACCATGCTCTAAAAGATATAAGTGAAGTACTAGAGCAAAAATATATAACTCAAAAGATATAATTGAAGCACAAAGAGTATTCTAATAATTTCCAAATCATGTATGGATCTCTCAAAAGGTGTGTACACCAAGGATGATTGTGGTAAACTAAAAAGAAAAGACTCAAATCATACAAGACACTCCAAGCAAAACACATATCATGTGGTGAATAAAAATATAGCCCCAAGTACAGTTACTGATGGAAGTAGACGAAAGAGGGGATGCCTTCCGGGGCATCCCCAAGCTTTGACTTTTTGGTGTCCTTAGATTATCTCCCCAAGCTTAGGCTCTTGCCACTCCTTGTTACATAATCCATCAAAATATTTCACCCAAAACTTGAAAACTTCACAACACAAAACTCAACAGAAATCTCGTAAGCTCCGTTAGCGAAAGAAAACAAAAGACCACTTCAAGGTACTGTAATGAACTCATTCTTTATTTATATTGGTGTTAAACCTACTGTATTCCAACTTTTCTATGGTTTATAAACTATTTTACTAGCCATAGATTTATCAAAATAAGCAAACAACACACGAAAACAGAATCACAAAAATGTAACAATCAGAGTAATCAGAATTAACGCAAACTTATGGAACTCACAAAATTCATCCAAAATAGGAAGATCTATGCAATTTGGTTATTCATTAGAAGCAATTGGAATCACTATTAACGTTCTGGTGATTTTTAACAATTGTTTTCGTGAACAGAAAGTTTCTGGAAATTACAGCAAGATCAAATAACTATCATCCAAGAAGATCCTATAGGTTTAACTTGGCACAAACACTAATTAAAACATAAAAACACATCTAATCAGAGTCTAGATCAAATATTTATTTCTAACAGAAGTAAAAGCAAAAAAACTAATAATAAAATTGGGTTGCCTCCCAACAAGCGTTATCGTTTAACGCCCCTAGCTAGGCATAAAATCAAGGATAGATCTAGGTATTGCCATCTTTGGTAGGCAATCCATAAGTGGATCTCATGATAGATTCATATGGCAATTTTATTTTCTTCCTAGGGAAGTGTTCCATGCCTTTCTTTAATGGAAATTGGAATCTAATATTCCCTTCCTTCATATCAATAATTGCACCAATCGTTCTAAGGAAAGGTCTACCAAGAATAATAGGACATGAAGGATTGCAATCTATATCAAGAACGATAAAATCTATGGGCACATAGTTCCTATTTGCAACAATAAGAACATCGATAATTCTTCCCATAGGTTTTCTAATAGTGGAATCCGCAAGGTGCAAGTTTAGAGAGCAATCATCGAAATCACGGAAATCTAGCAAATCGCACAAAGTTTTGGGAATAGTGGAAACACTAGCACCCAAATCACATAAAGCATATAATTCATGATCCTTAATCTTAATTTTAATAGTTGGTTCCCACTCATCATAAAGCTTTCTAGGGATAGAAACTTCCAATTCAAGTTTTTCTTCATAAGATTGCATCAAGGCATCAACGATATGTTTAGTAAACACTTTATTTTGACTATAAGCATGAGGAGAATTTAGCACGGATTATGCATAAGGAAATGCAATCAATTAAAGAGCACCTTTCATAATTAAATTCCTTGAAATCCAAAATAGTGGGTTTAGCAACATCTAGGGTTTTGATTTCTTCAATCCCACTTTTATCAATTTTAGCATCAAGATCTAAAAACTCCGAATTTTTGGAACGCCTTCTAGGTAAAGGTGGATCATATTCAGTCCCATCATTATCAAGATTCATATTGCAAAACAAAGATTTAATAGGGGACACATCAATAACTTTTAGATCTTCATCTTTATTTTCATAGAAACCGGAAGAACACGCTTTAATAAAGGCATCTTTCGTAGCACGCATCCTAGCGGTTCTTTCCTTGCACTCATCAATGGAAATTATCATGGCTTTGAGAGACTCATTGATATCATGCTTAGGAGGAATAAATCTAAGCTTTAAAGAATCAACATCAAGAGAAATTCTATCAACGTCCCTAGCCAATTCATCAACTTTAAGCAATTTCTCTTCAAGCAAAGCAATAAAATTGTTTTGTGAATTCATAAACTCTTTAACACTAGTCTCAAATTCAGAGGGCATCTTATTAAAATTTCCATAAGAGTTGTTGTAGGAATTTCCATAATTATTAGAGGAATTACTAGGATAAGGCCTAGGATTAAAGTTTCCTCTATATGCGTTGTTACCAAAATTATTCCTACCAACAAAATTCACATCCATAGATTCATTATTATTCTCAATCAAAGTAGACAAAGGCATATCATTAGGATCAGAAGAAATAGTCTTAGTAGCAAATAATTTCATAGGTTCATCCATCTTTCCACTCAAAACATTAATTTCTTCTTTCGCATGCACTTTTTTTATTAGTAGATCTTTCAGTGTGCCATTGAGATTAATTAACCATAATATTATCTAGGAGTTTAGTAGCATCTCCTAAAGTGATTTCCATAAAAGTGCCTCCCGCGTCAATCTAAAAGATTTCTAGAGGCAAAATTCAATCCGGCATAAATTTTTTGTATAATCATCCACAAATTCAAACCATGAGTGGGGCAATTACGTATCATTAATTTCATCCTCTCCCAAGCTTGTGCCACATGTTCATGATCAAGTTGCTTAAAATTCATAATATCGTTTCTAAGAGAGATGATCCCAGCGGGAGGAAAATACTTAGAGATAAAAGCATCTTTGCACTTGTTCCAAGAATCAATACTATTTTTAGGCAAAGACGAAAACCAAGCTTTGGCACGATCTCTAAGCGAAAAAGGAAATAGCTTCAGTTTAACAATATCATTATCAACATCTTTCTTCTATTGCATATCACACAAATCAACGGAGCTATTTAGATGAGTAGCGGCATCTTCACTAGGAAGGCCGGCGAATAGATCTTTCATGAAAAGATTCAACAAAGCAGTATTGATTTCACAAGATTCAGTATTGGTAAGAGGAGCAATCGGAGTGCTAAGGAAATCATTATTGTTGGCATTGGTAAAGTGACATAATTTGGTATTATCTTGAGCCATCGTGACAAACAAGCAATCCAACACACGAGCAAACAAAAAGCGAGCGATAAAAAGGCAAACGAAAAAGAGAGGGCGAATAAAACGGCGAGGGTGAAGTGGGGGAGGGGAAAACGAGAGGCAAATGGCAAATAATGTAATGCGCGAGATAAGGGATTGTGATGGGTACTTGGTATGTTGACTTTGTGTAGACTCCCGGGCAACGGCGCCAGAAATTCTTCTTGCTACCTCTTGAGCACTGTGTTGGATTTCCTTGAAGAGGAAAGGATGATGCAGCAAAGTAGCGTAAGTATTTCCCTCGGTTTTTGAGAACCAAGGTATCAATCCAGTAGGAGGCTACGCGCGAGTCCCTCGTACCTACACAAAGCAAATAACTCCTCGCAACCAACGTGATAAGGGGTTGTCAATCCCTTCACGGTCACTTACGAGAGTGAGATCTGATAGATATGATAGATAATATTTTTGGTATTTTTGTGATAAAGATGCAAGGTAAAATAGAAGCAAAGTAAAAAAGCAAAGGCAATAATAAAGTGACGGAAGATTCATATGATAGAGATAGACCCGGGGGCCATAGATTTCACTAGTGGCTTCTCTCAAGAGCATAAGTATTTTACGGTGGGTGAACAAATTACTGTTGAGCAATTGGCGATGAATTGAGCATAGTTATGAGAATATCTAGGTATGATCATGTATATAGGCATCACGTCCGAGACAAGTAGACCGACTCCTGCCTGCATCTACTACTATTACTCCACTCATCGACCGCTATCCAGCATGCATCTTGAGTATTAAGTTCAAGAAAACAGAGTAACGCCTTAGGCAAGATGACATGATGTAGAGGGATAAATTCATGCAATATGATAAAAACCCCATCTTGTTATCCTCGATGGCAACAATACAATACGTGCCTTGCTGCCCCTCATCACATCGGGAAAGGACACGCAAGATTGAACCCAAAGATAAGCACTTCTCCCATTGCAAGAAAACCAATCTAGTAGGCCAAACCAAACTGATAATTCGAAGAGACTTGCAAAGATAACCAATCATACATAAAAGAATTCAGAGAAGATTCAAATATTGTTCATAGATAATCTTGATCATAAACCCACAGTTCATCGGTCTCAACAAACACATCGCAAAAAGAAGATTACATCGAATAGATCTCCACGAGAGAGGGGGAGAACATTGTATTGAGATCCTAAAAGAGAGAAGAAGCCATCTAGCTACTAACTATGGACCTGAAGGTCTGAGGTAAACTACTCAGACTTCATCGGAGGGGCTATGGTAATGATGTAGAAGCCCTCCATGGTGGATGACCTCTCCCGGCGGAGCTCCTAATGTGCCCCAAGATGGGATCTCATGGCATGTAAGGTTGCGACGGTGGAATTAGGTTTTTGGCTCCGTGATCTCGATCGCTTGGGGGCAATGCGTAGGTATATATAAGAGGAAGAAGTACGTCGGTGGAGCAAGGTGGGGCCCACGAGGGTGGAGGGCGCCGCCTACCTCGTGCCCACCTCCTTTCTTTCTTGACGTAGGGTCCAAGTCTCCGGATCATATTCGTGAGAAAATCACGTTCGAAGGTTTCATTCTGTTTGGACTCCGTTTGATATTTCGTTTCTTCGAAACTCTGAAATAGGCAAAAAAACAACAATTCTGGGCTGGGCCTCCGGGTAATAGGTTAGTCCCGAAAGTAATATAAAAGTGGATAATAAAGCCCAATAATGTCCAAAACAGTAGATAATATTGCATGGAGCAATCAAAAATTATAGATACGTTGGAGACGTATCATACGGTACCGAGCTTTGTGTTGCCATCTTCGCAATTGGGGTACAACCCTTTTTTTTATCCTCTAACATGCGATCGAACTTCAGCCTCTCCTTTTGACTTTCACATTGCGTCCTTGCATCGACAATGACCCGGCGGAGATCATCATCATCGGGCACATCATCTGGTTCCTCTTGATCTTCAAAGACTTCCCCTGCAAAGATCATTGGGCACATCGCCTAGTTCCTCTTGATCTTCAAAGCAGCTTCCCCATTGCAAGACATCACCGTATTCAGGGGCACATAGTTGTCATCGCCCTCTTCTTCTTCGACGCCTTCCATCATAACCCCTATTTCTCCGTGCCTCGTCCAAACATTATCGTGTGGCATGAAACCCTTGTAAAGGTGTGGGTGTGAAGGATTTTTCGGTCGAGTAAGACTTCAGATTCCCACATTTAGGGCATGGACAACACATAAAACCATTCTCGCTTGTTTGCCTCAGCCACTTGAGAAAATCATGCACGCCCTTAATGTACTCGGAGGTGTGTCACACCGTACATCCATTGTTGGTTCATCTGCGTGCATTATATATAATTAAGTGTGTCAAAACCATTACGTAACATCATGAATAGATAATTAAGTGACCAAATTAATAGAAGTTCATCATCACATTAAAACCAAAGTACATACATAGTTCTCATCTAACAACATATAGCTCTCCAGGCATCTAATTAATTAAACCATACATTGAAACTATGTAAAACATTTCAATGCGAAAACAAATGCGATCATAATCGCAACCAAGGTAACAATTGATCCAACGGCATAATGATACCAAGCCTCGGTATGAATGGCATATTTTCTAATCTTTCTAAGCTTCAAGCGCATTGCATCCATCTTGATCTTGTGATCATCGACGACATCCGCAACATGCAACTCCAATATCATCTTCTCCTCCTCAATTTTTTTATTTTTGCCTTCAAGAATTTTTTTTCTTCTACAACTAAATTTAACCTCTTGACAATAGGGTCGGTTGGAATTTCCGGTTCACATACCTCCTAGATAAATAAAATCTATGTCACGTTGGTCAACATAACTTTCATAAACAATAAATGAACCAATAGTTATAAATATAATATATACCACATCCGAATCATAGATGTGATTTAGGCCAACGGGGGCGGATACCAAAACCATCGCACTATATAATAACAAGCAATAAAATAGTAAGAAAATTAGACAAGTATCTATCTAAAGTAAGAATTTTTTTCTTTCAGAAAGAAGATAAGAACAAGAGGCTCACCACGGTGGTGCAGGCGACAAGATCGGCGCGGGCGATCGACGGCGGTGAAGAAGGGAATGGGACGTGACGGGCCGCTAAACCTAGACAAATCTCGAGGAAAATGGAGCTTTGAGGTCGAGCTTCGAGAGGAGAAAGCTTAACTAGTGTGGCTCGGGCATTTCATAGAACACCTCATGTGCATAGGAGGTGAGGTAGAGCACCACAAAGCCCTCCCCTCGCCGGCCAGAGAAAAACAGAGCACTGGAGTGCTCTGCTCGCGAGCGAGTGGTATATATAGGCACCACATTGGTCCCGGTTCATGGCATGAACCAGGACTAAAGTGCAGCCTGTGGTCCCCGTTCAAGCCACCAACCGGGACCAATGGTGGTGGGCCAGGAGCGAGGCCCATTGGTTCCGGTTCGTCCCACCAACCAGGACCAAAGGGGCCAGACGAACCGGGACCAATGCCCCCACGAGGCCGGGCAGCCCTCGGCCTCACGAATCGGGACCAAGGTTCTATGGGTCCCGGTTCTGGACTGAACCGGGACTAATGGGCTGACCCGGCCTGAACCAAAGCCCTCTTTTCTACTAGCGCATGTGTCCTTTTTGCCAAGTGTATTTAGTAAAAACACTTGGCCAAGTTATAAATCCATAGTTTCTTTTGTTTTCATTATGCTAATTTCACATCAGTTCAATTATATATTGGCACATTCAAAAGTTCACCAAGCACACAGTGATGAGCGCACTCAAGGCTGGTGATGGACAGTTGTGAGGGCTACGAGCGCTTAGGGATTCTTGGTGGAATGTGGATCGTTTGCCAAGTATGGTAAATGGATATGAACTTACCAGTGGCGGGTGTGTCTAGCCGCTTGCCACAGGTAATAGCTTACCAGTGGCAGGCGCCTGGCTGTACCCACCACTGGTGAATGGTACAAATGGTGGGTGATTCATAGAGCCTCTATTTTGTGCAAAATTTAAAAATGTTAGTTTTAGTGTTTTATGGATATATTTAGGGTTCAGTTTGTTTTTTATGTTTCAGTCTAACATTATAAGCTGGATGCAGAACTTTGGCATTTCTTTGGGTTAATTCACTATTTTTAAAGCATTAAACGAATTTATAGTGTTGAATGGAGGTAAATGATATTGATATGAAAATTGTAAATGAAGCCTGAAAAAGATGAAACTTGAATGATGGCATGGTATGACCTCCAATGGTGTAGTATTTCTTTTTAGAGTTTTAGAAAAATTGTGATGTATTTTTGCTTAGAAATTGAAGAGTCTCCGAACATGAGAGTTTCAAAAGGAAAGTGTAATGTCTGGAGGGGAACTCAAGTTTTTTTCATCTTATCTCCTTGAAACTTTTTCTATGATGAATATACACCATTACAAATTCCATGTAAAAAATTGGACTTTTCTGGGTTAATTTCATATTTATAGGGAATTTAATGCATTTCTAACTATTTAATGGACATAAATCAAATTTAACTACATGTACATTAAAAAAATGCCCAAAATTGGTACAGAATAATTTACCTTGGGGAGTTCAAGAAATTCTTAGAAAACTATAGGTTAACGTGATGTGCGGTGCGCCTCGAGTCCATCTTCGGTTTCTAAGCAACCTATATCGTTTTCAAATATTTTTCAATTTTAACGAGATGATATACATGTCTTATAATGACAGCATGCAAAGTCCAATGTACCTGCGGTTCAAATTTCAATTGTATTCAGTTACATATATACATTTTCAAAAAATGGCTAAAATATAGTAAATTAACCCTAAAAGGTTCATTTTTGTAACATAAAACCCAAAAATGCCCTAAAACCCTAAAAATAAAATGCATCCACCAGATCACCACTAGTTTGGGCCCATGGCTAATTTGCACCAATTTGGACCCAAAATATCAATTGCTGGGGAGAAATACAATTGCCACTGGTATGCGATGATGTACTCTGCCTTTGGTCTGTTTGCCCTATCGCTAACCTGGGTCAATATTGATGGTTGCCAATTACTAACGGTAGATGCAAAGTCATGCCTGCTCCCAGTGACAGGGTGAGCATGAATTTGCGCCCGCCACTAGTAACCGGCAAGATTACTAGTGGTGGGGTGTATATGCCTATCTGTCACTAGTATGCTTCCATGTATAAGCGGTTCGAACCCACAACCACAGAGAAGTGGAGCAGCGAGCCGACCAGTGGAAGACATGAACATTTACTATGTTATAGTAAGGTCAAACATTTTATATATTGATGCAAACTTAAATTAAATTCAAAATTTGTTTGAATGTCCCTAAAAAAAACTAAAATTACTGAGGTTTACTAAAAGACATGAACATATACTTTGTCGTGCCGTTCTACGGTTTTGCATTAATTTTTTTCAATAGTTATTATGGGTATTCACATTCCATGCATACCACGGAGGAGGTCTAGCAAACGCCAACCCATGCAGGCTCTGTTGGGTTGGCCGTGTAGGCCGTTTCCTTGCAATTTTTCTAAGGTTCCTTTCAACTTTTTCTTTTCTTGTTTCTCTGTTTGTTTTCAATTTTGGTAAAGTTTCTAGCAAACACCTTCATGTTTTTATTTTCCTGTTTTTTATAATTTTTAATCCTTGAATATTTTCCCAATTTATGAATATTTTTTGAAATTTTGTAACATAATTTAAAAAATTGAGCATTTTTTTCAAATTCATAAACATTTTCTACAAAACTGTGAACATTTTTTAAAGATCCTGAATATTTTTTGATATTCCTGAACATTATTTATAATTCATGAGCAGTTAAAAAATTCATGAAAAATTATAAAACTCATGAACTTTGTTTAGAATTCATGACTATTTTTTCGTATTCGTGATGAAGTTTCAAATGTACGAATATTTTTAAATTCATGAATATTTTTTAAAACCACAATCACATTTAGAAAAAAATTTAAATTTTGGAATGCTTTAATTTATTTTTGAAATCTTTTAAATAGAATGTTGGTTACGAGACTATCATGCGGGATCCACAAACCAACCAGACCATTATACGGGGTCCACTTGGAGGAAAAAACTTTGGAGCTCTCCTAGGCCTCTATTCCTAAGGAGCATAGTAATTGTAAGGATATGTAGGAAAATCAGCTTATCTTAATTTTGTCACCCTTAACTCCACTAGTAAGATTGTACGTGAAACACATGTCTATACTAACACATATTATATCAAACATTTGTAGTCTTTTTGTTAAATGTGATCTATGCTATTCTCAATAATAAATAAATGAGGCTCCAATCGATGGTGGAAACCATCATAGCTCTAATACCACTCGCCAGTTTATGAGGGGCTGGGGCGCCAACCTTGGGGCAGCCCTAAGGTCCCGCAAAGGGGCACTATTGGACCAGATTAAGGCCCTAGACGCGATTGCAGATTCAGTCGGTCTGTCGGACGAAAACTGCTTGCGGCGGTACTCCCTTGAAGCCTCCCTAGTGGAGATCTTCAAGGGGGAGGAGCTGTTTTGGCAACGCCGGGGCGGGGGGGGGGGGGGGCAAAAGTGGCTCCTACAAGGCGACTCTAATATGCTTACTTCCAGGCAATCGCCAATGGGCGACGCAGGAAGTGCTCCATCCCGTGCCTCTGGGAAGGGGACACCCTTCTAGAGCACCTGGATGAGATTAGGACCCATATTTACTCCTTTTTTAAGGGGCTCTTCTCGGTGGAACCCCGGGGTGGGGTTTCCTTGGCGGATGATTTCTGGCCACTGCGGACAGAGTATCTGACAATGAGAATGCGGATCTGACTATCCCGTTCTCGCCGGAAGAGGTGGGGAGGGTGATCGCCTCAATGAAGGCGGGAGTCGGCATCGGGGCCGGACGGCCTGCCGGTTGCCTTCTTCCAGAAATTCTGGTATGTCCTAAAACCTGTGATCATGCCAATGTTCATGAATTCTACATCGGAACATTTGACATGACGCGAATAAATTTTGGTATTATCACACTGATCCCCAAAGTAGTTGGGGCAATGGACATTCGCCAATTCAGGTCCATCACAGTTATCAACGTTCTGGAGCGCATCTTCTCTAAAGTTTGTGCGACTAGACTCGCGTCGGTAGCTGAGAGGATGAACCACCCACTTCAGACATCCTTCTTGAAAGGGAGACGAGTCCATGACGGGATTTTGTCCCTTCACGAGATTGTGCACGAGGTGCGATCGCGTGGGCATAAGGGTGTCTTCCTCAAGCTGGACTTCCAAAAAGCCTATGCTCGGCTAGACTGGGACTTCCAGTGGCTCGTTATGCAACGCAGAGGCTTGGAGGAAAGATGGTGCAACTGGATTATGCAGTTGCTACGGTCTGTCAAGACTGCGATTAACATTAACAGCGATGTGGGGCCGTTCTTCTCATCCTCAGCATGAGTGAAGCAAGGGGATCCGATATCCCCCCTTCTCTTCAATCTCGCCGTGGACGCTCTAGCAGGCATCCTGGACAAAGCTAGGAGGGTCGGCCACCTCTCGGGAGTTGTGAGTCACCTCATTCCGGGAGGAGGGGTCACCCATCTCCAATACGTCGATGACACCATGATTATGGTGGACGGATCCGCCCTCGACATAGTTAATCTTAAGTTCCTACCTTCCGCTTTGAGGCTATGTCGGGACTCAAGATTAACTTTGACGAGAGCGAGGTCATCGTTTTGGGTTAGCCCGTTGAGGAGCAACAAAGGATCGCGGATAACCTAAACTGTAGGCTAACTTCATTCCCCATGACCTACTTGGGGATGCTATTGGTAGACTCCAAGATCCTATCTAGTGCGTTCGATCCTCTAGTGGATCGAGTGGCAACCCGGGACGAGCCCTGGCGAGGACGGTTTACCTCCAAAGGGAGCAAATCGATCCTTATTAGTTCCAACCTTGCGAGCCTCCCCATGTTCATGATGGGAATGTACATCCTACCGGAGGGCTTTCATAGTGCCTTTGATAGGGATCTCGCGATGTTCTTTTGGCAGGCGCCCAATGGCCGCCAAAAGTACCACATGGTAAAATGGGCAGATCTTTGCATTCCCAAGGACCATAGTGGACTGGGCATCATTGCCTCCCGTCGTATGAACGTGGCGCTCATGTTAAGATGGGTCTGGCGCATCCTACGCGGCGAGGGAGGATTATGGTTACAGCTCATTCAAGCGAAATACCTGACGGGAGATCCGCTCTTAGCATGCCACCGGACGGAAGGCTCACAATTTTGGCGAGCCATCCAAAGGATCAAGAAGGACATCCGCCTAGGGATCTCCTTCTCCTTAGGGAACAGGAAAGGGATCCAATTCTGTTTGGATCCCTGGCATGATGCTGAACCCCTACGCGTTTCCTTCTTTGGCCTATTCTCGATATGTGCGGATCCATCTGTCCTAGTGGCTACGGCTTTCCAAGCTGGACAGTGGAACATCGGGTTTCGTCGCACCTCTGGACATGCCGAGAATAACGACTGGACTAGGCTGCGGGCGGCCCTCCCGCTCGTGCTCCCGGATTATGCAGACACGGTATCCTAGTGGCTCACGCCGGCGGCGGAGTTTTCTGTGAGCACGACATACCATGCCCTTTGCCCGTCTCAGGCCACTCCTTGGCTGTCCCCATTATGGAAAGCTCCCATCTCTTTAAAGATTAAGATTTTTGTTTGGCAATTACTACATGATCGCCTCCCCTCGGGGACAGAGGTACTTAAGCGGCATGGACCTGGTGATGGTCTATGCCCTCTCTGTGCGGTACCTGAGACCTGAACACATATACTCTTCTCGTGTACCGCGGCGAGGGTGCTTTGGACGACGTCTGCGGAGGCGTTGGGGCCTGATTGGGAGGCCCTAAATCTCGCGGAGTTTCTCCAACATAGAGCATTACAGCCGTCGCCTCACCGCCGCCTATTTTGGCTTATTTTTCCGGCGATGTCGTGGACCCTTTGGACGACTAGGCATAAGACGGTGATAGAGAAGGTTTTCCCGAGGAGGCATCTGACTCCTTCAAATTCCTTGCTTTCCTGCAGCACTGGTACCCGCTCTCAAGGCAGCGTGATTGCGACCGATATGGCTTGATGATGGATGCACTTCTGGCTTCGGCGGGTCGACTTTCTTCCTCGAAGTGTCGCTACGCGGCCGCCACTAGGTGGCTTTTTTTCTATTTCTTTTATGATTCCTTGGGCTTGATTGTGCTGTGGCCCCAGCCGTGGTATGTTGAGTGTTGTTGAACTTGGATTGTATGGATCGTTGCTTTATTTGTAAACCGGGGCGTAAGCCTATTTCGAAGGAACCATCATACGTATGTGTCGTATGAAAATCGTACAGAAACCATCGTATGTATGTGCCGTGTAGCGGTGCTCATTTCTTTTCCGATCGTGCGTCAACAGAAAAAGTGATGGAAGCTCTTAATTGACCGACGAGCAGTGCACGTCGAAGTACTCCCTCCGTTCTTAAATATAAGTCTTTATAGAGATTTCATTATAAACCACATACGGATGTATATAGATACATTTTAAGTATAGATTCACTCATTTTGTTTTGTATGTGGTCTATAGTGGAATCATTCCAAAGACTTATATTTAGGAACGGAGGGAGTAGTAATTAAGCGCATGGGAAGACGGAGCAGCGGGCGGCGTAGATTGGAAGGTGAAGTGCAGCGGGTGGCTTCTCCCAATGGATCCACGGGCTTAATTACCATACTCCACCTCCCCTCCTCTTCTCATCCTGTTCACGCTGCGTCGACGACTCAGTGGCCCTCTTCCTCGGCCCTCAGCTGCAAGAACCGTACGTTGGCATGGCCGCCGCCGGCGACGACGAGATACCTCGAGAACATCCAGGTGACCGTCGTCACTCGTCTCCTTACGTTTCAATCACTATTACAGTCTCGCTGGCCGTCCGTGTTTCTTTCATATACTACATAGTCTACGTACCATATACAATGCTGATTGATTCTAACACAGATGCACGAATCGTCTTTTCACTGCTGCAGGTCAGGATGTGGCCACGCTGATCGTGGATCAGTTTTCTGAGAAGATGGCATCCGCGGTCAAGAAAATTATGGATAGCTCGTTGGAAATCAAGGAAACTACGGAGATGTTGGCCTCACTGGCAGATCAGTTCGAGGCCAAGAACCGGAGGGTGCAGGAGCTGGAGACAAAGAACTACGCGTTAGAGCTCTCCATCGCACGGATCCAGGAGGCCACGTACTATATATTGATGTTAGATTTCACTTACTGTTCAGCTTTTAGTTTCCAAGCCGCCTAAATGCCAAGAATACGATCTTATGGAGAGTTCCTTATGTAATGTACAGGCACAAGAAGGTGGTAACAAAGAACTTCAGGCTGCGACTATTAAGCACGAGAGAGCATCCCACGAAATTGTGAAGCTAGTCATGCACCAGCTGGTTTGCTGCTACTACCTATACATCTTCTCTTAGTCAGTTACTACGTTGTTTACTACATAGATGGTTTACGCACGCTTGAGAGAGCTATTCCTTGGAAATTAACAACAGAGGGAAAAGGAAGCCGCGCTAGCAAGGATGCAAGAGATGCATGTGAAACATCAACTTGAACTTGAAGTAGTGAAACTTAGTCACACACTTCAATCAGGGCCGGACCACCGATTTAGGAGGCCCTGGGGCAAGACATCAACAAGGGGCCCTTTTTGACTCGAAAGCTTAAAATATTTTCTATTTGAAAAGCAAAGTAAATATCTAGACGATGATCTTTGGACTTTAAAATTGAGAGTACAATTTATTTATTGATAAGGTGAACTACACTATGATAGTAGTGAAACAATGTAGTTCCACATTAACTCGCTTTCCTTAATTTGCTGTGGCGGAGCGTGACCAAAATACAAGAGGGGGCCAACTTCATCAAAAAGCACACAATATGCATGAAAAACACACACTAAGTAAGATATGTCTTCAACTTTTCCTACTTTTGAAATTAGCGATTATATCTTCACAACCAATTTTTTGGTGCAATTTCTCGTTCTATTTGTAGCAGCGTAACTATCTGCAAAAAAATCATCTTCCATTGTGTTGCACAACTTTGACTTGATAATCTTAAGCTCAAGAAAACACACTCGGTTGTTAACGGAGAAAGCATGCTCAGTTGATAATTTTTCATTCATATATGGAACCAGCGCTAGAGCATCAGGAGCTAAAGGAGATTTATCTATTTTCTCATTCCCTTTTCTTCTAGAAAAAGACTGCATCTTCCGGTTGTTTCCCATTGCTACCTAAAAAAAAATTAGAAAGGAAGATTTGTGATAGAGCTCCCATGCAGCTAGGCATTAAAGTTACAGAACATCTCAATTCGTGGTGCTCTGTCGTGTGCATGGCTGCAAGGGCTGCAGGCGGTCTGCTCCAAGCCTCCAACCACCAAGAAGCTGGCGATTCGGCAGGCAAAGACGGGGATAAAAGTTTGCGCGTCAGCTGCCGCCACTGTCGTCGAGGGATCAGGTTGCCGACGCTGGACAGGGGCGCATGGAGGGTGGGGATTGGGGAACGAGAGAGCTAGCAGACGCGTAGACTCGCATACGAGAAGAGACGAGGTGCTGGGCCAAAGTAGTAAGTATACCTAGTAAAAAATACCACTTTGGAAAGGGGGGGTCGTAGCCCAGTTTCATCTCCACGACGCTCCGCCAGTGTTAATTTGAACAACGGAGACTTTATTTTGTTCTGCAAAACATATAACCTTGTCCAAACTGGTTGCTACTTAAAAAAATTGTGCTACCATCAGATAAGAAGTTAGCACATGTTCGCCAGTCCGCCATGTTCTTCACTCCCAAGAAATTTACGCGGATAGTAACTCAATTCTTCCAACTTTGTTGTTGTGGATTTGAAAAGCTTACTCAACTTTTTGGAATTATAAGTTTGTGAAAAATGTCTACAATTACTATCTGGAGGGACCACAATATCATTATGTCTAGAATTACTATTTCAACTAAAAAAACCTAGCCTTATCATTCAGATTGTTGTAATTTGGCGGATCAAAAATATTAACAGTGCATCATTGCTGTTCATCGACACTCGGTGTGGTCTTTTTACCAGATAAACACTTTCTAGACGACATGACAGTAAACAAGAACAGTTAGCACAAAATAATTAATACGGGAACAAACACAGCTAAATATGTATTGATGTGGATGTAGGTTGCCAGATCCGCAGGTTGCCGTAGTCAGAACGAACGAGAAGACCACACCGAGAACTGAATAATTTCCCCCGTTCTGCAGTTCTTCTAATCTCCCGACTCCCGCAGACTCTCTCACACTTAGATCCAGTTAATATCCGAAGAACACCTATGCAGGTAGATGCGGATTCGTCAGAGCAGGAGGGCAGAGCGATTTAATTGAGGAACGGGATTATGGAAAGGAAGAAAAGAAGAACACCTACCATCTCCACATCTCCACATCTCCAACATCTAGTTGATGGTGAGCGAGAAGAACACTGAGAAAGGAAGGAGAGCCGATTTGGGAACGGATTTTCGCCTTGAATCTCCATTAATGGCCGACGGCGACCTTGGAATCGGTAAGGCACGGGAGCGGCGGCGCTGTTATGGGAGTCAGGACCTTGCGAAGTGGAGGGGTCGAGGAGAAAGATTGACGATGGGTTTTGCCCCACGGCTGAATCGGCCCTCTCCTTTCTCGATATATTTCTTGGGCTTCGTATACGTACGAAGGAATACTCTCGGGCTGGGGCCCCTGCCTTCAGGGGGCCCAAGGCGGGCTCCCCGTTTGCCCGGCTTATGGGCCGGGCCTGTCTTCATTAGACAACGCAATTTGACCGTGAAGATAAGTGTGTGGAAGAACTCCGGGATGCTCGAAAAGCATTGATGGAGGTATTATCATTTCACCATCTCACTGGGGCAATTTCATATATACTGAATCTAGACCATTAATTAAACATAGTAGACTCCATATGCCACGTTAAAATACTTGTTATTTTTGTTCATCTATAAGTTTTGATGATGCGTTTACAAGGTTTTCGCTAGGGCAATCTGATCGGCGAGGACTCGTCGGTCATTGCAATCAAAATGATGGGTGAACTTGATGAAAAGCCATTCCGAGATGCTTGGAGGAGGAAGTATGGAAATGAGTCCGGGTCTCCTACGCTGCTCTTCTTATGGTAGGATGATGCGAATAACCCATTGTGGCTCCCTTTCAAGACCCTTGAGGTTGATGGCAAAACTCAGGTATATTTCCATGGAGCTCTTTCAAGATATCCCTCGTACCTCTCTTACCTTTCCCTCCTTCCAGAATATAAGGTGTATTGTTTTTTGTGCGAGTCAAGCAGCTGCATATTTGACCAAGGTTATATATAGAGAATAAAATAGTACCTAATAGATAAGTATGACACTACTTTTTATGATGGATCAAATGATATAAATTTCGTATTGCGGATATTGATATATTTTTAGAAAAACTCTGTCAAATATGTACTCGTTTGACTTTTGAAAAGCCAAATACACCTTATATAAAGGAACCGAGGGTAAGAGTAGTGTTTGATCTCAGCCATCCATTGATCGAGGTAATGGCTTTTCTTCTTTTGAGGGAAACCGACCGAGGTCATATTAACCATACAAATGTTACAACTATATAATTTGTTTGTAATAACAAAAGGAAAAGTTCAAAATGGATTATTTGTTTCCCACATGCACATGTTAAAACTAGATGCATGAGAAAGGAATATCTAGATTCACCTAATTAAAGTTTGCTTACTTCCATATATAATATATACTACCTTGAAAATTCAATTTGGTGCCCAGGCTCATCAACTCCTGGTGAACATTAAAAAAATCAAACAAATTCATAAAAATGTTTTTTTGTGGTGTAAGATGCTCGAATGTGTGATGTTTGTGCAAAATTTAAGTTTGTTGGACATTTGAGGAGCTCGTGGCAAAAAAGAAAAATCCGATGTGAACAGTGTTGATTTCAAAAGTATCGCACACCGAATTTTACCCTTTGTGTGACGAGCTCATCAAATGTCCAAACAAGCTGAAATTTTGCATGAACCTCACACATTTGAGCATCTTGCACCAAAAAAATGATTTTAATAAATGTTCTTACTTCTTTTATTGTACTGTTCACACCTGGGGTGTAGAATAGCCGCTTCCTACCTCGAAAATTCAATTTGGTGCCTACGACCTATATTTCTTTATAAGTTTTACGGTAGTTGGCATTGTTTTTAACCGGCCGTTAGTCTCGATCTGACGGAAGAGAAATAGCTAGTACTAGATAGTACTCGCACGAAACTACCAAAAATTGTTGGGGTTAGTACTCTGGTTTGTGTGGGGTCCCTTCTTAATGGAAGGGTAAATTAGTCATCGGTTCGCCGCCCCTCTCATCCAATCTAAAACCACCGCCGTCCGCTCCTCTATCTCTTGTTCATCTTCTCTACCTCTTGTCCTCTCCCAAAGTCATCATCGCTCCTCTCCTCTCCTCTTCCAAAGCCGGCTAGTGTAGCAGATTGATGGAGGCCGTGGACATCATGGCCATCGCCGGCGGCTACCAGGTCAAGATGGCCAGGTTGAGCGAGATCCGTTCTTGGTTTGACAACACAAGATAGATGTCATGGACAGCGATGGCCACTCTGAAGGAAATGACGTAGAAGGAGAAGAAAAAGCTTTCCCCCCGTTCGCAAAATCGATGCGCAAGATCGAGATTCTCTTCTGGGCGATGGAGCAGACAGATTCGCCCAACGACCCTGTCAAACGGAGGTGGTGGGTGTTCAGATCCAGGGTAGAGCATCCACTGGATCAGGAAGCCACCCTGCACGAGGTGCCGTTGCAGATTGTGCAGCCACCAACCGAGTCACCGGAGACTCCGAAGCGCAAGAGGAGGAGGACAGTGGTCGCGACCTCGCTTCCCCACCGTTCTCCACGCTTCCCTCGCCGCTCTCCTTGTCTGAACGGCGGCAGTAGCTATGTTTAGGGTAAGATTCTTGATTTGTCAATCCATAGCCTAATATTCCCCACACCTAATCTTCCTACTGCTCGTGCTTATAGTCGTGGTGATAGTGATCATAATAGTTCATAGAGGGCATGCTAGATGGCATTTGAATCTCAATAAATTGCATGAAGATTTGAGTACATGCTTTTGGGGCTGCATTATTAAGTATATGAACCCTAGGCAGAATATGAACCCTAGGAAAGATTTGTACTGTTGTAGTGGTAGAATTCGATGTACATGAACCCTACGCAAAATTGGTAGTCTTTTTAGTGCATGATTTAGATGTATATTAACATTTTGCAGAAATATGTGTGTTTAGTTAACTGAATTTGTTAAGTGTTCTTGTATCTGTTGAACTGCACTTCTACTCCAATCCATAGCCTCCGCATGGCAGCGTAATTAGTTGCAAAGAATAAATTATGTTTGAAATATTTCAGAGTTCTTTTTCAATACACACTGGTAGACATTGAATTTCAGTAGTTCATTTTCAGTAAACACTGGTAGACACTGAAATATTTCAGTAGTTCAATTTGAGTACACGCTGGTAGACACTGAATTATTTCAGTAGTGCAGTTTCAGTACACATCGGTACACACTGAAATATTTCAGTAGTGTAGTTTCAGTACACAGTGGTAGACAGTGAAGTATTTCAGCAGTGCAGTTTTAGAAGAGACAGGTAGACACTGAAATATTTCAGTAGTGCAATTTCACTAGTGTAATTCGGGTAACGCAAGTATCTACTAATGCATACCATATAAGTTGAATCTACACTATAGTAATGATACGGGTCTTACGACAGTAGGCATTTATGCTACTTTTTGGAGTTATGCAAACATGCACGCGCTGCATGGCATCCGATTAGTGTTTTAGGCTTTTATCATTGCAACGTCTAAAAACAATGAAATTTGGCATGGATGCTTCTCACGTTTGTACAAGGCTGTGAAAAAAATTGGGTCCATTTGAAGCATGTTGAGAAAAACCCGTCCTTCGAGCCAGACCCTTCTACACGAACGAACGACCTCCGGTGAAGAAGATCAATTTTTGGCCATCTTAAAAAACACACAAAAATTTCCGGCAAGTTGGCATGCCCACCCTAGTAGTCCAGAACGTGCGCATGTTGCGTCACCTCCGCGAAGTATTTTAAGCATTTTATCCTTATGAAAACCCTAGAAAATCCATACAAATAACGACAACCTTACCAACCTAGTCATGCTTGCTTTTCATGTTGATACAAAGATGTAGAAATTTTTTGGGTCCATTTACATCATCTCCGGCAAGTATCTTTGTAGGTGCTCCGTGTGTGTGAATGACATGTGGGATCCACATGTTAAATCCCTGAGGCAAAAAAAGTGGTTTTAATCAATTGCTCAAGGGGTTTCGAACTAGGGCCGTGAATATGTGAACGGGAGGGTGTAACAGCTAGGCTGATGCTTGGTGTTCGACAGAACTTAAGCCCACGGCTTTATGATTTTTATTTACCTCTGCTTTGTGTGTCTCAGAGAACTGGGACCCATCTCTCATTATTTCTACCTGAATATGGGGTCCACATATCAGCGACAGCAACCGCGGCGCGCAGTAAAACACATGACGTGCACGACCCCACGATGCCACGTGTCTTCACTTTGGAACGCGAAATGGCCAGGTAGGTGAGAAAAATCACCCTCACGCCCCCATGGTTCTTTTCTTACCCAAACCCTCCTCCTCTCCCTCTTCAGCCATACCACCACCTTCGCCCAAACCCTCCCCCTTCCTACACCACACTCATCCCTTCGTACACCACCCTCCTCCTTTCGTTGACCGCCGATGAAGCGCGGGCGTGAAGACGCGGCAGACAAGCCGGCGGCAACCATCGGAGTAGAGCAGTCTGCTGCCGTGGCTTCCGCCACGGTTGGCGCGGCTGAGTCTGCCGTTGCGGCAAAGACTGGAGGTGGAGCAACTGTTTTGCCTGCTCCCGCCGTCATCGCGACCGTCGAGCTACCGGTCGGCGAGCATCTGCATGAGAAGGCCGCGGAAGATCTGGAGCAGGAGAATGAGCAGGAGAAGGAAAGTCGTAAGCGCGAGATCTACGAGTAAATCGACGAGCTGTTTGAGGAGAACGCGATAAAGGAAATCGACAAAGATTGTAGGAAGGGCAGTGAGTTCGATGAGGATGCCATCGATGAGCTCTCTGAGATAGTACTCTGTTTTTAGTAGATTTCTTTTTCTTTTAACTACTCTATTTTTTCATGGCATTGCGGTTTTCTAGTTGTACGGATGTAGGATTTTAGGGTTCTAGCATCAATTTTCTTGTAGGATTGTGGTTTTTGAACCTGATTAAGTTTCTGATTCCAATAGATAGAACAAAATCCCCTTATATTGCTAAAAATAAAATTCATTTTCTGATTTCAATACATAGAACAAAAAAAACCCTTGTTTTTCTTCAAAAGTAGATGAGCATCGATTTCATATGGCCATGCTAGTTGTACGGATGTAGGATTTTAGGTTTCTAGCATCGATTTTTTTGTTGGATGGTGGTTTTTGAATCTAATTAATTTTCTGATTCGGATAGACAGAACAAAAACCCCTTGTATTACTAAAACTAAAATTCATTTTCTGATACAAATACATAGAACAAAGAACCCCTTGTTTTGCATGACAAAATTTCCTTTTCTAATTCCAATAGACAGAACAAAAACCCCCTTGTGTCTAACATAGATAGAGGAGTATAATGAAGCCATTTTCTGATTCCAATCAGAATTACACCTGTAACAAGTTTCAAGTATCATGAATCCAAGTCACATCATCAATTCTTTCTCATGTGTTAATTATTTACTACTTGTGCACTAATCTATAACTATTCCACCGTCAATATTCATGCATGTCAATTTCTTTTGCTCAATTATGTATGCACATATATGGTATATTTCCTGCAAATAGATATTTGTCATGTTACACATGTGTGCTTTTCAAACGATCATATTAACAGCAATGTAGCAAAATAGATTAGCTGAGTTCTTCTGTGTGTACTAATTCACAGGAGGATGACGCGGAGTGGACTATGGCATGGACAAAAGGCATAGCAAGAGCCGCTACATCTTGAAGTATCTGATTGCCGGAAAAATCAAGTACCGTTTCTATGGCAAAATTGGCTACCCGTTTTGTTCCAAGGTGATAGCTCCTGGCTTCGATGCCTTGATCGCCCATGCCTACGACATTGGAGATGGATTAGTTAAGAAGCATAAGGTCAGTACTCTGGCTAAACACGCGGCCCTCAGCGTCTTCCTCACCAAGTATGTTGTGCCTAATGAGCCCTTCTACATCCCACCATGCTCATTGGGCACAAGTACTTGGTGAGGAAGAGCTCACCGTGCTGGTCCTGGGGCAGCAGAAGCAGTCAAGTAGCGCATTACTTCTTTGCCTTCTTCATCGGCGGGATGTAGAAGAGCTCATTGGGCACAACATACTTGGTGAGGAAGACGCTGAAGGCTGCGTGTTTAGCCAGAGTACTAGGCTTATGCTTCTTAACTGATCGATGTCCAATGCATGGGCGATCAAGGCATCAAAACCGGGAGCTATCACCTTGGAACAGAACGGGCAGCCAATTTTGCCATAGAAATGGTCCTTTATTTTGCCAGCAATCAGATGCTACAGTATGTAGGGGCTCTTGCTATGCCTGTTGTCCATGCCATAGTCCATGCCCACGTCATCCTTCTGTGAATTAGTACACACAGAAGAACTCAGCTAATCTGTTTTGCTACATTGCTCTTAATATGATTGTTTGAAAAGCACACATGTGTAACGTGACAAATATATATTTGGTGTAAATATACCATATATGCACATAAATAATTGAGCCAAAGAAATTGACATGCATGAATATTTACGGTGGAATAGTTGCATTCATAGATTAGTGCACAAGTAGTAGATACTTAACACATGAGAAAGAATTAATGATGTGGCTTGGTTTCATGATACTTGATACTTGTTACAGGTGGAATCAGGAAATGTCTTCATTATACTCCACTATCTATGTTACACATAAGGGTTTTTTTGTTCCATCTATTGGAATCACAAAAGGAATTTGTGTCATGCAAAAACAAGGGGTTTTTTTGTTCTATGTATTGGAATCAGAAAATGAATTAGTTTTAGCAATACGAGGGGGCTTTTGTTCTATCTATTGGAAACAAAAAATAATCACATTCAGAAACCACCTTCCAACAAGAAAATCAATGCTAGAACCCTAAAATCCTACATCCGTACAACTAGCATGGCCATATGAAATCGATGTTCATCTACTTTTAAGGAAAAAAACAAGGGTTTTTTTGTTCTATGTATTGGAATCAGCAAATGAATTTTAGTTTTAGCAATACAAGGGGGTTTTTGTTCAGTCTATTGGAATCAGAATCTTAATCAGATTCAAAACCACCATCCAACAAGAAAATCGATGCTAAAACCCTAAAATCCTACATTCGTACAACTAGAAAAACCCCACTGACATGAAAAAACAGCGTACTTAATAGAAAAGGAAATGTGTTAAAAACAGAGTACTACCTCAGAAAGCTCGTCGATGGCATCCTTGTCGAACTCGCTAAACAACTCGTCGATTTCCTTTATCGCGTTCTCCTCAAACAACTCGTCGATTTCCTCATAGATCTCATGCTTACGCCTTTGCTTCTCCTGCTCCAGATCTTCCGCAGCCTTCTCCTATAGATGCTCGCCGATCGGTACCTCGACGGCTCCGATGGCAGCGGGAGCAGGCACAGAAGTTGCTGCACCGCCAGCCTTTGCTGCAATGGCAGACTCAGCCGCGCCAACCGCGGCGGCAGCCACAGCAGCAGACTGCTCTACTCCGATGGTTGCCTCCAGCTCGTCGCCGCGTCTTCATGCCTGTGCTTCAATGACGGTCGATGAAAGGTGGTGTACGAACGAAGGAGGGTGCTGTAGGAAGGGGGAGCCGAGGTAAATAAATATCTTAAAGTTGTGGGCTTAAGTTCTGTCAAACACCAAGCATCAGCCCAGTGGTTACACCCTCTCGTTCACATACTCACGGCCCTGGTTCAAAACTCCTTGGGGCAGTTGATTAATCCCACTTTTTTTGCCTTTGGGGTTTTAACATGTGGACCCCACATGTCATTCACACACATGGAGCACCTACAAAATACTTGCCGGACATGATGTATATGGACCCAAAAAATGTGTACATGTTTGTATCAACATGAGAGGCAAGCATGACTAGGTTGGTAAGGTTGTCGGTATTTTTATGGATTTTCTAGGGTTTCCGTGCGATAAAAGGCTTAAAATACTTCTCGGAGGTGACGCAACATGCACACGTACCACTGGGGTGGGCATGCCCACTTGCTAGAAATTTTTGTGTGTTTTTGAAGATGGCAAAAAATTGACCTTCTTCACCGGAGGTCGTTCGGGTAGGAGGGTCCGGCTCGAAGGACGGGTTTTTTCTCGACATGCTTCAAATGGACCCAATTTATTTTTATAGCCTTGTACAAACTTGAGAAGCATCCATGCCAAGTTCATTGTTTTTAGACGTTGTATCAATTTTCTATGGTTTTAGCGACGATAAAAGCCTAAAATACTTCCCGGCTGTGACACGGCGTGTGCACGTTGGCGGAACTCATTCAAATTTTGCATGGACCACTTGGGTGGCCATGTCTACTTGCTGGAAAAATTTGGTGTCGTTCTGAAGAAGACAAAATATTGACCTCCTTCACCCGAGGACGTTCGGGTAGGAGGGAGAGGTCCACCTCGAAGGACTGTTTTTTCGACATGCTTCAAATGGACCCAATTTTTTACAGTCTTGTACAAATGTGAGAAGCATCCAGGTCAAGTTTCATGTTTTTGATGTTGTATAAATTTTCTAGGGTTTTAGCGACGATAAAAGCCTAAAATAATTCCCGAATGTGACGCGGCGTGTGCATGTTGGTGGAAATCGTTCAAATTTTTTCTACAACCTTGTATGAACATGAGAAGCAATGATGCCAAGTTTGGTAGCTTTCAAATATTGTATGGATTTTCAAGCTTTTTCGAGATGATATGTTAACTTGCTGTTGGTTCAAGATTATATGAAAATGCATTTCTCATACTACTAAAAGTTGATGTATGAAATTCACAGAATACTTATATGCTAACTACTGCAAGGACATGAGATTCAAAAGACATTGGTTAATAGAACATCTAATTTAAAAAGACTGCAAAAAAAAGCTACTCAGAGAAGCATAGATACCGCTTTCCTCCCACCCACTCACCCAGCAGCTCATGCAAACAGTATAAACCCAGCACAAGGGTTACACAAGAACTAGTTTTTAGTGCACTACATATTACATTACCCACATAGACAAGACATAAAAACAAAGCAGCACAAGCTTTTTTTAGAAAGAGATTATCTTTAGATGCTTCCAGCATGTCCAGCCTTAAGGATGAACCAGCATCGGCACCCCTATCCTCCATCCATGCGTAGTACATCTGAAGATCTCCCCTGCAACCTTCTCAACTTCTCTTACGTCGGCCGGCATGCGCCTTATTTTTTCTTGGTTTTTCTACAACACATTCCAATCATGTAAATTTTAAATAATCATATTAACAGGAACATAGAGATCAACCAGCCTCATATTGTCAAACAACACTCTAATTCTAAGTTTCCGTAAACTCTAGAAAGTAGCATAAATGCTGTCATAAGACCCGTATCACTTTTATCAAATTTCCCAATCCCCACGGCAAATATATTTTCCATGTTGTCAGGGATGTCATCCATCTCGTAGTCATCAGCATCCACAACATCGCGACTGAACAACGGAAAAAAGATGGTCAACTTCCTCCTGTCTTCCACAAAAAGAGGCATTGCTGTCTCCAAGCCACATAAAAGTTTTTGTCAAGTTATTCTTGGTGAGGATGGTATGTAGCAACACAACCCGTAAGAAAACTTTTAATCTAGGAGGCATTTTAACTCCGACCCATATTTTAAATTGTGCCCTAAGATGAAAGTTGTCTTATTTATTGATTTGTTATACTACCATCAATGGCATAAACATTGACAATCATATTGATGCTCATTTGACATATATCATTACTATAACTAGATAATGCCTCGCACGTTGCTGCGGCACATTTAGTCATTAGATATTACTTAGAGATGAGCATGAAGGAAAAAATTGTGATTTTTTTAAACGACACATATCAGCAAAGATTGAAGTACCAATAACTCATTGCTAAGTTAATGCTCACTGAAATGTTAGGTAAATGTGACATTGTGGATTGTTGCAAACTATGAACATCCACAATCTACATATGTTTTTCATAGTATAGATAGGTTTCTATGTCTGCCTTAAATCACTGAAGACACATAGTAGTAGGCAGCTTCTGAAGTTGTGCGAGCGTGTGACTGGTATAAGGGAATATAATGCAAGAGCGAGAAAATATCTCCCCTTGTCTTTTGATTTTTCGACCCAGTCTTAGAGGCTTACACATAATCATTTTTCTCAATGATACTTAGTATTACTTGCTCCAGTTTATTGTAAACCAAAATGTTGTATATTCATTAATGAGAAGAACAGTCAAGATTACTAAGGTTATTGACAAAATAATTAACGCAATGTTTAGTAGTGTATGATCAACAAATTAACACCTCATTGTATTAGCTATTCAAGAAAATTGTACGTGACCTCACACTGCTCTCTATATCCTTTTCTCATAATTAAATCATCGACAGTTTAAGAAATATGATAGTTTAATGAATGGTGAGAGGAAAAATTGGAAAAGGTGAAACAGTAAGCAGTTGTGAAAAAAATAAACGGCGAGATACTGGAGTAGGAGTACAATATTTCAGAAATTGTACAATACCATGAGATCTGCCCTGGAAATGCATCTAGACATCTGATACGTCCATTTTGCATCATGCTTTTATATTGATATTTATTGCATTATGGGCCGTTACTACACATTATTATGTCACAATACTTATGCCTTTTCTCTCTTATTTTACAAGGTTTACATGAAGAGGGAGAATGCCGGCAGCTGGAATTCTGGGCTAGAAAAGGAGCAAATATTAGAGACCTATTCTTCACAACTCCAAAAGTCCTGAAACTTCACAGTGGCACTTTTCGGAATTAATAAAAAATACTGGCGAAAGAATCAACCAGAGGGGGCCCACACCCTGGCCACCAGGGTGGGGGCTCGTCGGCCCCCTGGCAGGCCTCCGGTGCCCATCTTTTACTATATGAAGTCTTTCACCCTGGAAAAAAATCAGAAGGAAGTTTTTGGGACGAAGTGCCGCCGTATCGAGGCGGAACCTTTGCATGAGAGAAGTCTTGCTATAAGTAGTCATGTGAATTTGGTATTTGTTCGATATTTTGATGAGATGTATGTTGTCTTTCCTCTAGTGGTGTTATGTGAACGTCGACTACATGACACTTCACCATGATTTGGGCCTAGGGGAAGGCATTGTGAAGTAATAAGTAGATGATGGGTTGCTAGAGTGACGGAAGTTTAAACCCTAGTGTATGGTTGGTTCGTAAGGGGCTGATTTGGATCCATATGTTTCATGCTATGGTTAGGTTTACCTTAATTATCTTTTCGTAGTTGTGGATGCTTGCGAGAGTAGTTAATCATAAGTGGGATGCTTGTCCAAGGAAGGGCAACACCCAAGCACCGGTCCACTCACATATCAAATTATCAAAGTAACGAAGGTGAATCATATGAGCGTGATGAAAACTAGCTTGACGATAATTCCCATGTGTCCTCGGGAGCGCTTTTCCTTATATAAGAGTTTGTCCAGGCTTGTCCTTTGTTACAAAAAGGATTGGGCCACCTTGCTACGAATTACCTTATCACAAAACTATCTGTTACCGACAATTTCAGTGCTTGCAGAGAATACCTTACTGAAAACTGCTTATCATTTCCTTCTGCTCCTCGTTGGGTTCGACACACTTACTTATTGAAAGGACTACGATAGATCCCCTATACTTGTGGGTCATCAACATCTCAGACAAAATTATTGCTTATCTGGTCCCAAGGTATTTGAACAATATAGACGAGAAACAATGAGATTTCATTTCGGAATGTCACCTTTGGAGCACCTCAACAACAATGAATGGTAGCAGCACTGCAAGTGATTGATTACGCAAACATCTACAGGCTAGCAGCACTGCAATAGTTGAAAAATAGTAGCGTGGCACTAAAAATTTCAGAAAGGAGAAACATGTCTCTCTAACCAGTATGATCATCGGCCTTTTCTTTTCAATACAGACGTTGAACTGAATCATAGATGGAATGATATGCTTCCAATCTCCACAAGTCGGACTATTGTTTATTAGCAATTTAAGAGGTTCACTGTAACCTTTATGAGCAAGCCGAGAGCATCGAGGAACTACAAAATAAATACACAAAAAGGTAGACACAGAGCACAAAACCAGTAGAAGACTGCAAGTAAATAATTTTTATAGCGTTATAGAAACTTGCGAGCATGTATAGGAATAGCGGTACCGTATGGACCCAATCGATCAAATCCAGAACATCGAGTAGACTCCTTCTTGAAAACGCTCAATCCCAAAACAAAGTGGCACATTAAATCGATGATATGGAAGTCCACCTAAGGATTGAGTCAGATTCCTTGGCATCATCAACATCTGCCTCCTTGACAAAGGCGTCAATGCCTTGAGAGTCATTGGTTGCCTGTCCATGGAGCAACGATGTCAGAGTATGTATGAATATCGGAATCTACCATTCTTAATAGGTTGCTCCCCACTACTCCCTATTCTTTCACCATGCACACTATCCACATCAGCGATGTGCCACGTCATCCTTATTCCTAAATAGTTGAACCCCACTAAATATGGCCGCCATGGCATCAAACTAAATTAAGAGGACTGGCGGCAAAGGCCTGTGAAGGGGAGAGAGAGAGAAGGGGATATTTATAACTGATTAAAGCTAAGGTAAGTGGTGGGAACAGGAGAGGAGCGGGCGTTGTGGATTGGGAATAGATGAAGAGACGAAAAGAAACCCATGGGTTGCTATAATAACAAAGAGGATTTTCTCACAAAGGATAGCAGTGGAAAGGAGAACAAGCGAGGCTGATGGCATGGCTTTAGGAAATCGTAGGAAAATCAGTTAGAGGGGTTCAACTATTTAGGAATAAGGATGACGTGGCACATCGCTGATGTGGACAATGTGCATGGTGAGAGAATAGGGAGTAGTGGGCAGCAACTTCTTAAGAATGGTAGATGTGGATTTAACTTATATGGTATGCATTAGTAGATACTTGCATTACCCGAATTGCACTACTGAAATATTTCAGTGCCTAGCTGTCTCTACTGAAACTGCACTGCTGAAATATTTCACTATCTACCAGTGTGTACTGAAACTGCACTACTGAAATATTTCAGTGTGTACCGGTGTGTACTAAAACTGCACCACTAAAATATTTCAGTGTCTACTAGCGTGTACTGAAATATTTTTCAGTGTCTACCAATGTGTATTGAAAAAGAACTGCTGAAATATTTCAAACATAATTTATTCTTTGCAACTAATTATGCTGCCATCCGGAGGCTACGGATTGGAGTAGAAGTGCAGTTCAACAGATACAAGAATACTTAACAAATTCAGTTAACTAAACACACATATTTATGGCAAATGTTAATATACATCTAAATTTTGCACTAAAAAGACTACAAAGTTTTCCTAGGGTTCATGTACATAGAATTCTACCACTACAACAATAGAAATTTTGCCTAGGGTTCATATACTTAATAATGCAGCCTCCAAAAGCATGTACTCAAATCTTCGTGCAATTTATTGAGATTCAAATTCCATCTAGCATGCCCTCTATGAACTATTATGATCACTATCACCACGACTATAAGCACGAGCAGTAGGAAGATTAGGTGTGCGGAACATTAGTCTATGGATCACTACTGCCACCATTCAGACGAGGAGAGCGGCAAGGGAAGCGTGGAGAACAGCAAGGAAGCGAGGTCGCAACCACTGTCCTCCTCCTCTTGCGCTTTGGAGTCTTCGGTGACTCGGTTGGAGGCTGCACAATCTGCAACGGCACCTCGTGCAGGGTGGCTTCCTGATCCAGTGGATGCTCTACCCTAGATCTGAACGCCCACCACCTCCGCCTAACCCACTCGTTGGACGAATCCGTCTGCTCCATCGCCCTGAGGAGGATGGGGGGGAGCTTTTTCTTCGCCATCTTCATCATTTCCTTCAGAGTGGCCATCATCGTCCATGACATCTGTCGTGTGTTGTCAAACCAAGAACGGATCTCGCTCAACCTGGCCATCTTGACCTGGTCACCACCGGCAATGGCCATGATGTCCACGGCCTTCATTCATCTGCTACACTCGCTGGATTTGGAAGAGTAAAGGAGAGGAGTGACAGTGAATTTGGGAGAGGAGAAGAGGTAGAGAAGATGGACAGGAGAGGCGGTTTTGTGAACAAGAGGTAGAGGAGCGGACGATGGTGGTTTTAGATTGGACGAGAGGGGCGGCGGACCGATGACTAATTTACCCTTCCATTAAGAAGCGACCCCACACAAACCAGAGTACTAACCCCACCATTTTTAGTACTTTCATGTACTTTCGTGCGAGTAATATCTAGTACTAGCTATTTCTCTTCCGTTAGATCGAGACCAATGGACGGTTAAAAATAATGCCAACTACCGTAAAACTTATATTTGAACTAAGGTTGAACTTATTTCAAAACTGCAACACTGACGGACTAGAGAGAATAATTTGTTTCAAGCAAAGAATTTGTCGTCATCACCATCATCTTCATCTCTTAGCGCAACCCGTTCAGAAAGAGATGGCATTTGCATTGACGGTTTTCTGATCCGATGCACCCAGATTGGACCATCACTACTAGGGAAAAGCCTATACACAGAAAGTTACTAGTAGCGAGGGTTAAAAACCCTCGCTACTGCTACTTACCAGTAGCGCAGGTTTTTAAACCTCGCTACTGCTAAGTTGATAGCAGTAGCGCTGGTTTTTAACACTCGCTACTACTAAGCGGTCTCTACCGTGCCCCCCGGGACATGCCATAGTAGTAGCGCGGGTTTTTAACCCTCGCTACTACTAAGTTTGATAGCAGTAGCGTTGGTTTTTAGCCCTCGCTACTACTAAGTGGTGCCATAGTAGTAGCGAGGGGGTAAAAAACCGCGCTAGTACTAAAGGTCCCATTTTCAAACTCTACCCTCCCTGTCAAAAAATAAAAGAAAATGATGAAAATGTCAAAAAAATAAAAGAAAATAAGTTTCCCATGTGATATGTGGTCTAGTTGTTGGGAAAATTTGCAAATATGAATTTCGACTTTATTTGCAAAATCTCTCGAGAATTTGTAAAAATGGGCATAACTTTTGCATACTAACTCGGATGAAAAAGTTTTTATATGAAAAATCATCTAGTCGAAAAGTTACATCCAAATTTAACGGGTAACCCGTTAAACATTTTCAAAATCCTCAAAAACCAAACAGAAAAAAAAGTTACGGGCTTTTAAGATCTAGAGTGGAAAAATTGAAAAAATTTCAAACTGTGTGGTCAAACTGTTGTCAAACAATGGTCAAACTAATTATTCTAGAATATTAGTGTTACTAAATAATTATTTTAGTTTTTTTGAATTTTGGTCAAATCTGGTCAAACTATGGCCAAACTGTGGTCAAACTGTGGTCAAACTGTGGTCAAACTAATTATTCAAGAAATATTAGTGTTACTAATTTTCTAGAACAATAGTTTCAAACTCAAATAGTGAAATGTGTGACTTCATGCTCAAGCTAAATTCCTGAGGTTAATAGGATTGACATCTTACTATTGTCAGGAAAACAACAAGTGCAGACTTGGAAACGAGGGAGAATAGAACCCGGAAGTTAAGCGTGCTCAGGCTGGAGTAGTGAGAGGATGGGTGACCGTCCGGGAAGTTAGATGATTTGCAATGATGAGGGGTGATTAGAGACTAAATTGAGCAGCGATGAGGGGTGATTAGAGATTTGAGGTTAAAATAATTCAGAAATTTGAAAATTAGGGAAAAAAATCGAAATATTTTTTCGAAAAAATTCAAAAAAACTCATGGTAGTAGTAGTAGCGGGTTTTTACCCACGCCATTACTAAAGGATTTAGTAGTAGCGCTGGTGGCACCCGCGCCATCGCTATATCGTTAGTCAGAAGCGCCTTATTAGTAGCGCCGGCCCCAGCGCTACTAATAGGCCCAAAACCCGCGCTGCTGCTAGGCTTTTCCCTAGTAGTGCATATGTATCAATGTGGATCGACTCTCCATGATTACTGCTCACGCGGCACTAAACCTGAACCCTAGATGAGGGCGCAAACTTTATTTAAGAAATCTATGCAGAAAGCTACTCCCTCTGTCCTTTAAAGAGTGTACTTCCAATAAAAATGTGAAACCAAATAGGTATATGATGAAAATATATTTTATTATAAATCTAATGGTACTAATTTGATGGCATAAATGTTGATGTATTATTGTATAAATATGTTCACACATAAAAATGTTTGAGTTTCCAACAAAGTTGGAAGTACACTCTTCAAAGGACGGAGGGAGTACACCACAAAACCATTTCCATCACAAATTAAGAGTCTCCAACGCATGAAAAATCGGTGTTTTTCATTGGTTGAGTCTCCAACGCATGATAACGATGGCCACAAATTAAATACAAATCCCCGCTCGAGAGTATAAACATTAGAGAGAGCCCAAATGGTGTCCTAGGTCTAGCTAGACAGAATTGAGGACCACAACTCTCACATGCCACATCAAGAGGTTGAAGTTGGTCTACCTTCATCGATCAGAATTGGAGCCGAATGACCAAGACACGCATTTGCACCATCCACTTCATAGGATAGGGCCGCGGAGAGAAATCTACAAAAGAAAATCCCTAACCTGAAGAACTAGATTTGGTGACACGACACTGATACGTCTCTGTCGTATCTATAATTTTTGATTGTTTCACGTTAATATTCTACAACTTTCATATACTTTTGGCAAATTTTTATATTATTTTTGGGACTAACATATTGATCCAGTGCCCAGTGCCAGTTCCTGTTTGTTGCATGTTTTTTGTTTCGTAGAAAATCCATATCAAAGGGAGTCCAAACGCGATAAAAACTTATGAAGAATTTTTGGAGTATATGTGATTTTGGGGAAACAGAATCAACGCGAGACGATGCTCGAGGGGCCCACAAGCCCTAGGGGTGCGCCCCCTACCCTGGGCGCTCCTGGGAGGCTTGTGGCCACACCGAAGGTCGGTTCGAGGTGTCTTTCAGACACAAGGAAGCTAATATCGGGATAAAAATTGTGTTAAAATTTCAGCCCGATCGGAGTTATGGATCTCTAGAAATTTAAGAAACGGTGAAAGGCCAAAAACAGGGGTCACGATACAGAAGAGAAACAGAGATACAGATCCAATCTCGGAGGGGCTCTCGCCCTCCGCCACCATGGAGGCCATGGACCAGAGGGGAAACCCTCCTCCCATCTAGGGGGAAGGTCAAGGAAGAAGAAGAAGGATGGGGGGGCTCTCTGCCCCTCTCTCCCGGTGGCGCCGGAACGCCGCTGGGGCAATCATCATATGATCACGATCTACACCAACACCTCCGACATCTTCACCAGATCTTCATCACCTCCCCTCATCTTATTCAGCGGTCCACTCTCCCGCAACCCCGATGTACCCTCTACTTGAACATGGTGCTTTATGATTCTTATTATCATCCAATGATGTGTTGCCATCGTACTTGAACATGGTGCTTTATGATTCATATTATTATCCAATGATGTGGTCTAATTTGCTTGTGGTTATGTTGTTGTCCTTTGGTGCCCATCATATGAACACGCATGTGGATGACACCATAGGGTTAGTTGTATGTTGATAGGACTATGTATTGGAGGGCAAGGGTGACAGAAGCTTTAGCCTAGCATAAAAATTGATGCATACGAGATTGAAGGGGGACCAATATATCCTAATGCTATGGTTGGGTTTTACCTCAATTAATGTTGGTAGTTGCGGATGCTTGCTAATAGTTCCAATAAGTGCATAGAATTCCAAGTAAGGGGTGACAAGCTAGCAGTGGCCTCTCCCACATAAAAACTTGCTATCGATCTAGTAACGTAGTTTTTTTTATAGAAAGACTGTAAGGGAACCCCCTACAGTATAATTGGTGCAACAAACCCAAATTGCAAGTACCATGCCTTGAACCTGGGTGGGTGGGAAGGCATCAACCCCTCCCCACCACTAGGCTATGCCTTAGTCTGCATCTAGTAACGTAGTCAATTGCTTAGGGACAATTCCGCAACTCCTACCACCACTTTTCCGCACTCGCTATACTAACTTTGTTGCTTCTTTATGTAAACAACCCCTAGTTTTTACTTACGTGCTCTTTATTATCTTGCAAACCTATCCTACAACACCTACAAAGTACTTCTAGTTTCATACTTGTTCCAGGTAAAGCGAACGTTAAGCGTGGGTAGAGTTGTATCGGTGGATAATGGAACCCAAGGGAATATTTTTTCTACCTTTAGCTCCTTGTTGGGTTCGACACTCTTACTTATTGAAAGAGGCTACAACTGATCCCATACACTTTTGGGTTATCAAGACCTTTTTCTGATGCCGTTGCTGGGGAGCAATAGCGTGGGGTGAATATTCTCGAGTGTGCTTGTTTGCTTTATCATTAAGTAGGTTTTATTTTGTGCTCTTGTTTTCTATCTTTATTTATGGGTAGGAATCGCAAAATACCAAAAACATTAGTTGTACCTACTACACCATTGGTTGAAGAACCACCCAAAATCTATCACACTCCTGAAGCTTTTTACTTGGATCATCTTCCATCCATTGGTGCTTGTGCTGAAAACCCAACTACCTTAGTTGAGGGGTAATCATTAAATGAGCATGCTTATTATATGTGACACCGCTTATCTAAAAAAGGGAAACTCTTATTGCATCATATTAATACTTTGCAGTGCTATGCCTGGAATTTGTGTGAAATATATGATTTTACTTGTTGTTCTGAAGACCCTAAGAAACACCTTCCCTACCAATGTGAGTTTAGTGACAATGGAATCTTATATTCTTATGCCAAAGATGATTATAATTACTTTGATATTGAAAAAACTGAAGAATTTGTTGCTTTTAAGGGTTCTTACAAAATTGCTTCTTTGATAGAAAAGTATGATACTACTCTTTACGAATCTAAATTTTTTCCATACTTAAAAATTGCTATGAAAACTATGCTTCTAATGCTTATATTAATAAGTTTATTGTGAAAGTCACCGCTGTCCAAGAAGAGACTAATATTTTGCAGGAATCTATGAAAGAAGAAATTGATGACACTGTGAGCTCATTGGATAAAAAGATGATGAGGAGAGCGAATAACAAAAGGAGGAAGAGCGGATTAGCTACCCATGGCCACCTTCTAATGAGAGTAACTCTTCAACTCATACATTATTTAATTTCCCTTCGTGCTTACCGAAGGATGAATGCTATGATGATTGCAATGATCCCTTGGATTCTTTGAAATATCCCATTTTGATGAACTTGATGCTTGCTATGCTTGTGGCCATGATGCCAATGTGAATTATTCTTATGGAGATGAACTTGCTATAGTTCCTTATGTTAAGAATGAAATTTTTGATATTGCACCCACGCATGATAGTCCTATTATCTTTTTGAATTCTCCCAACTACACTATATCAGAGAAGTTTGCGCTTATTAAGGATTATATTGATGGGTTGCGTTTTACTATTGCACATGATGATTTTGATAGATATAATATGCATATGATTGCTGCTCCTACTTGTAATTATTATGTGAGAGAACTAAATCTCCACCTCTCTATGTTTTCAATATGATAAAATTGCAAGAAACTGCTTATGCTATGTATTGGCCTTTACTTGATGTGCATGAATTGTTCTTTTATGACATGCCGATGCATAGGAAGAGAGTTAGACTTCGTTGTTGCATGATATATGTTACTTTGTGCTCACTACTAAATCACAAATCATTGTTAATTAAAATTGGCTTTGATATACCTTGGGAACCGGGTGGATCCATTACTTGAGCACTATATGCTAGCTTAATGGCTTTAAAGAAAGCACTGCCAGGGAGACAAGCCAGAAGTTTTAGAGAGTCATTTATTTCTGTTGAGTGATTTTAAAAAGTTTAAAACCAAAGAAATAAAGTATGGAACCTAAAACTTTTTCAAAAACAAAAAGTGAAAGTAAGAAAGACGAGCACCGTTGAAGTGGGGGAGCTCCTTGAACTTTGTTCATGCCCATGGAAACTTTGCAAATCTTGAATTACAGAAACTTTTCAACAAAAATAATTATCCTCTTATCCAAATCCATTGTATTCTAAAAATAATGTGCCAAGATTTGCCTTTAGGATGATTAGATTTTTTGTTTCGTGTGTGCAGTGCAAAAACAGAACATTTTTTTACTGGAATGTCAAAAGCTTCTGAAACTTTTTGAACAATATTTCTATACAAATTGTTTATTTTGTCCTAATGTTTCAGAATTTTTAGGGTTACAGAAGTATGGTAAATGTTCCGATTGCTACAGACTATCCTGTTTAAGACATATTCTGTTTTTGATGCATTGTTTTGCTTGTTTTGATGAAACTTCCGATTGTATCGGCGGTATAAGCCATAGAGAAGTTATAATACAGTAGCTACAATACAAAAATTAAATATGAATGGGTTTGCAACAGTACTTGAAGTGATGATTTGCTTTATTATACTAACAGATCTCATGAGGGTTTTGTTAAGTTTTGTGTGATTGAAGTTTTCAAGTTTTGGGTGAGATCACGATGGGTGAAGGAATAAGGAGTGGCAAGAGCCTAAGCTTGGGGATGCCCAAGGCACCCCAAGGTAATATTCAAGGACTCCCAAGCAACTAATCTTGGGGATGCCCCAGAAGGCATCCCCTCTTTCTTCCAACGACCATCGGTAATTTTACTTGGAGCTATTTTTATTCGTCACATGATATGCGCAAATTCTTCGAATGCTTCATGTGCTTCACTTATAGAATGCTTCATGTGCTTCACTTATAACATTTGAAGTTTTATTTTTCCTTTTTCTTTAATGCACCATGCTGGTATGAGAAAATCCTTGGTTGATTTGTAGAATGCTTCATTCACTTCACTTATATCTTTTGAGTATGGCGTTATAGAATACTTCATGTGCTTCACTTATAACATTTGAAGTTTTGATGCCTATTTCCCTACATAGAAAAACCGTTATTTGTAGAATGCTCTTTCGCTTCACTTATATTTGTTAAAGTTTGGGCAAGCCTTTTGTAGAAAGAATTAAACTCTCATGCTTCACTTATATCTATTTAGAGAGTCAATAGTAATTGGTCATTCACATGGTTAGTCATAAAATCCTACGTAAAACTTGTAGATCACTGAATATGATATGTTTGATTCCTTGCAATAGTTTTGCAATATAGAGATGCTAATATGTGAGAGGTACTAGTGAATGATTGTGGTTTAGTAAGAATATTGGTGTTAAGGTTTCTGATTCCCGAAGCATGCACGTATGGTCTGCCATTATGCTAAGAAGTTGGAGCATGATACGTCTCCAACGTATCTACTTTTCCAAACACTTTTGCCCTTGTTATGGACTCTAAGTTGCATGATTTGAATGAAACTAACCCGGGTGACCTTTGTTTTCAGCAGAACTACCATGATGTTGTTTTATGTGTAGAAAAGAAAAGTTCTCGGAATGACCTGGAAATCAACAGAGGCACTTTTTGGAATTTATAAAAAATACTGGGCGAAAGAAATACACCAGGGGGCCCAGGGCCTATCCACGAGACAGGGGGGCGCGCCCCCCCTGTAGGACGCACCCCCTATCTCGTGGGCCCCCTAGACCTCCTCCGACCTCAACTCCAACTCCATATATTCCGTCTTGGGGAGAAAAAAACCAGAGAGAAAGTTTCATCACGTTTCACGACACTGAGCCGCCACCAAGCCCTATTCTCTCTCGGGAGGGCTGATCTGGAGTCCGTTCGGGGCTCTGGAGAGGGGGATTCCTCGCCGTCATCATCATCAACCATCCTCCATCACCAATTTCATGATGCTCACCGCCAGCGTGAGTAATTCCATCGTGAGGCTTGCTGGACGGTGATGGGTTGGATGAGATTCACCATGTAATCAAGTTAGTTTTGTTAGGGTTTGATCCCTAGTATCCACTATGTTCTCGAGATTGATGTTGCTATGACTTTGCTATGCTTAATGCTTGTCACTAGGGCCCGAGTGCCATGATTTCAGATCTGAACCTATTATGTTTTCATGAATATATGTGTGTTCTTGATCCTATCTTGCAAGTCTATAGTCACCTATTATGTGTTATGATCCGACAACCCCGAAGTGACAAAAATCGGGATACTTCTCGGTGATGACCGTAGTTTGAGGAGTTCATGTATTCACTATGTGTTAATGCTTTGTTCTGGTTCTCTATTAAAAGGAGGCCTTAATATCCCTTAGTTTCCGTAAGGACCCCGCTTCCACGGGAGGGAGGCCTTTATAAGCATGTATGACTACTTACGGAATACATGCCTACATTACATTGATGAATTGGAGCTAAATCTATACCACCCTATGTTATAACAATTGCATGAGGAATCGCATCCGGCATAATTATCCATCACTGATCCGGTGCCTACGAGATTTTCATATATTGTTCTTCGCTTATTTACTTTTCCGTTACTCTTTGTTACAACTACTACAAAAACCCAAAAACATTTATCTTTACTTTTGCTATCGTTACCTTCATTATCATACCACTTTTGCTACTAAACACTTTCCTGCAGATACTATGTTATCCAGGTGTGGTTGAATTGACAACTCAACTGCTAATACTCAAGAATATTCTTTGGCTCCCCTTGTGTCGAATCAATAAATTTGGGTTGAATACTCTACGCTCGAAAGCTGTTGTGATCCCCTATACTTGTGGGTTATCAATACTAATTTCTGGCGCCGTTGCCGGGGAGCATAGCTCTATTCTCTGAGTCACTTGGGATTTATATCTGTTGATCACTATGAAGAACTTGAAAGACGCTAAGACCAAGATTTATCCCTCAACTACGAGGGGAGGTAAGGAACTGCCATCTAGCTCTGCACTAGATTCTCCTTCCGTTATTAATAAGCTTGCGACACCTAAACCTGCTACTGCTATGAGTTCTGATATGTCGCATGTTATCGATGATGCCACTTCTGCTATGCATGATGAAACTACTTCTACGTGTGATATTACTTTGCCATTAGGTGAATTTCTAGATGAACAACTTGCTAGAGTTAGATGGGATGAAATTACTGAAGATCCTATTACTGATGATAGTGATGATGAAGGTTCCCCCAATGATTATGTTTTACCTGTTGTTCCTAAGGGTTATGTTATGCATGAAAAAGCTGCTGGAAATCCTTGCTCGCAATGATAGGAATGATCTTAAGAAATTACTAGCTAAATGGAAGCAGCAGTCTCTTAATGCTAGAATGAAACCCGATCTGGCTTTTGCTACTTCACCTATCTGTGTTACTGATAAGGATTATGAATTCTCTGTTGATCCTGATATTATTACTTTAGTTGAATCTGATCCTTTTTATGGCCTTGAATCTGAAACTGTTGTGGCACATCTTACCAAGTTGAATGATATAGCCACCATATTTACTCATGATGAGAAGTCTCGCTATTTATATATCCTTAAGATATTTCCGTTCTCATTAAAGGGTGATGCTAAGACTTGGTATAATTCTCTTACTCCTGGTTGTGTGCGTAGTCCCCAGGATATGATTTATTACTTCTCTGCTAAATATTTCCCTGCTCATAAGAAACAAGCTGCCTTGCGGGAAATATATAATTTTGTGCAAATCAAAGAAGAGAGTCTCCCACAAGCTTGGGGGAGGCTTCTCCGGTTACTTAATGCTTTGCCTGATCATCCTCTTAAGAAAAATGAAATACTTGATATCTTTTATAATGGACTAACCGATGCTTCCAAGGATCACTTGGATAGTTGTGCTGGTTGTGTTTTCAGGGAAAGAAATAAATGATTTAAGCTGAAATATTATTGAATAATATGTTGACTAACGAAAATAATTGGACTCTTCCCGAGCCAGTTCCTGAAGCAATTCCTGAACCAATTGAGCCAACTCCTGAGCCTATTCATTCACCCACTCCGAAGAAGAGAGGTGTTCTATTTCTCAGTCCTGAAGATATGCAAGGGGCAAAGAAATCAATGAAAGAAAAAGGTATTAAAGCTGAAGATGTTAAGAATTTACCTCCTATTGAAGAAATACATGGTCTTAATTTACCATGAAGAAACACATTGTCTTGATAACCCGACCCGTAGTAAAGGTAAATTCTCTCTATAGATATGATAAAGTTGAAATACCCTCTACTAAATTTCATAGCCCTTGCTTAGATGAATTTGATGACTTTTTGGCTAGGCAAGAAAGTTTTAATGCTTATGTTGGTAGAGAGTAAAAGAACAATGCTTTCAAAATAGGACGCGTAGGTGATAATCTAGCTAGAGTTAAAGATGAACTTCACCGTGTTAGCAAATATGCTTCTATGGTTGCTACTCAAGCTGAGCAAGTACTTAAAGCTCAAAATGATTTGCTTGATGAATTAAATAATAAAAATGACTTTGCTGTTAGAGTGGCTACTAGAACTAGTAGAATGACTCAGGAACTTTGTATCCTGAAGGCCACCCTAAGAGAATCGAGCAAGATTCTCAGAGAAATAATTTAGAGGCACCTAGTTCTTCTAAAAAGAAGAAGAAGAAAAACGATAGAACTTTGCATGCTTCTAGTGAACCTACTGTAGACACACCTGAGAATCCCAATAATACTTCTATCTCTGATGCTGAAACACAATCAAGTGATGAACATGAACCTAGTGATAATGTTCATGTTGATGCTCAACCTAGCAATGATAATGAGGTAGAAATCGAACTCTGTTGATCTTGATAACCCACAATCAAAGAATCAACGTTATGATAAGAGAGATTTTGTTGCTAGGAAGCACGGTAAAGAAAGAGAACCATGGGTTCAGAAACCCATGCCCTTTCCTTCTAAGCCATCCAAGTCAAAGGATGATGAGGATTTTGAGCGCTTTGCTGAAATGATTAGACCTATTTTCTTACGTATGCGCTTAATTGATATGCTTAAAGTAAATCCTTATGCTAAATATATGAAGGATATCATCACAAATAAAAGAAAGATACCGGAAGCTGAAATTTCCACCATGCTTGCTAATTATACTTTTAAAGGTGGAATACCAAAGAAACTTGGAGATCCGGTGTACCAACTATACCATGTTCTATTAAAAGAAATTATGTTAGAACTGCTTTATGTGATCTTGGAGCAGGTGTTAGTGTTATGCCTCTCTCTTTATATCATAGACTTGAATTGAATAAGTTGACACCTACTGAAATATCTTTGCAAATGGCTGATAAATCAACTGCTATACACTGTCGGTATTTGTGAGGATGTACCTGTTGTAGTGGCAAATGTCACTATCTTAACAGACTTTGTTATTCTTGATATTCCTGAGGACGATAGTATGTCTATTATCCTTGGTAGACCTTTTCTTAACACTTCAGGGGCTGTTATTGATTGCAACAAAGGCAATGTCACTTTTCATGTTAATGGTAATGAGCATACGATACACTTTCCGAGGAAACAATCTCAAGTTCATAGCATCAATTCAATTGGAAAAGTTCCAACTATCATTTTTGGACGTTTTGAATTTCCTCTCCCTACTGTCAAGAAAAAGTATGATATTCATATTGTTGGGGATTTTCATATCCCCGTTGAGGTAACTTAGTGTTATTCGAAATTTCTCCGGTTCCGTGTTATTCGGAATGAGTTTTTTTAACAAGACTTGATCAACCTTCTTAGTGGGTTCATTTTGATGATCACGAGATGGATGAAACTAGAAGGCACAACCTTCTGTACCCCCCTTTTACTTTCTGTTAATTAGAATAAATAAAGCAAAAATAGTATTATCCGTGCATTTTACGAATTATCCGTGCATTAAAAATAGCCCGAAAATAAAAGTGCTCCAAATGCCCTGCAAATCTAGTATGATTTTTTCTGGAATATTTGAGGATTTTAGGCACTGAAAACACTGCAGGAGGGCCAAGCACCAGGCCACGAGAGAGGAGGGCGCCCCCCCTGTAGGGCGCGCCCCCTGTCTCGTGGGCCCCTGGTGGCTCCCCTCCACTTATGTTAGCACCCACACACTTCATGTTCTACCCAAAAAAAATCCCCATCCAGCTCAAGCACGAGCTCTAGCTCTTCTTGCTGCAATTTTCGATCTCCTTGCTCAAAGCTCCATTCAGAAAACTGCTTTGGGAGATTGTTTCTTGGTATGTGACTCCTCCATTGGTCCAATTAGTTTTTGTTCTAGTGCTTTATTCATTGCAAATTTTTGCTGCATAGGTGACCATGTTCTTGAGCTTGCATGTTAAATTTTTGATGTCCCAAGCAATTCCAATGCATGATTTAGGCTCTAGGCACTTGTAGGAGTAGTTGCTATCAATCTTGTTTAGTTTTATGCACTTTTATTTTGAAGTTACTAAAATTTCAGAAATTTTCAGAAAATGTTAAGGAGGCTCTTTAAAGGCTCTTCTAGCCAAAGCTCTAAGGAAAACAAGACAAAGAGAAGGAAAAACCCAAGTATAATCTTCCTCGCTTAGCGGAAGTACGATCGTGTGAATGGCCATGCGAGGATTTCTTGAAAGAAGCCGGAATTCATGAAGATTTTTATGCTTTAATCAAGACTGCAGGCCTCACCGGTTTCATCAACGACCAAATCGATCAGTATCTCTTACTCACCAATACTTTCGTGCAAAACTTTTATTATTATCCTAAGAAATCACCGCCTGCAGTATCATTTCATTTATATGATGAGTTCAAAGAAATGTCTTTACGTCATTTTTGTGCGGTATGTAGGATACCTTATGAGGGAGAATTAGATGAACCCCATCGTGAAGATGTGGGTGGCTTTGTTAATACTATTGTTGTAGAGGAGCCAAAGAAAGGCTCCGAGGCGAAGGTCTCTAGCATACACTTTCCTGTTTTACGCTACTTTGCCATATTTGCTAGTAGATGCTTGGTTGGTGGTGGAAATAGTGAAAATTTGAGCGTTCGGATATTATTATTCTTCAACATGCTTTGCTAGGAGACAATACTTTTAGTATGGGTGTAAATGCGTTGCTAAGCGGCTAGCCCTGAATCGCATAAAAGGCCCCATATTTGGAGGTATCTATGCTGCACGCCTTGCCGAACATTTTCAGATACCCATCAGGCAATATGAGGAGGATGAGATAAAATTGCACCCTCACATCTTAGATTACAAGAGCATGGTAGCACACAAGTTTATTGTTGATAATGAAGATAAGATGCTCTTGTATAAACTTAGATTAAATAAGAAGCACATTGAGATTATTACTTTGCCTGCGCCTTTGTTGTTTGATTTGCTTGCAGATAATTTTCTTGTCACACCGGAAGCGGTGAACAATCATCGAGCTCAAGCTTTTACTCCAGAACCTGAACCTGAGCCGGAACCTGAGCTGGACCCTTATCGTGCATCATCTGTCCAGTGGGATCCGGAGATGACCAGCCAGTGGTATCCTGACTACACCTCCCACTACACCGGGGAGAGTAGCGGCGGTCCTTGGTACTAGACCAACTTAGGCCAAAAGCCTAAGCTTGGGGGAGTACGTATTTCTCACCGACCTTACATTCATGTTCACACACTAGTCGTTGGTGCTCATACTCTTTCATTGTATTATCCATGTTAGTTTAAATTTCTTTTTCTAAGTTTTCTTCTTGTGTGTTTGATAAACCTTAAGAAAAACCAAAAAAATTAGTTAGTTTAATTTCCATGCTTGTAGTATAAATTAAAATGAAACTCCAAAAAGATTTCTAGTTCTTCTTCTTAATTGTTGGGAGCTTTCCCGTGTAAATAGTTTTATTTTCTTTTCTTTCTTTTAGGGATCGAGAAGACCATATTGAAAATGCTTAGTGGCTCTTATATGCATGATTGTTTATTTAACTTAGAGCCCATATTACCCTGTCTTCTCTCTTGAGTTGAATGCTTGCAGATTCCAGCTTAGTCCAATGCACATACACTGTTATTATTATTACACATCTTTCGGTCATGCGAGTGAAAGGCAATAATGACGATATATGATGAACTTATTGGGATGAGAAAAGCTGGTATGAACTCGACCTCTTTTGTTTTTGTAAATATGATGAGTTCATCGTTCATGAGTCAGCTATTATGAAGTAAACATATTTGCAATGACATTTAGAGATTATAGTTACTTGTGCCATGCTTGATTAGCTATGAGCTATAATGAATTACCTTGCGTGCCAACATGCTATTAGAATGATTATGATATGATATGATGGGATGGTATCCTCCTTTGAATGAATTGAGTGACTCGACTTGGCATATGTTCACACATGTAGTTGAATCAAATCAACATAGCCTTCATGCCATTTATGTTCATGGTAGATTATATCCTACTCATGCTTGTATTCGGTGTGAATTAAATTTAATGCATGCTTACGACTATTGTCGCTCTCTCAGTTGGTCGCTTCCCAGTCTTTTGCTAGCCTTCACTTGTACTAAGCGGGAATACTGCTTGTGCATCCAAACTCCTTAAACCCCAAAGTTGTTCCATATGAGTCCACTGTACCTTCCTATACGCGGTATCTACCTGTCGTTCCAAGTAAATTTGTATGTGCTAAACTCCAAACCTTTAAATGAAATTTGTTTTGTATGCTCGAGCAGCTCATGTACAACTAGGGCTGCCTATATCTTCCATGCTAGGTGGGTTATTCTCAAGAGGAGTGCACTCCGCTCCTCATTCACGAGAAAGGGCCGGTAACCGGGATGCCCAGTCCCATCATCCAAAAAGATCAAAACTAAATCAAAATAATTGCAAACAAAACTCCCCCTGGGACCCGTTGAATGTTGGAGGCACTCGTTGTTTCGAGAAGGCCTTCTGTAGAAAGAATTAAACTCTCATGCTTCACTTATATCTATTTAGAGAGTCAATAGTAATTGGTCATTCACATGGTTAATCATAAAATCCTACGTAAAACTTGTAGATCGCTGAATATGATATGTTTGATTCCTTGCAATAGTGTTGCGATATAGAGATGCTAATATGTGAGAGGTACTAGTGAATGATTGTGGTTTAGTAAGAATATTGGTGTTAAGGTTTCTGATTCCCGAAGCATGCACGTATGGTCTGCCGTTATGCTAAGAAGTTGGAGCATGATACGTCTCCAACGTATCTACTTTTCCAAACACTTTTGCCCTTGTTATGGACTCTAAGTTGCATGATTTGAATGAAACTAACCCGGACTGACACTGTTTTCAGCAGAACTACCATGATGTTGTTTTATGTGTAGAAAAGAAAAGTTCTCGGAATGACACGGAAATCAACGGAGGCACTTTTTGGAATTTATAAAAATATCTTGGGTGAAAGAAATACACCGGGGCCGGGGCCTGTCCACGAGACAGGGGCGCCCCACTGTAGGGCGCGCCTATCTCGTGGCCCCCTGGACCTCCTCCGACCTCAACTCCAACTCCATATATTCCGTCTCGGGGAGAAAAAATCAGAGAGAAAGTTTCATCGCGTTTCACGACACGGAGCCGCCACCAAGCCCTTATCTCTCTCGGGAGGGCTGATCTGGAGTCCGTTCGGGGCTCCGGAGAGGGGGATTCCTCGCCGTCGTCATCATCAACCATCCTCCATCACCAATTTCATGATGCTCACCGCCGTGCGTGAGTAATTCCATCGTAGGCTTGCTGGACGGTGATGGGTTGGATGAGATTCACCATGTAATCAAGTTAGTTTTGTTAGGGTTTGATTCCTAGTATCCACTATGTTCTGAGATTGATGTTGCTATGACTTTGCTATGATTAATGCTTGTCACTAGGGCCCGAGTGCCATGATTTCAGATCTGAACCTATTATGTTTTCATGAATATATGTGTGTTCTTGATCCTATCTTGCAAGTCTATAGTCACCTATTATGTGTTATGATCCGACAACCCCGAAGTGACAAAAATCGGGATACTTCTCGGTGATGACCGTAGTTTGAGGAGTTCATGTATTCACTATGTGTTAATGCTTTGTTCCGATTCTCTATTAAAAGGAGGCATTAATATCCCTTAGTTTCCGTAAGGACCCCGCTGCCACGGGAGGGTAGGACAAAAGATGTCATGCACGTTCTTTTCCATAAGCACGTATGACTATTTACGGAATACATGCCTACATTACATTGATGAATTGGAGCTAGTTCTATATCACCCTATGTTATAACTATTGCATGAGGAATCGCATCCGGCATAATTATCCATCACTGATCCGGTGCCTATGAGCTTTTCATATATTGTTCTTCGCTTATTTACTTTTCCGTTGCTCAAGTTACAACAACTACAAAACCCAAAAACATTTATCTTTACTTTTGCTACCGTTACCTTTATTATCATACCACTTTTGCTACTAAACACTTTGCTGTAGATACTAAGTTATCCAGGTGTGGTTGAATTGACAACTCAACTGCTAATACTCAAGAATATTTAGCTCCCCTTGTGTCGAATCAATAAATTTGGGTTGAATACTCTACCCTCGAAAGCTGTTGCGATCCCCTATACTTGTGGGTTATCAGAGCACAATTTATCCTTCATTGTATATATTTGCTGAAAGTCGGGGGCACGCGATGGTTAACTCCTACCAACCTCCCCCCTAGGAGCATGCGTAGTAGTACTTTGCTTCGAGGGCTAATAAACTTCTGAATAAGTATGTGAGTTCTTTATGACTAATGTGAGTTCATGGATTATACGCATTCTCACCCTTCCACCATTGCTAGCCTCTCTAGTACCGTGCAACTTTCGTTGGTGCATAAAACCCTCCTTATACCTTCCTCAAAACAACCACCATACTGATGTCTACTACGCAACCTTCTTCTTGTAGACGTTGTTGGGCCTCCAAGTGCAGAGGTTTGACAGTAGCAAATTTCCCTCAAGTGGATGACCTAAGGTTTATCAATCCGTGGGAGGTGTAGGATGAAGATGGTCTCTCTCAAGCAACCCTGCAACCAAATAACAAAGAGTCTCTTGTGTCCCCAACACACCCAACACAATGGTAAATTGTATAGGTGCACTAGTTCGGTGAAGAGATGGTGATACAAGTGCAATATGGATGGTAGATATAGGTTTTTGTAATCTAAAAATATAAAAACAGCAAGGTAACAAGTGGTAAAAGTGAGCGTAAACAGTATTGCAATGCTAGGAAACAAGGCCTAGGGTTCATACTTTCACTAGTGCAAGTTCTCTCAACAATAATAACATAATTGGATCGCATAATTATCCCTCAACATGCAACACAGTCACTCCAAAGTCACTAATAGCAGAGAACAAACGAAGAGATTATGGTAGGGTACGAAACCACCTCAAAGTTATTCTTTCCAATCAATCCGTTGGGCTATTCCTATAAGTGTCACAAACAGCCCTATAGTTCGTACTAGAATAACACCTTAAGACACAAATCAACCAAAACCCTAATGTCACCTAGATACTCCAATGTCACCTCAAGTATCTGTGGGTATGATTATACGATATGCATCACACAATCTCAGATTCATCTATTCAACCAACACATAGAACCTCAAAGAGTGCCCCAAAGTTTCTCTTTGGAGAATCAAGGCAACGTGTGCCAACCCCTATGCATAGGTTCATGGGCGGAACCCGCAAGTTGATCACCAAAACATACATCCAGTGAATCACGTGATATCCCATTGTCACCACAGATAAGCACGGCAAGACATACATCAAGTGTTCTCAAATCTTTAAAGACTCAATCCGATAAGATAACTTCAAAGGGGAAACTCAATCCATTACAAGAGAGTAGAGGGGGAAGAGCATCATAAGATCCAACTAAAATAGCAAAGCTCCCGATACATCAAGATCGTGCCAAATCAAGAACACGAGAGAGAGAGAGAGAGAGAGAGAGAGAGAGAGAGAGAGAGAGAGAGAGAGATCAAACACATAGATACTGGTACAAACACTCAGCCCCGAGGGTGAACAACACACACCTCGACATGGAGAGCGCCGGGATGATGAAGATGGCCACCGGTGAGGGATCCCCTTCGGCAGGGTGCCGAGCAGACTCGGAGAGGTTTTTGGTGGCTACAGAGGCTTGCGGCGGCGGAACTCCCGATCTATTCTGTCCCCTGAAGTTTTTAGGGTATATGGGTATATATGGGAGGAAAAAGTACGTTGGTGGACCTCCGGGCTGTCCACGAGGCAGGGGGGCGCGCCCTAGGGGGGTGGGCGCGCCCCCACCCTCGTGGGCAGCCCGGGACTCCCCTGGTGCAACTCCGGTACTCCGTGGGCTTCTTCTGGTCCAAAAATAAGTTCCGTGGAGTTTCAGGTCAATTGGACTCCGTTTGATTTTCCTTTTCTGCGAAACACTGAAACAAGGAAAAAAACAGGAACTGGCATTAGGTTCTGGGTCAATAGTTTAGTCCGAAAAGTAATATAAAAGTGTTTAACAAAGCCCATAAACATCCAAAACAGTAGATAATATAGCATGGAGCAATCAAAAATTATAGATACGTTGGAGACGTATCACGTACCTACATATTATGTCATTTCCATAGCCATTCCGAGATATATTGCCATGCAACTTCCATCTTCATCATACACATGACTTGAGCGTTCATTGTCATATTGCTTTGCATGATCGTAAGACAGCCAGCATGATATTTTCATGGCTTGTCCTTTTTTTGATATCTTTGCTATGCTAGATCATTGCACATCCTGGTACACCGCTAGAGGCATTCACATAGTCATCATTTATTAGTTTTATCGAGTTGTAATATCGAGTTATAAGTAAATAAAAGTGTGATGATCATCATTATTAGAGCATTTTCCCATGTGAGGAAATAAAAAAATAGGCCAAAAGAGCCCAAGAAAAAGAGGCCAAAGTGCCCACAAAAAAAGGAAAAAAGAGAGAAAATAAAAAAATGAGAGAAAAAGAGAGAAGGGGCAATGTTACTATCCTTTTACCACACTTGTGCTTCAGAGTAGCACCATGTTCTTCATATAGAGAGTCTCCTATATTGTCACTTTAATATACTAGTGGGAATTTTTCATTATGGAACTTGGTGTCTTTACGAGCAAGAACATGGTGCCGGAACGCCGCCGGGGCAATCATCATATGACTGCGATCTACAGCAACACCTCCGACATCTTCACCAACATATTCATCACCTCCCCTCATCTTATTTAGTGGTCCACTCTCCCGCAACCCGCTGTACCCTCTACTTGAACATGGTGCTTTATGCTTCATATTATTATCCAATGATGTATTGCCATCCTAGGATGCTTGAGTAGATTTTTTTGTCCTATCGGTGATTGGTGAATTGCTATGATTGGTTTAATTTAATTGTGGTCATGTTGCTGTCCTTTGGTGCCCATCATATGAGCGCGCGTGTGGATGACACCATAGGGTTAGCTGTATGTTTATAGGACTTTGTATTGGAGGGCAAGGGTGACAGAAGCTTCAGCCTAGCATAGAAATTCATGCATACAAGATTGAAGGGGAACCAATATATCTTATGAAGGAAATATGCCCTAGAGGAAATAATAAAGTTATTATTTATTTCCTAATTTCATGATAAATTTTTGTTATTCATGCTAGAATTGTATTAACCGGAAACATAATACATGTGTGAATAGATAGACAAACATAGTGTCACTAGTATGCCTCTACTTGACTAGCTCGTTAATCAAAGATGGTTAAGTTTCCTAACCATATACATGAGTTGTCATTTGATTAACGGGATCACATCATTAGGAGAATGATGTGATTGACTTGACCCATTCCGTTAGCTTAGCACTTGATCGTATAGTATGATGCTATTGCTTTCTTCATGACTTATACATGTTCCTATGACTATGAGATTATGCAACTCCCGTTTACCAGAGGAACACTTTGTGTGCTACCAAACGTCACAAGTAACTGGGTGATTATAAAGGTGCTCTACAGGTGTCTCCGAAGGTATTTGTTGGGTTGGCGTATTTCGAGATTAGGATTTGTCACTCCGATTGTCGGAGATGTATCTCTGGGCCCACTCGGTAATGCACATCACTTAAGCCTTGCAAGCATTGCAACTAATTTGTTAGTTGCGGGATGATGTATTATGGAACGAGTAAAGAGACTTGCCGGTAACGAGATTGAACTAGGTATTGAGATACCGACGATCGAATCTCGGGCAAGTAACATACCGATGACAAAGGGAACAACGTATGTTGTTATGCGGTTTGAACGATAAAGATCTTCGTAGAATATGTGGGAGCCAATATGAGCATCCAGGTTCCGCTATTGGTTATTGACCGGAAACGTGTTTCGGTCATGTCTACATTGTTCTCGAACCCGTAGGATCCGCAGGCTTAAGGTTTCGATGACAGTTATATTATGAGTTTATGTGTTTTGATGTATCGAAGGAGTTCGGAGTCCCGAATGAGATCGGGGACAAGACAAGGAGTCTCGAAATGGTCGAGATGTAAAGATTGATATATTGGACGACTATATTCGGACTTCGGAAAGGTTCCGAGTGATTCGGGTATTTTTCGAAGTACTAGAGAGTTACGGGAATTCGCCGGGGAATATATGGGCCTTATTGGGCCATACGGGAATAGAGGAGAGAGGCCAAAAGGAAGGAGGCATGCGCCCCCCTTCTGGTACGAATTGGACAAGGGGCGCAGCCCCCTTTTCCTTCTTCCTCTCCCCCTCTTTCCTTCTCTCCTACTCCAACAAGGGAAGGAGGAGTCCTACTCCCGGTGGGAGTAGTATTCCCCATGGCGCGCCCCCTCCTAAGCCGGCCCCCCCTCCCCCCTTGCTCCTTTATATACAGGGGCAGGGGGGTGTGAGACCCCAAAATTTGAACCTTGTTTTGTTAATTTAAAATTTTGCCAGGATCTAAAACTTTTGCTTTCTGGGCTCCCTTTTTGATTCTTTGAAAACATTTCCTTCCTATTTATCATGGATTTGTTTCCTTCAGTGAAAACTTTTCAAATATGTTATTGGACTTGTGTATCCTCTCAAGAAAAACTTTTCTTTTATCAGTGGAATTAATTACATAATTGATTTCTAATAATCTTGATTTTCTTGAAAAATGGTTTCCCATGATTTTTATGGTCCTTTTTGAACTGCAACCCTTTTATAAACCCATTCAAAAACCCCACCAAAATTTGGAGATGTCATGTGATGTTTTTAAACCACTTTTATGCAAAAATATATTCTGTCCATTGGAAATTTTGAGCTCTACACCATATTTTCAAATCTGGTCCAGTGGGCAGATTTGCACTACAGCCTACTTAAACATTTCTTTAAAGCCTTCACCAAAATTATGGGATGTCTGTGGTAGCATGCAATGCAACTTCATGCAAAAACCTAATGTTGTTCTTTGGAAAAATTGAGTGAACCAACCTCTTTCCCATTCTGGTCCAACTTGAGGATTTCTAGAGCAACCTCAATTTTAGTTGCTCCTCTATCCATGATTCCTTTTCCTACTTGTAGTCCTCCCTGCTAAACCCCTAAGTCCAGGAGCATGCACCCATTGGATCATTTTTGGTCCATGTAATGATGCCATTTACCTCCTGTCCAGAATTGAAGTTTTGCAAAACTTGCACTAGCAAGTTTGTGCTTTAGACAAACTAACCTCACCACCCTCTCTTTCATCTAAAGAGACCCCACTCTGGAAGATTTGGCCACCCCAAGAAATGCCTAGGTGCCTGTGGCATTATATCAAACACCTTAAGAGCATGGACAGTTTGGGCATGGGTTTTTGTTTACATTGTGAACCTGATCCCCTGACCAGACCAGCATGTCCAATGGTTTTGCCCTAGCCTATAACCCCACCCTGCTAACCCTCTTGTGGTTTAGAGCCCCCTAACATGCCTTAGCATTTTGTCGAGCACGTTCCGTGCGTGCTCTGGGCGCGAGCAGAGCACGCGTTTTGCACGTGCCGCGCCCGAGCGGCTGTCGCCGCGCCTGGTTTTGCCCGCCCTGCAGAGCCACGCCACTCACTCCCTTCCTCACCGCATCACGCCAAGCAGCCCTGGTTCCCTACAGCACCACCGTCAGAGCCCCTTGGCGGCACGCCGGCGTCCGCAGCGCGTCTCTGCCATGGTCGGTGCCGCCCAAGCCATCAGTGCTCGCCAACTGCCCCCTGGAGCGGTTCAAGCTCATCCGCAACCTCGTCCTCTAGCACACGTCGCCGCCACATCGCCCTAGCTACAGAATGGCGGCCGCCGGCGACCTTATCCGCGGCCACCGTCGGAACCGACCCCGATCGCCTATTTAAGAAGCCCCGAGCTCATCCCCGCACGCAGGCAGTCTCAAGCCATCTCCCTAGGACCCCTCTTGGCCAAGAATCGAACCGGAAGGCCGTCTTCCCGACTTCAAGCCGGTTAAGCCACCGCTGCCTCCCGGCTCCGTTCTTCACAACCAGAGCCTCCCCGGCCCTCCTAACACCACCAATAGACTCCACTCCATCTTGCGGAGCCGCCCAGACCCCCAGCTGCGACGGAGAGCCACCGAAGCCACAAATCCACTTTGCTCCCGAAGCCATCGGCCGCCGCGAAGCTCGCCGACGGCGATTCCCTCCACCCCCGATGACCCTACAACCACCGGAAGCACCGCCCTTAATCCGCGGATCCATCCCCGCCCTCAGCTCCCCGCGAGGAACCGCCGTTCGCCGGAGACGATCGCCGGAGTCCCGCTCCCCGCTCGGGCAGAGGAAGAGGAGGGAAGGCGACTGGTCAAACCTGACCAGTGGGCCAGGCGGGCCCATTGTCAGTGACTCCCCATGCAGTCCACATTGGTTAAGTGGAAACGTATTTCCAGAATACGCTTTCGACGTGTACGTATATATTCGAATCGTTTTCTTTTTTTTCTGTTTTATTTTAAATAACAGATTTTGACCAGAACTTTGACTGGCTATAACTTTTTAAATAAATCTCCAAATGAGTTGATTCTTTTTCCTACCTATCTCAAATATTGTCTAGTTTATTTTCAGATTTATTTGAAAAAATTTCAGACAACTTTTTTGTGCTGTTTTTAAAGAATGTGTTGTTGAATATGTTTGAAAATAGGGGTTTTGGAGAGGAGAAAACTTTCAAAAGTTTTGGAGAGCACCTCACCCCTCCACAACTTGAAGGCAAGCATCCTGAACCCCGGCATAATATTTTGGTGTGTTAGTTGACACGTTTATAACACCACCGTATTTCGGAGAACTTGTTATTTCATGTGATATGATCATTTGCATGGATGCATATTAGTGATCTCCTTGCTGTTGGAGATGAATATACATGTGATGGAAATCATCCTCATGTGCCTTGCATGCATACCGGTAAGGAATCCAGGGAAAAACCTCTGCCTTGGGTAGGCATGAGCTTGTCGCCGGCCTCCGTCGGGACGGTTATGTCTGGTATGGCATAGTAAGGTATAATGAGTGTTGAATTTGTTGTAGAAATATATTTGTTATACATGTCATACAGGGAATTTATAAACCTCCTGAGTCGACCGTAGATCGAGTCCTGTTCCAGTAACTCCCATACTTGCCTCGTACTACCACTTCTCCCTGCCGCAGGTAGGGTATGGTTCAGTAAGTCGTGAACCCCTTTCAAGCACACACCATACAGAGAGGCCACGGTGGAAGATACCGGTTGTAACCGGTAGGCATGCCATCTGGTCCGGGGGCATGGGTGTTTCCGGTTGAGACCAAGAGGGGAGGCCACCCCTTAGAGCGCACGATATAAATTTGATCCCATGCTACGCGAGGTTGTAGCCTCCCCACTTAGAGTTTTGCTTAACAAGTGTCGTGGGTGTCGGGGAGGCTGATCGTGAACCACGGACACCTATGGGACGGGGTCCCTTGTGGTTCGGTGGGGGGCGGAGAATGCACGAAGAGCAGATCGAGACGATGCACACGAGCAGTTTTACCCAGCTTCGGAGCTCTCCGGAGAGATAAAACTCCTACTGCTGCTTGTCTGATTATTTGTGTTCTTGCTAGGGAGCAATGAGAGCTACAAAACCTAGCCTGAGTGAGTGTGGTCTCGAATCAGTTGAATGAACCGAACGAGTCAAGCCGAACCCCCTCTACATTGCGCATGGGCCTCCTTTTATATCCTCAAGGGGTCACCACAGGTGGCAAGTAGACAAGGGTAAAATAGGAAAAACAGAGGTTGGTACACCGCTTTGTACAGTGTACAGTGATCTATACCTAACTCTGAGGGCAAGGGACAAAAGCCATAAATGTCTGTCCCTGTCGCCTGAACAGAGCAACAGGGACCGTCAAGTGCGCCTCCGTTTGCCACGATGGTAGCTTGTCAGCGCTGCTTATCGCCGCTCCCCGCTGGCTGCACAGCCCATTGACACGCGTGCCTGGAAAAGCCTCATGGCGACACGTTGGCGGATGAGCTGGAGCGGAGATGAAGAGAGGTTACCTGCTCCGGCAAGTGACTTGCCGGAGCTGAATCCTTGTCGCGCCCGGAGGCTTGTCGCTCTCCGAGCCTTCCCGGCAAGCTCCTCTTGCCAGGGCCTTGTCTTCTGCGTGCCTCGGGCGGCCTTCCGGCAAGCTCCTCTTGCCGGGGCCTTGTTCCCTTGACTTAGAACACTTTGTTCTTGAATGGCTCCAAGGAGCCGCTGAGGACCTTGGCGGTCACCAGCCAGCCCGCCGCTGGTGTCAGCGATCGTCTGCGGCACGAAGTTCGGGATACTAGGGTACCCCTACTCTAGTACACCGACAAGAGCCCCGGCCTGGGCCACACACGGCGCCAAGCTCTGTTGGGCCAGGCCCAAAACAGCATCTGCAGACGCCTTGGCCCGGATCATGATTATTCGCTTCGGACCCACCACGTCCCCTACAAACGGCACGTTCCGGACGTGGCGTCGTGGGAGAGATCGTGGGGGCTTTCTTTAATGGGAAAACCGGAACGCCCGTCCCCTCTCCCCCTTTATAAGTAGAGGGAACAGGGGCAGGACGGCCACTTGCCATTGCTGTCACATCAGAAACCACCGCCGCTCCTCCCCTTCTTCTCAGCCCAAAGAGAGCGACGCTCCGCCCCCTCCCCATTGCCACCGGCGCCACCAACACCGTCGGATTCCTCCACCACCTCCGCCATGGCTCCGAAAGCCGACAAGGGCAAAGGGGTGAAATCGGCCGAGGCGCAGCGACTCGCGGCGCTGCGGAAGGAGCGGGCCCTCTTCGATCCCCTGCTCGACCGGAAGGAGCTGCGAGAGCTGTATTACCTCTTCTGGTCGACGGAGACGCGGGCACACCCGCGCACGAGGGTGATCTCTGCCGCCACATCCGAGAAGGTTTCCATCGGGTACCCTTTCTTCGCGCTTTTCTTCCACTGCGGGCTCTGCCCGCCCTTTTCCGAATTCTTTTGCGATGTCATGAACACATATGGCCTCCGCCTCCTTGATTTCACCCCGAACGCCATCCTCACCATGGCCGTTTTCGCACACCTCTGCGAGAACTTTGTCGGGGTCCACCCAAATGTAGCACTTTTCCGCCATTACTTCATGCTCCGCGTAGAGAGAGGAGAGCCGCTTGCCGGAGGGATTGCATGGGTCTCCAGGATCGGCAAGAAGGAAGCATATCTTGACGGAGAGCTGTGTAGCAAGTGGGAGGAGTGGAGAGCTGACTGGTGTTGGATCTTAGAGGAGGAGCCACAGCCTTTTACTGCCCTGCGCCAAACTCCCATAGTGCGCGGCAATGATTGGAGCAACTTGGCGCCGGAGGACGAAAAGTTGAAGATTGCCGTGACCCGGATCTTGCGCCTCAGGCAAGCAGGGCTTACCATAGGAGCTGTTGGCGCGGACTTCCTTCGCCGCCGCATTGCGCCCTTGCAGGAGAGGAGAAAGCCTGCTTGGGAATTCCAAAACGCAGCGGACATCATGAGGCTGCGCCCGGGTTTGAACTGGAACTTTACTGTCTTGGAGCTGGACGGCATGCTGCGGGAGCTGTTCAAGCTCGATCTGAGATCACCCCGAGTGGTTCATGTTGCCGAGGAGTCGTGCCTTTGTGCAACAACTCGTCGCTTGACCGTATCCGCTGCGATGATGCGTTGCCATGCGATTCCCATGGAATCGTTCCAACTTGGCAGAGCACGCCGACGACGCGTCGTGCAGCAGCTTCTTCGACGACTTGGAAGAAGTGCCGATCCGTGCCGACGAGCGAAGCGGCTCACCCGCGACACCATGGAGCAAGAGATGGCGCGCATCGCCACAAGGTTGGAGGAGGCGGCAGAAGCTGCCGCCGCCGGCGTGTTTGGGTTCACCGTCGAGGAGGCGGAAACAGCCGAGGCGGCAAGCCTTGCCGACCGAGAAGAGCTCGCCGGTGAGGAGGAGCAGGTCGAGCCCGAAGTCGAGCCCAGCGAGCCAGCCGAGGACGCTTCTGCTCCGTCATCCAGCAGCTTGCCGCAACCGGAGCCCCCGGCTCCGCCAAGGAGGCGTCTTCGGAGGGCCGGAGACGAGTCGAGACGGCAGACGGGCCAACAGCCGCAGCGCCGTGCGACAAGCTCTACCGCGGCAAGTACGGTTGCCGCGGGAGCGTCCCACACGGGCAAGCGTAATCGAGGCGGATCCTCCCGGGCCGCTGCTGCCACTCCCACCAAGCGATCAAGGGAACCCACCCCTCCGCTTCTTCGCACCGGAGGCGAGCCGGAGTTTGATCTCTCCGCGCTCAGTTCCGACGAGTAGGAAGAAGAAGAGTAAGTTTCCACGCTGCGCTTGTATATCTTCAATTTCATTGCTTCATCTTGAATCTGATTTGCTTCATTCTGAACTCTTTTTTTTTTCGTGACGCTCAGAGGGCGTCGAAAAGGGCCAAGACTCCGGTGGTCGTCGTCGAAGACGATTCCCCTGTGGCGACAGGAGGCACGTCTGAGACTCCCTTGCCGGATCCGGCAACCCTTCAACAGAGCAGCCCCCAGCACAGCCCCCAGCGTAAGTGTTTGGATTATCTCTTACGGTTCGGTGTGCTTGGGTGCTCCTTCTTTACTGATATCTGACTTGTTGATTTGTGTAGGAGCAGAGCAGCCTCATCAGGAGGTCCCGGAAGTCACTCCTGAAGTCCTGTCTGCTTCAACTACGCCGCCAAGGGAGAAATCTCCGCCAAGGGAGCGTTCTCCGGCAAGGGAGGCCTCTCCGGCAAGGGGAGCTTTTCCGACAAGGGGCAACGCCGACGACCCTCCGGTGGTGGAGACCGCGGCAACAGATCCTATTGCAGGTAATCTTCTTGACTAAAAATTTCCCTTAGGTTCTTTTCTCTTCTGTTCTTCTCTTCGAACAGTTGCTTGACTTGTTCTTTCTTTTTCTTTCTCTGATCTTCAGATCCATCTGCCGGAGAGCCGATGGAGACTGAGGTCGCCGGCGAGGAGGACGCTCGCGGCAACAATGACGACGCCACCACCATGGAGGAGGAGGCCGGCACCGACGGGTCCGCCGGCGAAGAGGCCGCCAAGACTGCTAGCGCAGAGGCTGGGGAGGGGTCTGGTGATCGCACTGACGGCCCTGAGGCCGCAGGAGCGCCAGGCGCTACGCCGACCGCAGATGCCTCCGCCGACCGCAGATGCCTCCGACACCGATGCAGCACCAAGCTCCGAAGAGCCCCAGTCCGGCGCCTATCTGAAGGCCGGCGACGGTGTCTTCATCAAGCTTCCATGGGCGTCGAGCTCCAAGGCTCCAGTCGAAGGGGAGACCTTCGACGGAGAGCTGCTCGCCTCTACTGGGCTGTCACTGGTTGACGCGCCAAGCAGCAGTGGCGATTCTGAGGAGGAGCAGCTGTTGAAGAAGTCTTTGTCGCTCTACCGCGCCCGACAAGCTAAGCTGGAATCCGGGGAGGCACTTGTCGCGAGGGCAGGAGCTGACATGGAGAAGCGCCAGAAGAGCTCCGCCGCCAACAAGGAAACTCTCCGGGACATAGCGAGCTGGAGCAACTTGTCGAGGCGCACGGCCTTCATCTTGGAGAAGGCCGAGGTCGAGGAGCAGCAAAGGCTTGCCGGCGAGAAGCTCTCTGCACAAGAAGGCGAGCTGGCGCAGCGGAAGATCAACCTCGACAACTATGAGGAAGATTTTGCCGCGCGCGAGCGATCACTTGGCGGGGCACTCCAGGAGGCAAAGGACGCCACCGCGGTTGCCGAGGCCGCCAAGAAGGAATTGGAAACAAGGGTGGCGCAGCTGGAGGCCACGCTCCAGAAGAGCGACGAGGAGGTCACCGCGCTAAAGCACGAGCGCGAGAAGGACGCCTACACTCTCGGCGAGCTGCAGGGCCGTCTCGCTGAGAGGATCAAGGAGATCGACGCCGCCAAGGATGTCATAGAGGATCTTGAGCTGAAGCTGACCACTCTGATGGAGACACTAGACGGCGCCAAGGGGCGAGAAGTGGGTTTGCTGGAGAAGATCAAGGCCAACGAGGAGCTGTTGGCGACCGCCACGAACGCCCATGTTACCTTCAAGGAGAACGTGATGATCTGGACCGAGGGTCTTGTGGATACTGCCGCCATCATCGACAAGGAGCTGACGGAGATCGGGATGGAAGATCTCGGATACTCCTCCGACGAGCATCTCCAGCCCGGCGTCAAGCTCAGCTTATTCTTCAAGGGCGTATTGACGGCTCTCCGGCGACTCCGGGCGGCGATCCCGAAGCGACTGGCCGAGGAGTCGCGCCAAATCTGCTCGGAAGTTCTTCAAAAGGTGCTGGTGAAGGTGGCCTACCGCAACCCAGGCCTCGACCTCACCAACGTCCTCAAGTCCTTGCCGCCGGATGCTGACGTAGAGGCGCTCAAGGCCTTTGTCGCCCCCATCGTGGACAGGGTCAACAAGGTCAAGAGGGTTGAGGGTGACCGTGTAGACTAGGCCGCCAAGTTTATCTTTCCCTTGTCGCTGCAGATCATGTTCAGGAGAACAACTTATTAGATCTACGACAAGTCATTTTGTAATATACACTATCTTAGGCAAATCGGATGCAATGTTATTTCCTCTACTTGATTTCTTCCTTTGTATGTTTGTACCGTACGCTTTTAGGGAACTTGTCGGCGCGGGCACCCTTGCCGCGAGCGCTGAGTGCGGAACGTCAGCAGCCTGCTGGCGGTGCCGCCTCCGACAAGCAACCTTGTCGCAACTGGTTGCAGCTCACTTAAGTTGTTGAGCGGACTCAAAACAAAGTAAGGGCGCAAACCAGCCTCGAGTTGGCTCCTTCGCGCATAGGTTTTCCATGCAAAGTACTTATCGTTCGAGGAAGATAACTTAACAAATTTAAAACTGATTGCTCAAACTCTGGCAACTTAGCTTTTCTATCGTTTGCTTCCCGGGAAGGTTTGATCTCCTCGAGCAATGCTTGGTCCACACCGTTATCTTCTCCTTCCCCCCGGCAAACTTGTGCGCGAGGATCCCTTCCCTTCTTTTGAAGAGAAGAAAGAAGAGAAAATAAAGACATGGAGCCTCATGGCTCGTTAGTGCTTACCGGGTGTGGGTGCTGCACAAAGTGTCAGATAACATATGCAATATAATGGATAAAGCATAAAAACTGACGACGTGTGCGGAACACATGAGCTTTACTTATGCACGGGGTCTGCGCCCGGCTCTATACAAAGGATTACATGCAACATCGGCAAGACTTGTACAAAAGGTGGTTGCCAGAACAGGTTCTGACAACCGCGCCTTACGGGTAAAACTTACGAAGATGTTGTATGTTCCAGGAGTTGCTCACCGGAACGCCATCTTCGGTCTCAAGGCGGACAGCGCCAGGCCTAGTGACCCGTTTCACCCGATAAGGGCCTTCCCACTTCGGCGTCAACTTGTTGGAATTCTTGGCGGATTGAACGCGCCGAAGAACAAGGTCGCCTTCCTCGAGACTTCTGGCATTAACTTTGCGGCTATGGTAGCGGCGCAAAGCTTGCTGATATCGAGCAGCTCGAGCAAAGAAGCAAGACGATCTTCCTCAAGGAGCAGCGCGTCATCTTGTCGCAGCTGCTCTTGCTCGAGCTCATCATAAGCGAGTACTCGAGGTGACCCGTATACGAGTTCTGTGGGGATAACTGCCTCTGCTCCATAGACTAGAGGAAAAGGTGTCTTGCCAGTGGCTCGATTTTGCGTCGTCCTGATCGACGAAAGAACCACCGGCAGCTCCTCAATCCAGTTTCTTCCGCACTTGTGCAGCCTGTCGAAAGTCCTGGTCTTGAGTCCACGCAGCATTTCAGCATTTGCCCTCTCCGCTTGACCGTTGCTTCTCGGATGAGCAATGGTTAAACAGACCTTGGCGCCAAGATCTTGGACGTCTTGCATGAAGGTGCGGCTCAGAATTGGGTGCCGTTGTCGGTGATGATCCTGTTAGGGATTCCAAACGGCAAACAATCGACCAAGAACTTGATCACGATCGTGCGGTCACCTTCCTCATCGCTTCCACTTCCGCCACTTTGTGAACTTGTCGATTACGACGCATAAGTACTCAAAGCCCCGACAGCTTCGGGGAAGGGGCCGAGATATCGAGCCCCTGCATCAAAATGGCCGTGATAAAGGGATCGTCTAGAGAGCTTGAGCTGGCTGGTGTATCTGCTGGAATGGAACCGCACGCTTCACACTTGGTTACTTGTGCGATTTGCATCACGGAGGGCTGTCGGCCAAAAGAAACCTTGCTGGAACGCTTTGCCGGCTAGTGCTCTTGCGCCAATGTGGTGACCACATATGCCTCCGTGTATCTCTGCAAACATCTTCTGTCCATCTTCCCGGCAAATACACTTCAATTTCACACCGTTGAGTCTTCTTCTGTACAGTTTGCTGTCGGCAAACTGGTACATACTTGACTGCCGGGCTACTCTTTCCGCTTCTTCTTGCTCTTCGGGAAGTTCTCCTGTCTGGAGGAAATGAACAATCTCTTTGTGCCCATGCCGGAGCTTGTGGCTCGACAACAAGGACTAAAGGTACATTCTGCTGCTGGAACATCCGCTTCTATGGCAAGAACCCGGCGCTCGCCGAGCTTGATGTTCCCGGCAAGCTTGCCGAGCAAAACTTGTCGGGAGCGTTTGCTTCAACGAAACAAACCCTAGGGTTTGTCGAGCAGACTCGCCTCAGCACTCTCGGTGTTGATGCTGGGGACTTTCTTGGCGGCGGCTTCGGGGAGCTCGGCCGGAAAATAGTCGCCAGGGATCAACTTCCTCTTCTTGCTCTGCCCTGTTGACGGTGCTACAGTTGGTTGAGTCAGCTTGAGCACAAAGGTTCCTGGTTCCACAGGTAACTTAAGTGCAGCACACTTCGACAGGCCATCAGCTATATCATTCTGAGCTCTTGGAACGTGTTCCATTTGTAGGCCGTCAAAGTGTTCTTCTAGCTTCCTCACTTCATCAACATAAGCTTCCATCAACGGGCTCTGATAACTCTTGATTACTTGCCGGATGACAAGCTATGAGTCACCCCTGACAATGAGCTTCTTAATCCCAAGGTCCACCGCGATCCTGAGACCGGCAAGCAAACCCTCATACTCTGCAGTATTGTTTGTCGCTTGCTCCTTGGAAAGTGCATCTGGACTACATACTTGAGGCGCTCTCCGGTGGGGGCGACGAGCAGCACACCTGCACCGGCGCCTTGCAGCGAGAAGGCACCATCAAAGTACATCATCCACTCTCTGCTTGCTTCGTTGACGGGGATGCTCATCTCTGGAATTTCTTCATCCGTGTCGGCGTCCATTCTGCTATGAACTCCGCCAAGGCTCGCTTTGGATAGTTGAAGTGCTTTCAAACTTGAGGCCAAAGCTTGACAGTTCCAGTGCCCACTCGACAATCCTGCCGGTCGCTTCTGGATTCTGCAGTATCCTCTTCAGCGGAAAGCGAGTGACAACTGTGATCTCGTGTGCTTGGAAGGAATGGCGCAACTTTCTCGAGGCCATGAGAAGACCGAAAAGCAACTTCTGCACACCAGAATACCTTGACCTAGCTCCCTGCAAGAGGGAACCGACAAAGTAAACTGGGCGCTGCACCATTTTTTCTGAATCTTTTCGCAATCCTGCGCAGATCCATCCTTGTCGGGACCAGAGCTTGTCGGTGAAGTGCCTTGCTTGTCGCTGGTTGCATCTGCCTTGGTTGTCGGCTCATCATCTGCCTCCCTCTCCGCTACTAACGCAGCACTAACCACTTGATTGGTTGCCGCTATATATAGCAGCAACTTCTCTTGTGGCTTAGGTGCGATAAGTGTTGGAGTGGAGGACAGGTATCTCTTTAAGTCTTGCAGCGCAGCCTCCGCTTCGGGAGTCCATTTCATTGGACCTGCCTTTTTCAAAATTTTGAAAAATGGCAGGGTGCGCTCAGCAGACTTAGAGATAAACCTGCTGAGAGCAGCCACGCAACCGGCAAGTCTTCGTACATCCTTGACGCGCTTTGGTGCTTCAATTTGCTCAATGGCTTTGATCTTGTCGGGATTGGCTTCAATTCCCCGCTGAGACACGAAGAACCCGAGAAGCTTGCCGGAGGGGACTCCAAACACGCACTTCTCGGGGTTGAGCTTGAGGTTGATCTTCTGCAGATTTGCAAAAGTCTCATCCAAATCTTGAACCAGAGTTGTCCTGTCTTTGCTCTTGACCACTATGTCATCCATGTAGGCTTCTACATTTCTGTGCATCTGCGGCTCAAAAGCTTCATGGACTACTCTTGCAAAAGTTGAACCAGCATTCTTCAATCCGAAGGCATCCGTATAAAACAAAGAAGTGCCACATGGAGTGATAAACGCGGTTTTCTCCTCATCCTCTTCTCGCCATGAAGATTTGATGGTATCCTGAGTATGCATCAAGAAATGAAAGCAAATCACATCCAAATTGTGGAGTCAACAATCTGGTCAATGCGCCGCAAGGGAAATGGGTCCTTGGGACAAGCTTTATTAACATCGGTGAAATCGATACAAAGCCTCCATTTCCGCTTGCTTTACGCATCGACAACAGGATTGGCCAACCACGTGGGATGGAGCACTCCTCGCAAGGCCCGCCGCTTCCAACTTCTTGATCTCTTCTCGCTATGAATTCTTGGCGCTCCACCGCTTGCTTTTCTCGACTTTACGCTTGACGGGTCGCGCATGAGGACAGTATAGCTAAGTGGTGCTCAATTACTTTCACAGGAACACCGGGGATATCGACGGTTGCCATGCAAACACGTCGACATTCGCCCATGAGGAAAGCAACGAGCGCGCTTTCCTATTTAGGGTCAAGCGTGGCACTGATGGTGAAGGTACCACCAGTGCCGTCCTCCTTGACGGACACCTTCTTAGTTGCTGGTGGAGCTGCCAACGTCTTCTTCTTGCACTTGCCGGTGGAGCTCGATGGTGCGCCCTCGACGGTAGCGCAGCACCAAGAGGTGCGCTTGCCGGAGTGGGCATCAGAACTCTTGCCGGACTTGGACTTCTTCTTCCCCCCGGGAGCTTCAGCGGCAAGTGTCTCGCTACTGCTGCGGCTCCTGCTTCCCGGTAAATCTTGTCGGCGCAGATAAGAGCATCTTTCTTGTCGCCATGGACAGAAATGACACTTATCGGGCCTGGCATCTTGAGTAAGTTATATGCATAATGAGAGGCTGCCATGAACTTGGCAAGTGCAGATTTGCCTAGAATTCCATTGTAGGGCAATGGAAAATCAGCAACGCCGAACGTGACCCTCTCGATCCCTGAAGTTTAGCTCGCTGCCAAATGTTACCGCAACGAGATCTTCCCTTCGCTTGCTCCTTCCTGGATTGATTCCTTGGAATGTGCCAGTCTCTTCGAGCTCATTGTCGGGGATCCAAGCTTCAGAGCAATCGCTGGAGGAGATCAGGTTCAAGCCGCCCCACCGTCAACTAGCATCTTGGTGACCTTGAGGTTGCGGATAGTTGGTGAGACCAACATCGGCAAGCACCGACCGCATTATGCGATCGGGATGGTCCTCAATATCAAAGATGATAGGCGTCTGGACCATTTTAGAGGCTTGCGTGACTCTACGGATGGTTCTGCTGCATTAACTTCCCGCATCCACCGCTTGAGTTGGCGGTGTGAAGTATGCGAAGAAGCACCACCGCCAACGCAGAGGACCTCTCGTGGCTTTTCAAACTCCCGCTCATCGGCTTCATCATCATCCATGTCTTCGCCGCTGTCGTCATCTTCGCCCTTGTCGCGCCACGGGAGGTCTGTCTCCTTGCCGCTGCTTGGCCTTGCTGGCGTCCTCCCGGCCGGGCGCTTCTTGCCAGCTCCCCGACACCTTCCTGGGCCTTCTCCTTGTCTACTTGCCAGACTCTGCCTTCTGCAGTTCAACAAGCTGCTCGACTTTATTGCAGCTCTGGAGATCGTGGCCCTTGGTGCGGTGAATCTTGCAGTACTGCTTGTTGGAGCTGTCCTGCTTGTCGGCGGCCACCACAGCTTGGCGGTCGGCGTCAGCGGCAACCTCCTTGCCGGAGCCACCAGCCTTAGCCTTGCCGGCGCCACCTCCGTTGCCGGACTGCTCGACAACTAGTACCTCCTTGTTCTTCTTTTTTCTGTTGTTCCGCCGCCGACTCTTCTTTGCCGGGGCGGTCTCCTCACTGTCAGATTCTGCTCCCACATTCTCTCCTGGGAGTCTTCTTCCTTCCTCAGCGCGTGCACACTTGTCGGCTAGGGCATAGAGCTCACGACGCCCTTTACTTTGCACATCGCCATCTCCTCCCTCATCCTGCGGTTCCGCATGTTCGATGGAACGCGCTGATCACCACGGCAGGGTGGACATCTCGATGTTGTAATGCACGCGATCAATCTCCGGATGAACTTGGCGCAGGGACTCTCCTTCCTTCGGGCAAGCGGTGAAGGTCACTTTCCTGGCCATGAGGTTTGTGGTCACCGTGAAGGCGCCAACAAACCGATGGCACAGATCTGCCCAAGAGGATATGGAACTGTTCGGCAAGTGCATGAGCCAAGATCTCGACGTTGGGCTTGAGCACCGCCGGAAGTAGTTGGCGAGGATCTTGTCGTCTCGTCCCCCGCAGCCTGCACCGCGATGGTGTAGATGCCGAGGAACTCCGACGGATGTGTCCCGCCATCATACTTCTCTCGCACGTCGGCTTGAAATTTTTCTTGTCGTGCCACTGGACTTGCCGCAGCTCTCGGGTGAACGCAGGGCAACCTACAGCGTCTGACAAGTCGCCTGGTTCTCGGGCGCATGCATATCGACAAGAGGCCCAAATGCTGGTCGGACTGACGTCGCGCTTCTCTCCGGCGCTCGATGCGAGTCCGAGCGTCTTCTTGTTGCCGTTCTTGAAGAACTTGGCGTTGGTCGCGACGAGCTCGCGGATCCGACGAGGCGGTGGAGTCGCTGTCGAGGTGGATCCGGCGAGTCGGTGAACTTGGCCTTCTGGTTGGAGAGTGCATGGTGGTTGCACCTCCACAGGTTTTGTCGCCATCGGCTTGTGCCTTGTCGCCTTCCCGCGGCAGTGATGCGGTTGGTTGCCGGGGAGCGTCGCTGTTGGCAAAGCCGATGAGACTCTGGATGGTGGCCCTCCATTCGTCAACCTTGTCGGACGTCGGAGGGTAGTCCAGAAGCAGCTGAGCTCACGCCAAAGCTTCTTCTCGCGTGGTGGGCGGCAGTGGCGAACGGTGCGAGGAGCGGGATATGCTCGGACTTCTATTGACGTTAGAAGGAGCAGTCCCCCGTCCGGGCGACCGTGCCTCGCTCGCACCAGCATGTCGACGTGCATGCTGGTCTCCAACACTGCGAGATCCACCGGCTCGGCCTTGGTCCAACGAGCATATGGTATTGTAAATACCATGACGCTGTCGGATCTCGCGGCTCCTGGGATGGGCCAGCGGCCCGAATGTCTTGATCGCCGAGGTTTGCGCAGCCTTGTCCTTGACTTATGGCAGCGTCGTGGGCCTCGCCCATCGCTCGTTTTCGCTGGCGTCTACCCCACCACCCGATTGCTCCGGGGGTGGTGGGTTCGACGCGGACGGCTCTACTACCGCCGAAGCCTTCTTCTTCGGTGGCATTGTCGATGAAGATGTTGAAGATGATGAAGATGCCACTCGTGTGAACGCCGGAGCAGGTTCACACAGCCTCGACGCCCTTCCCCTACCTGGCGCGCCAAAGATGTCGGGGAGGCTGATCGTGACCCACGGACACCTATGGGACGGGGTCCCTTGTGGTTCGGTGGGGGGCGGAGAATGCACGAAGAGCAGATCGAGGCGATGCACACGAGCAGTTTTACCCAGCTTCGGAGCTCTCCGGAGAGATAAAACTCCTACTGCTGCTTGTCTGATTATTTGTGTTCTTGCTCGGGAGCAATGAGAGCTACAAAACCTAGCCTGAGTGAATGTGGTCTCGAATCAGTTGAATGAACCGAACGAGTCAAGCCGAACCCCCTCTACGTTGCGCATGGGCCTCCTTTTATAGGCTCAAGGGGTCACCACAGGTGGCAAGTAGACAAGGGTAAAATAGGAAAAACAGAGGTTGGTACACCGCTTTATGCAGGTACAGATGATCTATACCTAACTCTGACGGCAAGGGACAAAAGCCATAAATGTCCGCCCCTGTCGCCTGAACAGTGCAACAGGGACCGTCAAGTGCACCTCTGCTCGCCACGATGGTAGCTTGTCAGCGCCACTTATCGCCGCTCCCCGCTGGCTGCACAGCCCATTGACACGCGTGCCTGGAAAAGCCTCATGGCGACACGTTGGCGGATGAGCTGGAGCGGAGATGAAGAGAGGTTACCTGCTCCGGCAAGTGACTTGCCGGAGCTGAATCCTTGTCGCACCCGGAGGCTTGTCGCTCTCCGAGCCTTCCCGGCAAGCTCCTCTTGCCGGGGCCTTGTCTTCTGCGTGCCTCGGGCGGCCTTCCCGGCAAGCTCCTCTTGCCGGGGCCTTGTTCCCTTGAGTTAGAACACTTTGTTCTCGAATGGCTCCAAGGAGCCGCTGAGGCCCTTGGCGGTCACCAGGCCAGCCCTGCCGCGGGGTGCTGCGACTGTCCGTGCACGAGTTCGGGATACTAGGGTACCCCTACTCTAGTACACCGACAGTGGGTGATTCCAGACACCGGTAAGTTAAGCTGGTGTGTGCAAGATATGTGTGTTTTCAATTAAAAGACCGTAGACGGAATTAGTCATGATGGGCTATAGAAATCCATTGCTCGTGGGTAAAGAGTACACCCTCTGCAGAGATTAAACCTATTCGAATAGCCGTGTTCATGGTTAAGGATTACAGTCTGGGATGGGTCAAGGGTTGGTCTTAGTGCCGGTCTTCGGAGGAGGAACTGTTAAACCAAACTTGGATACCGACTAGTAACTTGTGAGGACCATGATTATTATTTCTGTTATGGACTAACCCGTTACATTATTTGAATTATCGAGTATCCCTGGGATGGTTCTACCTCCGGGATATTCATTGGGATTATTTATTTTATAAGCCCTTTATGTGGTGTCGCCAGACGCCTCGATCGTGGTATTGCCTGTTATGTATTTCCCTTATAAGCCCTTTATGTGGTGTCGCCAGACGCTCGACCGTGGCATTGCTCATATCTATTTCCCTTATAAGCCCTTTATGTGGTGTCGCTCGACGCCTGATCGTGGCATTGCACATTATTTATTTCCCTTATAAGCCCTTTATGTGGTGTCGCTCAGACGCCCGACTGTGGCATTGCCTGTTATTTATTTCCCTTATAAGACCTTTATGTGGTGTTGCTGAGACGCCCGACTGTGGCATGCTTGTTATTTATTTACTTTATAAGCCCTTTACGTGGTGTCGCTGAGACGCCCGACTGTGGCATGTTTGTTATATAAGCCCTTTATGTGGTGTCACTGAGACGCCCGACTGTGGCATGTTTGTTATATAAGCCCTTTATGTGGTGTCTCTGAGACGCCCGACTGTGGCATGTTTGTTATATAAGCCCTTTATGTGGTGTCGCTGAGACGCCCGACTGTGGCATGTTTGTTATATAAGCCCTTTATGTGGTGTCGCTGAGACGCCCGACTGTGGCATCCTTGTTATTTATTTACTTTATAAGCCCTTTATGTGGTGTCGCACAGACGCCCGACTGTGGCATTTTATTTACACTCCATTGTTGCATATTCATGCTGCATATAAATAACCTGCTCGCATGCAGAAAAGACTTTTAATTATGACTGACGATGTGATCATGGAATATTTCAGTACTTGATTTATATTATTCCAGTGTTCATAATGTTTGCGAGTACATTCAAAGTACTCACTGGCTTGTCCCTGGCTATTGTCTTGGCCAGATTTCCTGCTTGGAGAGGAGCGTTGCGACAACAGCCCCGGAAACTAAGCAACGGTGATAGCAGCCTCGCGAAGATAGGAGTTAACCTGGTCAGCTGTTCCTGTGGGAAATGGAGTCCCAGAGACGCTGATGATCCACAAACCGCTTCCGCCATTAACCACTAGAAACCACTTGTTGTACTCACAGACCAGAATGGTCTTGTACTACATATTTTTTGTGTTTTGCTTGGAATTTCTGTATCAAGTTGGTGCATCATCAACTAACAGTAATCCTGGGGCTGGTGAGCACAAAGGCCATTTTCTGGAAATCAATACCCGGAAAACCGGTCGCGACAGGGGGCAACCCATAGACACAACAATTGATCCTTGGATCTCTTAGCCGTGTGCGGTGCCCCCCTCCACCATAGTCCACCTCGATAATATCGTAGCGGTGCTTAGGCGAAGCCCTGCGACGGTAGAACATCAAGATCATCACCATGCCGTCGTGCTGACGGAACTCTCCCTCGACACTCGGCTGGATCGGAGTTCGAGGGACGTCATCGAGCTGAACGTGTGCTAGAACTCAGAGGTGCCGTAGTTTTGGTGATTGATCTGTCTACGAGGGTACGTGGACACACTCTCGCCTCTCGTTGCTATGCATCACCATGATCTTGCGTGTGCGTAGGAAATTTTTGAAATTACTACGTTCCCCAACAGTGGCATCCGAGCCTGGTTTTATGCGTAGATGTTATATGCACGAGTAGAACACAAGTGAGTTGTGGGCGATACAAGTCATACCGCTTACCAAAGATGTCATACTTTGGTTCGGGCGGTATTGTTGGATGAAGCGGCCGGACCGACATTACACGCGACGCTTACGCCGAGACTGGTTCTACCGACGTGCTTTGCACACAGTGTGGCTGGCGGTGTCGGCTCCAACTTTAGTTGAACCGAGTGTGGCTACGCCCGGTCCTTGAGAAGGTTAAAACAACACTAACTTGACGAACTATTGTTTTGGTTTTGATGCGTAGGTAAGAACGGTTCTTGCTCAGCCCATAGCAGCCACGTAAAATTTGCAACAACAAAGTAGAGGACGTCTAACTTGTTTTTGCAGGGCATGTTGTGATGTGATATGGTCAAGACGTGATGAGATATAAGTTGTTGTATGAGATGATCATGTTTTGTTGAAGTTATCGGCAATTGGCAGAAGCCCTATGGTTGTCTCTTTGTTGCATAAGATGCAAGTGCCAAATAATTGCTTTACTTTATCGCTATGCGATAGGAATAGTTGCAAGAGCAATAGTTGGCAAGACGACTATGTGACGACACATTGATATAGATCAAGATGATGAAGATCATGGTGTCGTGCTGGTGACGATAGAGATCATGACAGTACTTTGGAGATGGAGATCAAAGGCGCAAGATGATCATGGCCATATCATGTCACCTATTTTGATTGCATACGATGTTTATCTGTTATGCATCTTATTCTGTTTTGTTTGACGGTAGCATTTTAAGATGATCTCTCACTAATTATCAAGAAGTGTTCTCCCTGAGTATGCACCGTTGCGAAAGTTCTTCATGCTGAGACACCACGTGATGATCGGGTGTGATAGGCTCTACGTTCAAATACAACGGGTGCAAAACAGTTGCACACGCGGAATACTCAGGTTAAACTTGACGAGCCTAGCATATACAGATATGGACTCGGAACACGGAGACCGAAAGGCCAAATGTGAATCATATAGTAGATATGATCAACATAGTGATGTTCACCATTGAAAACTACTCCATCTCACGTGATGATCGGACATGCTTTAGTTGATTTGGATCACGTGATCACTTAGATGACTAGAGAGATGTCTGTCTAAGTGGGAGTTCTTAAGTAATATGATTAATTGAACTTTAATTTATCATGAACTTAGTCCTGGTAGTATTTTGCAAATTATGTTGTAGATCAATAGCTCGCGTTGTTGCTTCCCTATGTTTTTGCTTCCCTATGTTTTTATATGTGTTCCTAGAGAAAACTAAGTTGAAAAATGTTAGTAGCAATAATGCGGACTTGGTCCGTGGTCTGAGGTTTTTCCTCATTGCTGCATAGAAGAATTATGTCCTTGATGCACCACTAGGTGACAGACCTATTGCAGGAGCAGATGCAGACGTTATGAACGTTTTGGCTAGCTCAATATGATGACTACTTGATAGTTTTGTGCACCATGCTTTATGGCTTAGAACCGGGAATACAAACGTTTTTGAAACGTCATGGAACATATGAGATGTTCCATGAGATGAAGTTGATATTTCATACTCATGCCCGTGTCAAGAGGTATGAGACCTCTGACAAATACTTCGCCTAAAAGATGGAGGAGAATTGCTCAACTAGTGAGCAAGTGCTTAGATTGTCCGAGTACTACAATCGCTTGAATCAAGTGGGAGTTAATCTTCCAGATAAGATAGTGATTGACAGAGTTCTCTAGTCACCATCACCAAGTTAGTAGAACTTCATGATGAACTATAGTATGCGAGGGATGAAAAAAACGATTCCCGAGCTCTTCGTGATGCTGAAATCGACGATGGTAGAAACAAAGAAAGAACATGAAGTGTTGATGATTGACAAGATCACTAGTTTTCAAGAAAAGGGCAAAGGGAAAGAAAGGGAAACTTCAAGTAGAATGGCTAGCAAGTTGTCACTCCCGTGAAGAAGCCCAAGGCTGGACCAAAGCCTGAAACTAAGTGCTTCTACTGCAAAGGAAATGGTCACTGGAAGCGGAAATGCCCTGAATATTTGGTGGATAAGAAGGATGGCAAAGTGAACAAGGGTATATTTGATATACAGGTTATTGATGTGTACCTTACTAGTGTTTATAGTAGCCCCTGGGTATTTGATACTTGTTCGGTTGCTAAGATTGGTAACTCAAACAGGAGTTACGTATAAAATGAGACTAGTTGAGGGTGAAGTAACGATGTGTGTTGGAAGTGGTTCCAAGATTGATATGATCATCATCGTACACTCCTATATTTTTTAGATTAGTGTTGAACCTAAATAATTGTTATTTGGTGTTTATGCGTTGAGCATAAATATGATTAGATCATGTTTATTGTATACGATTATTCATCTAAGACAGAGAATAAATTGTTATTCTGTTTACATGAATAAAACCTTCTGTGGTCATACACCCAATGTTGATGGTTTATTAAATCTTGATCATAGTGATACACATATTCATAATATTGATGCCAAAAGATGCAAAGTTGATAAAAATAGTGCAACTTATTTGTGGCACTTCCGTTTGGGTCATATCGGTGTAAAGCGCATGAAGAAACTCCATAAAGATGGACTTTTAGAATCACTTGATTATGAATCATTTGATGCTTGCGAACCGTGCCTTTTGAGCAAGATGACTAAAACTCCGTTCTTCGGAACAATGGAACGAGCTACTGACTTGCTGGAAATAATACATACTGATGTATGCAGACCAATGAGAATTAAGGCTCATGGCGGGTATCGTTATTTTCTGACCTTCACAAATGATTTGAGCACATATGGGTATATCTGCTTAATGAAACACAAGTCTGAAACATTTGAAAAGTTCAAAGAAATTCAGAGTGAAGAGGAGAATCATCGTAACAAGAAAATAAACTTTCTACGATCTGATCGTGGAGGAGAACATTTGAGTTAAGAGTTTGGCCTTCATATAAAACAATGTGGAATAGTTTCATAGCTCACGCCACCTGGAACACCACAACATTATGGTGTGTCCAAACATCGTAACCGCACTTTATTGGATATGGTGTGATCTATGATGTCTCTTATCGGTTTACCACTATCGTTTTGGGGTTATGCATTAGAGACAGCTGCATCCACGTTAAATAGGGCACCATCTAAATCCGTTGAGACAACACCGTATGAACTATGGTTTAGCAATAAACCTAAGCTGATGTTTCTTAAAGTTTGGGGTTGCGATGCTTATGTGAAAAAGTTTCAGCATGATGAGCTCAAACCCAAATCAGAGAAGTGCGTCTTCATAGAATACCCAAAGGAAACTGTTGGGTACACCTTCTATCACAGATCCGAAGGCATGATATTCGATGCTAAAATGGATCCTTTCTAGAGAAGGAGTTTCTCTCGAAAGAAGTGAGTGGGAGGAAAGTAGAGCTTGATAAGGTAATCGTACCTTCTCCCGAATTAGAAAGTAGTTCATCACAGAAATCAGTTCCAGTGATTGCTACACCAATTAGTGAGGAAGCTAATGATAATGATCATGAAACTTCAAATCAAGTTACTACAGAACCTCGTAGGTCTTCCAGAGTACGGTCTGCACCAGAGTGGTTAGGCAATCCTATTCTGGAAGTCATGTTACTAGACCATGATAAACCTACGAACTATGAGGAAGCGATGATGAGCCCAGATTCCGCGAAATGGCTTGAGGCGATGAAATCTGAGATGGGATCCATGTATGAGAACAAAGTGTGGACTTTGGTGGAGTTGCCCGATAATCGGCAAGCCATATTGTATAAATGGATCTTCAAGAGGAAGACAGACGCTGATAGTAGTGTTACTATCTACAAAGCTCGACTTGTCTCAAAAAGGTTTTCGACAAGTTCAAGGTGTTGACTACAATGAGATTTTCTCAATTGTAGCGATGCTTAATTCTGTCCGAATCATGTTAGCAATTGCCACATTTACGAAATCTGGCAAATGGATGTCAAAACTGCATTCCTTAATGGTTTTATTAAAGAAGAGTTGTATATGATGCAACCAGAAGGTTTTGTCAATCCTAAAGGTGCTAACAAAATGTGCAAGCTCCAGCGATCCATCTATGGACTGGTGCAAGCATCTCGGAGTTGGAATATATGCTTGATGAGTTGATCAAAGCATATGGTTTTATACAGACTTTTGGAGAAGCCTGTATTTACAAGAAAGTGAGTGGGAGCTATGTAGCATTTCTAATATTATATGTGGATGACATATTGTTGATTGGAAATGATATAGAAATTCTGGATAGCATGAAAGGTTACTTGAATAAGAGTTTTTCAAAGCAAGACCTCGGTGAAGCTGCTTACACATTGAGCATCAAGATCTAAATAGATAGATCAAGACGCTTGATAAGATTTTTCAATGAGTACATACCTTGATAATTTTTTTGAAATATTTCAAAATGGAACAGTCAAAGAAGGAGTTCTTGCCTGTGTTGCAAGGTGTGAAGTTGAGTAAGACTCAAGACCCGACCATGGCAGAAAATAGAAAGAGAATGAAAAGTCATTCCCTATGCCGCAGTCATAGGTTCTATAAAGTATGCTATGCTGTGAACCAGACCTATTGTATACCTTGCTCTGAGTTTGGCGGAGGAATACAATTTTGATCTAATAGTAGATCCATCGGACAGCGGTCAAAATATCCTTAGTGAGGACTAAGGAGATGTTTCTCGATTATGGAGGTGATAAAAGAGTTCGTTGTAAAAGTTACATCGGTGCAAACTTTTACACTGATCCAGATGACTCTAAGTCTCAATCTGGATACATATTGAAAGTGGGAGCAATTAGCTAGAGTAGCTCCGTGCAGAGCATTGTAGACATAGAATATTTGCAAAATACATACGGCTCTGAATGTGACAGACCCGTTGACTAGACTTCTCTCACGAGCAAAACATGATCACACCTTAGTACTCTTTGGGTGTTAATCACATAGCGATGTGAACTAGATTATTGACTCTAGTAAACTCTTTGGGTGTTGGTCGCATGAAGATGTGAACTATGGATGTTAATCATATACATATATGAATATTGGTGTTAAATCACATGGCGATGTGAACTAGATTATTGACTCTAGTGCAAGTGGGAGACTGAAGGAAAATATGCCCTAGAGGCAATAATAAAGTTATTATTTATTTACTTATTTCATGATAAATGTTTATTATTCATGCTATAATTGTATCAACCAGAAACATAATACATGTGTGAATACATAGACAAACATAGTTTCACTAGTATGCCTCTACTTGACTAGCTCGTTAATACAAGATGGTTAAGTTTCCTAACCATATACATGACTTGTCATTTGATTAACGGGATCACATCATTAGGAGAATGATGTGATTGACTTAACCCATTCCGTTAGCTTAGCACTTGATCGTATAGTATGTTGCTTTTGCTTTCTTCATGACTTATACATGTTCCTATGACTATGAGACTATGCAACTCCCGTTTACCGGAGGAACACTTTTTGTGCTACCAAACGTCACAACGTAACTGGGTGATTATAAAGGTGCTCTACAGGTGTCTCCGAAGGTACTTGTTGGGTTCACGTATTTCGAGATTAGGATTTGTCACTCCGATTGTCGGAGAGGTATCTCTGGGCCCACTCGGTAATGCACATCACTTAAGCCTTGCAAGCATTGCAACTAATTAGTTAGTTGCGGGATGATGTATTATGGAACGAGTAAAGAGACTTGCCGATAACGAGATTGAACTAGGTATTGAGATACCGACAATCGAATCTCGGGCAAGTAACATACCGATGACAAAGGGAACAACGTATGTTGTTATGCGGTTTGACCGATAAAGATCTTCGTAGAATATGTGGGAGCCAATATGAGCATCTAGGTTCCGCTATTGGTTATTGACCGGAAACGTGTTTCGGTCATGTCTACATTGTTCTCGAACCCGTAGGGTCCGCACGCTTAAGGTTTCGATGACAGTTATATTATGAGTTTATGTGGTTTGATGTACCGCAGGAGTTCGGAGTCCTGGATGAGATCGTGGACATGACAAGGAGTCTCGAAATGGTCGAGATGTAAAGATCGATATATTGGACGACTATATTCGGACTTCGGAAAGGTTCCGAGTGATTCGGGTATTTTTCGGAGTACCGGAGAGTTACGGGAGTTCGCCGGGGAATATATGGGCCTTATTGGGCCATACGGGAATAGAGGAGAGAGGCCAAAAGGAAGGAGGCCTGCGCTCCCCTTCTGGTCCGAATTGGACAAGGGGCGCAGCCCCCTTTTCCTTCTTCCTCTCCCCTCTTCCTTCTCTCCTACTCCAACAAGGGAAGGAGGAGTCCTACTCCCGGTGGGAGTAGGACTCCCCATGGCGCGCCCCCTCCTAGGCCGGCCGCCCCCTCCCCCCTTGCTCCTTTATATACGGGGGCAGGGGGGCACCCCATAGACACACCAATTGATCCTTGGATCTCTTAACCGTGTGCGGTGCTCCCCTCCACCATAGTCCACCTCGATAATATCGTAGCGGTGCTTAGGCAAAGCCCTGCGACGGTAGAACATCAAGATCGTCACCATGTCGTCGTGCTGACGGAACTCTCCCTCGACACTCGGCTGGATCGGAGTTCGAGGGATGTCATCGAGATGAACGTGTGCTAGAACTCGGAGGTGCCGTAGTTTCGGTGCTTGATCGGTCGGGCCGTGAAGACGTACGACTACATCAACCGCGTTGTTCTAACGCTTCCGCTTTTGGTCTACGAGGGTATGTGGACACACTCTCCCCTCTCGTTGCTATGCATCACCATGATCTTGCGTGTGCGTAGGAAATTTTTGAAATTACTACGCTCCCCAACATCTTAATCCTATGGTTGGGTTTTACCTTAATGAACTCTAATAGTTGCGGATGCTTGCTAATAGTTCCAATCATAAGTGCATAGAATTCCAAGTAAGGGATGACAAGCTAGCAGTGGCCTCTGCCACATAAAAACTTGCTATCGGTCTAGTAACGTAGTCAATTGCTCTGGGAAAATTTTGCAACTCCTACCACCACTTTTCCACACTCGCTATACTAACTTTATTGCTTCTTTCTCTAAACAGCCCCTAGTTTTTATTTACGTGCTCTTTATTATCTTGAAAACCTATGCTACAACACCTACAAAGTACTTCTAGTTTCATACTTGTTCTAGGTAAAGCGAACGTTAAGCGTGCGTAGAGTGGTATTGGTGGTCGATAGAACTTGAGGCAATATTTGTTCTACCTTTAGCTCCTCGTTGGGTCAGACACTCTTACTTATCGGAAGAGGCTACAACTGATCCTCTACACTTGTGTGTTATCACACACCCTCCACATGCCTCCTAATGATGTCAAAAAGCACCATCGGAGGGGATGGCTTGTTCTACGTTAACCGCCATCGACTCACACAACCGACTAAAATCGGAAATTTAAAGTAAAAGCCTCACCTATCACCACCGGTCTGAAAATAGTAGCGTCCCTCCCCCTACTGCCAGCAAGCAGCGAATGGATGGAGAGGTGGCTCATGATCTCATCAGGAAGGATTTCAATTGGATTAGAAATTGTAAGAATGTTAAAGCAAACCTGGAGTGAGTCTTGAGATTCACTATCCGGCAACAAACAAACCGTGACATATTGAGGCCTCATTTGGCACTTGTATATCGAGGGGGTTTTCAGAGGGAATAGATCATTGATGGCGCGCGTTGCCGCGCCCAGTTTTTGATAGAATGATAGAAATTTCCGTAACTACTATAGCATATATTGTTGTTAATTTATAAATGAATACTTAATGAACTTACAGTCACTAGATTGAGAGCAATGGGAGATGATAATGACCCTTATAGCCAACCTTGAAGGATGCTCTCTACCCGTTGGTGTATGTGGGTCCATGGGGTAGCTAAGTCAGCTAGCGCATGAATTTGTTGTCATGTTCCTTGAAGATGGGTCGCAATGTGTGTTTAGGTAGTCTGCTATGCTAGTGGTTGAAGTAATTTGCTTTACTGGTGTGTCCGATGGAAATTTTATGCTTTCTGTTTGTTGTGAGTTGGGGTACCATGGAGGAGTCTCTCTGGTGATGACAAGGCGGGTAGGTTGGCTAGTTGTAGGGCCCTGTTTGTTTCAGCTTCACTTAGATTTTTATCACATATGGAAGCTGATTCACAGAATCAGCTTCACCACCGAAGTAAACTTTGAGGTGCTTCAGGAAATTACACTAAAAATGGCCCAAATCCAGATTCAGCTTCACTGTGGCAAAGCTGATTTCAAATAGCTGTTTGTTTCAGATTCCAGATTCAGCTTCACTGGCAAAGCTGAATCCAGTCCCAGAATCCGAAACAAACATGGCCTAGGTGTCTCGGTCGACGCAAGTCCATATTTCTCCCCCAATGCTTGTTGTCATAGTCAGAGTTTTCTATTGCTTTGTCATTCACTTGAGTGGTTGCTACCTCTTGAGCTTGCGTTGGATTTCCCTTGAAGAGGAAAGGGTGATGCAGCAAAGTAGAGTAACTATTCCCCTCAGCTTTTGAGGACCAAGGTATCAATCCAGTAGGAGACAACACAACAAGCCACCGAATACCTGCACAAACAAACACCAACCTTGCACCCAACGCGATAAAGGGGTTGTCAATCCCTTCACGGTTATTTGCAACATGAGATCCGATAGAGATGGATAAACGGTAAAGTAATATTTTTGGTATTTTTGGTTTATGGAACGGAAAGTAAAAGATTGTAAAGAAAGTAAATCGGAAACTAGAATTATATATCGGAAACTTATATGATGGAAAATAGACCCGGGGCCATAGGTTTCACGAGAGGCTTCCCTCAAGATAGAAATTATTATGGTGGGTGAACAAATTACTACTGAGCAATTGATAGAAAAGCGCAAAGTTATGACGATATCTAAGGCAATGATCATGAACATAGGCATCACGTCCGTGTCAAGTAGACCGAAACGATTCTGCATCTACTACTATTACTCCACACATCGACCGCTACCCATCATGCATCTAGAGTATTAATTCAAAAAGAACGGAGTAACGCTTTAAGCAAGATGACATGATGTAGAGGAATTAACTCAGCAATATGATGAAAACCCCATCTTTTTATCCTCGATGACAACAATACAATACGTGTCGGTTCCCCTTCTTTCACTAGGATCGAGCACCGCAAGATTGAACCCAAAGCTAAGCACTTCTCCCATTGCAATAAAAAACAATCTAGTTGGCCAAACCAAATCGATAGTTCTAAGAAACTTGCAAAGATATTAAATCATGCATATAAGAATTCAGAGAAGATTCAAATAATATTCATAGATAACCTGATCATAAATCCACAATCAATCGGATCTCGGCAAACACGCCGCAAAAGAGTATTACATCGAATAGATCTCCAAGAACAACGAGGAGAACTTTGTATTGAGAATCAAAGAGAGAGAATAAGCCATCTAGTTACTTGCTATGGACCCGTAGGTTTGTGGTAAACTACTCATGCTTCATCGGGAGGCAATGGTGTTGATGTAGAAGCCCTCCCTGATCGAATCCCCCTCCGGCAGGATGCCGCAAAAGGCCCTAGATGGGATCTCACGGGTACAGAAGGTTGCGGCGGTGGAAAAGTGGTTTCGTGGCTCCCCTCGAAATTTTTGGGTTATATGAGAATACGTAGGAGGAAGATCTAGGTCAGAGGGTCACCGAGGGCCCCAAAAGGTCGGGGGGCACGCTCTACCCCCTGTGAGCGCCCTCCACCCTTGTGGCCGCCTCGTGGCTCTTCTGATTTGCACTCCAAGTATCCTGGGTGTCTTCTGGTCCAAGAAAAATCATTGCGAAAGTTTTATTCCGTTTGGACTCCATTTGGTATTCCTTTTCCACGAAACTCTAAAACAAGGAAAAAACATAAACTGGCACTGGGCTCTAGGTTAATAGGTTAGTCCCAAAAATCATATAAAACAACATATTAATGCATATAAAACATCTGAAACAGATAATATGATAGCATGGAACAATCAAAAATTATAGATACGTCGGAGACGTATCAAGCATCCCCAAGCTTAATTCCTGCTTGTCCTCGAGTAGGTAAATGATAAAAACAGAATTTTTGATGTGGAATGCTACCTAACATATTTATCCATGTAATTCTCTTTATTGTGGCATGAATGTTCAGATCCGTAAGACTCAAAATAAAAGTTTAATATTGACATAAAAACAATAATACTTCAAGCATACTAACAAAATAATTATGTCTTCTCAAAATAACATGGCCAAAGAAAGCTTAACCATACAAAATCATATAGTCTGGCTATGCTCCATCTTCATCAAAATCATGCACAACCCCGATGACAAGCCAAGCAATTGTTTCATGCTTTTGATGTTCTCAAACCTTTTCAACTTTCACGCAATACATGAGCGTGAGCCATGGACATAGCACTATAGGTGGAATAGACTATGGTGGTTGTGGAGAAGACAAAATGAAGGAGATAGTCTCACATCAACTAGGCGTATCAACGGGCTATGGAGATGCCCATCAATAGATATCAATGTGAGTGAGTAGGGATTGCCATGCAACAGATGCACTAGATCTATAAGTTTATGAAAGCTCAAAAGAAAACTAAGTGGGTGTGCATCTAACTTGCTTGTTCATGAAGACCTAGGGCAATTTGAGGAAGTCCATCGTTGGAATATACAAGCCAAGTTCTATAATGAAAAATTCCCACTAGTATATGAAAATGACAATATAGGACACTCTCTATCATGCAGATCATGGTGCTACTTTGAAGCACAATTGTGGAAAACGGATAGTAACATTGCCCCTTCTCTCTTTTTCTCTCATTTCTTTGGGCCTTCTCTTTTTTTTATTTGGCCTTTCTCTCTTTTTTTTATTTCCTCACATGGGACAATGCTCTAATAATTAAGATCATCACACTTCTATTTACTTACAACTCAAAAATTACAAATCGATACTTAGAACAAAAATATGACTCTATGTGAATGCCTTTGGCGGTGTACCGGGATGTGCAATGAATCAAGAGTGACATGTATGAAAAAATTATGAACGGTGGCTTTGCCACAAATACAATGTCAACTACATGATCATGCAAAGCAATATGACAATGATGATGCATATGTGTGTCATAGTAAAACGGAACGGTGGAAAGTTGCATGGCAATATATCTCGGATGGCTATGGAAATGCCATAATAAGTAGGTATGGTGGCTGTTTTGAGGAAGGTATATGGTGGGGTTGTGGTACCGGTGAAAGTTGCGCGGTACAAGAGAGCCTAGCAATGGCGGAAAGGTGAGAGTGCATATAATCCATGGACTCAACATTATTGATAAAGAACTCACATAGTTATTGCAAAAATCTATTAGTTATCGAAACAAAGTACTACGTGCATGCTCCTAGGGGGATAGATTGGTAGCAAAAGACCATCGCTCGTCCCCGACCGCCACTCACAAGGAAGACAATCAAAAAATATCTCATGCTCCAACTTCGTTACATAACGGTTCACCATACGTGCATGCTACGGGACTCACAAACTTCAACACAAGTATTTCTCAAATTCACAACTACTCACTAGCATGACTCTAATATTACCGTCTTCATATCACAAAACAATCATAAGGAATCAAACTTCTCATAGTATTCAATGCACTTTATATGAAAGTTTTTATTATATCCCTCTTGGATGCCTATCATATTAGGACTAATTTTATAACCAAAGAAAATTACCATGCTATTCTAAGGACTCTCGAAATAATATAAGTGAAGTACGAGAGTTCATCAATTTCTACAAAATAAAACCAAGATATAAGTGAAGCACATAGAGCATTCTAATAAATCACGATTCATGCGTGTCTCTACCAATAGGTGTGTATAGCAAGGATGATTGTGGCAAACAAAAAAAAGCAAAGAATCAAATCATACAAGACGCTCCAAGCAAAACACATATCATGTGGTGAATAAAAAATAGCATCAAGTAAAGTTACCGATAAACGAAGACGAAAGAGGGGATGCCTTCTCGGGGCATCCCCAAGCTAGGCTCTTTGGCCTCCTCGAGTATTACCTTGGGGTTCCTTGCGCATCCCCAAGCTTAGGCTCTTGCCACGCCTTGTTCCATAGTCCATCAAATCCTTTCCAAAAACTTGAAAACTTCACAACACAAAGCTCCAACAGAAAATCTCGTAAGGTCCATTAGTATAAGAAAATAAATCACCACTTTTGGTACTGTTGTGAACTCATTCTTTATTTATAATGGTGTAATATCTACTGTATTCCAACTTTTCCATGGTTCATACCCCCCATACTAGCCATAGATATATCAAAATAAGCAAACAACACACGAAAAACAAAATCTGTCAAAAACAGAACAATCTGTAGTAATCTGGATATTTCGAATACTTCTGTAACTCCAAAAATCCAGAGAAAATAGAAGTCCTAAGAAATTTTTTTATTAATCTTCTGCAAAAAGAAACAAAACAAAAACACATTTCTGTGATTCATGAAAATTATTTTTTGTGCGCGCAAAAGTTTCTGTTTTTCAGCAAGATCAAATCAACTACCGTAAGCTATCCCAAAGGACTTACTTGGCACAAACACAAATTAAAGCACAAAACCACATCTAACCAGAGGCTAGATGAAAACTTTATTGCAAAACAGAACCTAAAAATCAAAAAAAATAATTGGGTTGCCTCCCAACAAGCGCTACTGTTTAACGCCCCTAGCTAGGCATAAAAACACGAATAGATCTAAGTATTATCATCTTTCGCATGCAATCCATAAGTGGCTCTCATAATAGATTCATATGGAAATTTAATTTTCTTTCTTGGAAAGTATTCAATGCCTTTCCTTAACGTAAATTAAAATCTAAAGTTTCCTTCTTTCATATCAATAATTGCACCAATCTTTCTAAGGAAAGGTCTACCAAGAATAATAGGACATGTAGGATTGCAATCTATATCAAGAACAATGAAATCTGCAGGCACATAATTCCTATTTGCAACACTAAGAACATCATTAATCCTTCCCATAGGTTTCTTAATAGTGGAATCCACAAGATGCAAATTTAAAGAATAATCATCAAATTCACGCAAACCTAACACATCACATAAAGTTTTCAGAATCGTGGAAACACTAGCACCCAAATCACACAAAGCATAGCATTCATAATCTTTAATCTTAATTTTAATAGTAGGTTCCCACTCATCATAAAGTTTTCTAGGGATAGAAACTTCGAATTCAAGCTTTTCTTCAAAAGATTGCATGATAACATCAACGATATGTTTAGTAAAAGCTTTGTTTTGATTATAAGCATGAGGAGAATTCAACATGGATTGCAACAAAGAAGTACAATCTATTAAAGAACAATTATCATAAATAAATTCCTTGTAATCCAAAAGATTTATTGCTATTTAAATTTTTGACCTCTCTAATCCCACTTTTATCAATTTTTGCATCGAGATCTAAAAACTCTGAATCATTGCGATGCATTCTAGCTAAAGTTGACTCATCTCCAGTCCCATCTTTATCAAGATTAACATTGTAAAACAAAGATTCAATAAGAGTCACATCAGTTACTTTAAGATCTTCATCATTATTTTCATGGAAACTAGAAGAACACACTTTTATAAACCAATCTTTCTTAGCACGTATCTTAGCGGTTCTTTCTTTGCACTCATCAATGGAAATTCTCATGGATTTGGGAGACTCATGGATATCATGCTTAGGTGGAATAGATCTAATTAAGTTTCAAATAATCAACATCAAGAGAAATTCTATCCACGTTCCTAGCCAAATCATCAATCTTAAGCTATTTTTCTTCAATCGGAGCATTGAAATTCTTTTGTGAACTTATAAATTCTTTAGCACTATTCTCAAAATCAGAGGGTATCTTATTATAATTTCCATAAGAATTGTTTTGGGAATTGCCATAATTATTAGAGGAATTATTAGGAAACGGCCTAGGAAAATTACCTCTATACGCGTTATTACCAAAATTGTTCCTATCTTCAAAATTCACATCCATAGATTCATTATTCTTTTCAATCAAAGTAGACAAGGGCATATAATTAGGATCAATATTAGCACTTTTGTTAACAAACTATTTCATAAGCTCATCCATCTTTCGACTCAAAACATTATTCTCTTCAATTGCATGCACTTTTTCACTAGTGGAAGATCTTTCGATATGCCATTGAGAATAATTAACCATAATATTATCTAGGAGTTTAGTAGCTTCTCCTAAAGTAATTTCATAAAAGTGCCTCCCACTGCCGAATCTAAAAGATTTCTAGAAGAAAAATTCAATCCGTCATAAATTTTTTGTATAATCATCCATAAATTCAAACCATGAGTAGGGCGATTTCTAATCATCAATTTCGTCCTCTCCCAAGATTGTGCAACATGTTCATGATCAAGTTGCTTAAAATTCATAATATCGTTCCTAAGGGAGATGATCTTATCGGGAGGAAAATACTTGGAAATAAAAGCATCAATACTATCACTACTAGGGAAACCCTTTTACACAGAATCTTAGCAGCAGCGCGGTTCAGGGGGAGGTGCTAGTGCTAATTAGCAGCAGCGAGGAAAACAAACAGGCGCTACTGCTAATGACTTCGCAGTAGCTCGGTTTGGCGGAACCACGCTGCTACTAAAGTCGACCGACAGTTCCCGCCAACCTAGATTTAGCAGTAGCGCGGTCTATATAAGCTCACTGTTGATAAAGTAATAGCAATAGCGCGCTTTTTATAGTACGTGCTACTGCTAATTGTCGCTTTTTTTAAACTGGCCACATGGCGGGACCCACTTAGTAGTAGCTTTTGTGTGATAAGCGTGTTGCTGCTACGTTCATAGCAGTAGCGATGTTTATGACTAGCACTACTGCTAAGCCGCAGCATATGCCACCTTTTCCCCTCCCCCTCCCCCTCCCCCTCCCCCATCCTCTCTTCCTCACTTTCCCCTACCTCCCACGTCCTCTCTCCCTCACTTTGCTTCTTCCTCACTACTTCTCCCCCATTAGTCTCCTTCTTCTACCTACATTTCTCTCTCTTTATTGCTCCTAGCTAACTTACACCACCTCCATTAATGCATGTCCTTTCTCTTTTTCCTCGCCCTCCACTAGATAGTCATCTCCTTCCCCAGCTAGCTTGGTAGATCTACCCATTTAATGAAGTGGGTCATGTACCTCCCTAACTAGATCTAGCCATCTCAAGAAGTAAGCTTTGTCCACTTTTGATCATTTCCTAGCTGTGTGTGGTGACATCGATCGACATCATCATCACCGTGCTCGATCTCGAGATAGGTGATTAAAAATTTGTGCTTTTGCAAGAATGGAAATATGTGTATGTGTGCGATATGACATAATCGTGTGATATGATGGAAATTGTGTGTGTGGATAGAGTTTCCGCCGAATTGTGCTTGAGTTGCCTATGTTTTGCCGAAATGTCGATTTATTTCCGTTTCGGTGAATTTCAGGCAAACTCTATATGTCCTATTTTTAGGGAAGGTCATGCCAAATTTTTGTATTACTTTGATGCATGCACGCATTTTTATAATCAAATTGTTTATTATTACCGTGCAGGCATTCATGATGGTCAGTGGAACGATGGTGGACAGGTGGTTGCGGTCAGCGGTGTAGGACATGAAAGAAAATAACCTAACAGAGGTTTTATGTCCATGTCGATGATACAAAGTCGGAGTTGGCTCGACCCCTATGATGCGATGGCGCACCTGCTCATGACTGGTTTCATGGATGGCTATACTCGGTGGATAATTGAAGATGAGGATGATGATGTTGAGGACGCCGATGGGGCAGGCAATGACGACAAGGGGCAAGAAGAAGAGATGATCGACAATCACAGCGGGGAAGAGGCCAGACATGGCGGCAGAGAAGGGGCCGGACATGGCGGAGGAGAAGGTGCCGGACATGGCAGCGGAGAAGGGGCCGGACATGGCGGCGGACAACGTGGACTCCACGCCGCAGAGTTCGTCGATACTAAGTTCAATCGTGTGGGACCCTCATGTTCAAGCACTGCTTCGCAAGGAGACGAGTACTGAGAGAGCTGCTTCTAGAGAGGAGGCTAAGCTGCAACAACTGGTGGTAGACTCGAACACTCCATTGTATGATGGTTGCAATACTGTGGTGACCCGCTTGAGTTTCACGCTCCAACTTCTGAAGACGAAGGCTAAAAACAAATGGACCGACACTAGCCTCGATGAGCATCTCAAGTACCTAAAGGATGTTCTTCCCCCGGGGAATCTATGTCCTACTAGTGTGGATGAGGCCAAGAAGATCGTGTGCCCTCTTGATCTGCCGCACGTTAGATACCATGCATGCATCAATGATTTCATAATTTATTGGAAGGAGCACGCGGAAAAAACAAGTTGTCCGGTGTGCAATGCTTCTCGATACAAGAAGGCCGGGAAGAAATCTCTCCAGAAAGTTGTATGGTACTTACCGATCACTCCCCGTCTCCAGCAGTATTTTGTAGATCCCAAGGAAGCAAAGCTCATGCGCTGGCACGCGGAGAGGAAGAAGCCCGACGATGGAGATGATCTGAAGCTGAGACACGTCAAGGATGGAAGCCAGTGGAGAGCGTTGAACGGATTCTATCGATATTTCGAATGTGATGCAAGGAACATCGTGCTCGGCGCTTGTACCGATGGCATGAATCCATTTGGCAACCAGAACACCAACCATAGCACATGGCCCGTGTTTCTATGGGTGTACAACCTCCCCCTGGTTGTGCATGAAGTCGAAGTACATTCACATGAGCATGCTGATTCAAGGGCCGAAACAACCGGGAAATAATATTAATCTATATCTGGGGCTACTTCAAGAGGAGTTAGACACGTTATGGAAAACACCGGCCAAGACCTGGGACGCCAGCAAAGGCGAGTATTTCTACATGAGAGCCCGCTGATCACAATGGTGCACGACTATCTCGGTTACGGATATGTCGCAGGCCAGGTGTGCCGTGGATATTGCGGATGCACGTGGTGCATGGATGGTACGACGTCTCCGCAGCTAACGTCAAGGAAAGATGGCGGGTCTGAGAAAATCGTGTACATGGGGCATCGAAGATGGCTCGAGAAGGATGACCCATGGAGAAACCGTGGAGATCTATTCAATGGTCACGCTGAGCATCGAGGACCTCCACGTAAGCAGAGTGGTGCCAAAATTGACGAGCTGTTGAAAAACTGGGAACAGTGGCCCACGCCGGGAAAGACGATGAAAAAGGCGCCAAAGCCGCTGCTGAATGTATGAAAGACGATATGTGTTCTGGGACTTGGAGTACTGGCACAAACTCGACACACCTCATTGCCTTGATCAAATGCATATATGTAAGAATGTCCTTGAGAGCTTGCTCGCGACACTTATGAACACGTCGGATAACACCAAGGATGGGCCGAAGGCAAGAAAAGACTTGCAAGATTAGGAAATCAGGGAAGATCTACACATGCCACCCCGTAAAAAGTCAGACGAGACAGAGACAGAGACAGAGACAGAGGCGCGGGAGAAGAAGGGAAAAATCTAAAGGAATAGGATTATTGCCCCCCTTCTTGCTTCACCTTAAGTCGGGCTGAGATCGATCAATTCTTTAAGTGCCTTACCGGAGTCAAAGTTAGTTCCAGCTTGTCGTGGCAAGATAAGCAGATATCTAGACACGAACAAGAAAAGGTTCAGCGGGATGAAGTCCCATGACTGTCATGTGATGATGACGCAAATACTACATGTTGCCCTTAGAGGGATAATGGACAAGCAGGTCCGTGACACACTTATTGGTCTTTGCAACTTTTTTGACGTCATCTCTCGAAAGTCGATTAGTGTGAAGCAGCTCCGAAGGCTACACGAAGTGATCGTTGTGATACTGAATGAGCTTGAGATGTACTTCCCGCCCGCGTTCTTTGATGTCATGGTGCATCTGTGTGTCCATATTGTGGACGGCATAATAGACCTGGGGTCGTCATTCCTGCACAACATGATGCCGTTTGAGAGGATGAATAGGATCATCAAAGGATTTGTTCATAGCATGTCCCGTCCTGATGGAAGCGTCGTCCATGGTTATCTGACACAAGAGTGCATCTCTTTCTGCGAGAATTTTCTATATGGCATGGACCAGCCGCCTGGTGTTGGTGTTGGTTTGCTTGTTAACAAGCACGATGGGAGGCTCGAAGGAGAAGGTCACTCCAACAGTCGGAGCGAACTGCACGTGGCATACTCAGATCGACGCAACGACTTTGACAGAGCAAACTTGGTGGTGCTACAACACCTAGACGAGGTAGATCCTTTGGTGGCACTGCACAAAGAAATTATCGCAAAGAAGTATCATGACCGGGGGGTATGCAACATGGACGCCGAAGTTACTAGAGAGCACAACTCCACTTTCCTGCATTGGTTCAAAGAGCATATTATTGCTAATCCCCCGGAAGAGGGCTCTAAGGACAGATTGCTCATATACGCCTTAGCACATGGCCCCTCGCCCAACCTCGCCACCTATCAGGCATACGATATCAACGGATACACGTTCTAAACGGAGGCCAAAGATATGGATAGTGATGATCAGAACTCAGGGGTGACGATGGAATGCATGACCGGCAGTGACAACGGCGCAACTAAGAGATTTTACGGAAGGGTCGAGGAGATCTGGGAGCTTGACTACTCTGGACTGCACAACGCGATGATGTTCTGTGTCAGATGGTCTAAGAATGTCGAAAAGAAAACCGGTTTTTTCACTACTATGACTATACCCGACGCCAAGAGCGCTATCGTGAACGCTACTGCAAAAAACGAGCCATGGGTACACGCTAAGCACGTGACACAATGCTTCTTCATAACCGACCCGTTCAATCCCAGTCGTGTTGTCGTGAGGAGAGGCAAAAGGAACATCATTGGAATGGATGGAGTCGCCAATGAGGAAGACTACGATCAGTACGGCAACCCAATGAGGGAAGATGACGATGACGATGAAGTATATGTCAAAAGAAGAATCAATACTACATTACGTAGGAAAGATCATACTCCATGGAGAAGGAAAAGTCACAATCAGGGGCTCAATTATTCTTCAACGAACAAGAACGGAAAGAAGCTCACTCAAAAAACGTCAATGTTGAGGAACCATACGTGAACGGTCAAATGAGGTAATATATATGTTCCCATTTTGTGTACACACTTGTCCATTATGCATTGGTCAAATGATGTAATATATATGTTCCCATTTTGTATGCATACTTAACCGTCAAATGATGCAACATATATCGCCTTATTTATATACATTGTATCACCTTCCCTTCGTTCACTGCTCTCGGAAAAAAGGAAAAGAAAATAAAAGAAAAGGGAGAGAAAATAAAGGAAAAGAAGATAGAAGAAAGAAACAGGAAGACTGCTACAGCTAACTAAAATAAATAGAAAGTAGTAGTAGTGCTTTCTGAAATAAATGCTATAGATATCTAAAATAGCAGTAGCCCGTTCCTTGCAAAAGCGCTATAGCTAACTTAGCTATAGCGCGTTTGTGCGGAACGCGCTACTGCTATCTCGACTTAACCCCCAAAATCCTCACTCTCTCTGCTTCTTCCCGCCTTTGCTCTTCCCCCAAATCCCCCTCTCTCTTCCCCCGTGTTGTCGTCGCCGGAGCCCTCGACCCCGGCGCTCGCCCCCGAGCCCGGTGTTCGCCCCCGTCCCCGTGCTCGCCCCCGTCTCCCCCGACCCAGGCGACCCCCGACCCCGGTGCTCTCCCCCGCCTTGCCTCGCTGCCCCGCCGTCTCCCCCGACCCCATCTCTCTCTGCCCTCTGTAAGCCCTCTCCCCTCGCCTCTTCTCTGCTATTTAGTGCTAATTAGTATGAAATTTTATGAACCCTAGGCTATTTTTAGTGTAAAAAAAACAGAATTTATTATATAGGTTTCTTGCATTTTTTAGTTAAAGCAATTGTTGTTATTTCAGTTTTATAGTGCTAGTTAGTTAATTAGAATTAGTTAATTTTTATAGTGATATGTGGACATGTGATATGTGGACATGTCATATTTGGAATTTGGACATGTCATTTGGACATGTGATGTGCAGGGCAAATGATCCGAGTGTCCAATGTTTCACCGAAATGATGATTCATTTCCGTTCCGGTGAATTTCAAGCACTCAATATGTCAACTATTTAGCAAAGGTCATGCGGAAATTTTCCATGAATTTTGGCATGACTTGTGCTAGAAGGCATATCGAGTGCCAGGAGTTGCTGGAACGGCATTCCGCCAAACAGAGAACTTTTTATGAGGGTGAACAAGAGTACCTCGACTATTTGACTGCTAAGCATAGTCAAGGTTTGCAGGTCGGCCTTGATGATGGTACTGACGCTGACATCGACACCGACGGTGCCGGCGCCGAGACCGGCGGGGAAGGTACCGGCGAGGAAGGTACCGGCGGGGAAGATACCGGTGCCGATACCGGAGAGAAGAAGTAGAAGAAGCAGAGGATACGAAAACCTAACAAACTCGGCATCGGACGATTGGTGATCACAAAGATGGCACCTGGCAAGTTTGAGCCATTAGAGCCAGAAGAACCTCGCAAGTGCTATGGGAACCAAGTAGGATGCATCCTACGGGAATGCGCGAGCATCAACGACGATGACTTAAGGAGTAAAGAACATTTGAGGTAGTTGCTCCTGACAAAGTTGCACAAGAGATTCAAGTTCCCCGACCGGGATGATAGCATGGAGCAACCGTGGGATGATCTGAAGATGAAAAAGATTAACAATCATGCCATGGGCATGTTCAGCAATGATTTGTCCTCTTGGAAAGCGAGGGTGAAACGAGCTATTGAGGCTGAGGAACCCCTGTCCAAGATTATGGAGGAAAATCCTACACTTACCGAAGAGGAGTTCGAAAAGTTCAAGGACACTTGCGCTACCGAGGCAGCCAAGGCTAAGGCTGCGAAATTCAAGAGCCTTCAGCAAAGGAACACGGGGAAGCATTGCCTCGGAAGCCATGGCTACCTTGGCAAAAGGCCCATATGGGATAAGGAGGACGCGGAACGTGAAGCGCGGGTCTCCCAGACCCCTTCGCGAAGTTCACCAACCCCTTGGAGCATGACTTCATCAGGGCCCGCTACAAGTGGGACAAGAAAAAGAAGGTTTTTTACACGGAAGAGATCACACGGAGAATGATTAGATTACTGGTAATTATTCTTTTACGACCTTACATTTAGCTCCTGATCAAGTCGACCACGCATTCGTAAACGGTTCACGTTCCTTCTATAGGAGAAGCAACACAAGCTTGAAGCCAAAAGCCCTACTTCGCCGATGAGGCCCAAGTGGGACACCCCTCTCAACCGGGCCTTGAACGAACTTGCGGGACTTCCTATGGGCCAGCGGCCGAAATATGGACGTGTGCACGGTGCCGGAGACGGCGCCACGTCGAAGGCGTTTTACAAAGAGGTCCTGGAGGCCAAGAAGCAAAAACAGAAGTTTAGTCAGGCGGACATCAACGAGAAGATGAAGCTTGCGGTCAAGAAAAAAGCAGCTGAGGACGTGCAAAAAGCAGCCGAGGAGAAACATGATTTGCTAAAGCAGGCACTAGATGCAACAGTAAATGCCTGCAGAAATGATTTCGCTACTAACTTGGTCCCGGCTATCATCAACTGGACGAAGGAAAATCCAGACAAGACGGTACATGATATACCCATGCCCAGTTTTGTCGGGAGCAACTCGGTGAATAACACCACCGCACCATCATCTGCTCACTCAACCGGGCCTGCTCTTGCACCCGCACCCGCACCCTCTCATAGAGCCCATCCTCAGTTTCTGGCGTTCTAGGCGGGCCTTCGTCTTTGGCTGAGCTCGACGCCCTCACAATAATTACATGTCGCACCAACATATATATCTAGAATATTCCATTTTCGTTGCCTTTCGGATGTTTTACGCCACAGACATGTGTTTGCAGGCCGACGAAACCCCGTGCACCATACTCTACTTGATCAAAGGCCGGAAGGTGGACGTGGGAAAGGGGGTGATAACGAAGCCCTTGCAACTCATGTTCCACAACAAGCCGATGCCCGCTGGGCACTTCAGGGTTAACTTGTCCAGTGTGAAATCGGGGCATGAGGATTTGCCTCCTCCAGTATGGCATGGGGGAGAGGACGACGAGACCCCGCTGCAGATTGGAAGCTGCAAGGGTTGGTTGCTGCGATGGCTGAAGAATCTTCTTCGTCTGGAGCCGACCGAGAGCACACCAATAACCACACATCAACAAGCATATATGGAGACCACCACCCCGCCGACGCAATTACCAGCTCCTGTAGTGCCGCGTGAGAGCAGCAGACGACGTGATGAAGGGGGTCCAATAGTGGGTGATGTAGTCAGCCCCGTAGAACAAAGAATGGATGATGAGATGGAGGACCCAATGGGTTTCCTCAATACAGGCGCCTATGAAGGTGCCTTAGATATGATGAGTCAGCTATATGACGAATCGGACTATCAGCATGCTGATGAGGATATGGATGATTTGCCTGGGCAGGAACGTCCTAGCAGGGATTGCAAGAAGTCTCTCTTCATGAAATCCTTACAGGACATGCCTGAAGATGCCGCCTCAACACAAGCTCAACTAGCTGGAGGTCGTATAGTGCTTAGCCCGGCAACACTGGGGCAGGGGTTAAGGAAGGGTCTGGAAGTGTGCCCAAGAAAAAGGAGAGGAAGAGATCAGGGAAGATAGGCTCAGCTGCCTGCAAACAAGCCAGAGCACATAGCAGCCAGACGGTGGATTCTAAAGAGGTAACCGTCAAAGGTGCGACCATTTTCCATGTCACGGGCGAGCTGATGCTACCGCCGAAACCACTGGAAGCACTATCAGGGGATCTCAGGAGACTACACGACCATGTGCTGTCAACTGAGAAAAGCCTACTAGCCTCGAAGGATCCAGGATATCCGACATATGCAGCTCGTGTGCCTGAGGGGAAGTGCTACGTTGACACACGGCCCGCGGAGGTGTTCTTCCTGCGGTTTGACCATATCTTCGAGATGTTTCTGACAAGGCGGCTCGATTTTACAATCATCCGCCTTTTTGCGCTACATATGAGCTCCGTCATGAAGAGAGAAGAAGTCTCGCAAATCTGTGTGGCGGATCCGTACTACATGCACGAGTCCTTCTTGAGTCTCGGCGACTCTGAGCATGAAACTGCTAGGGAGTACCTCCAAAACTTCATGGTACAGAATAAGGACCAGGAAATTGTCCTCCTACATTATCATCCAAAGTAAGTCATTTCCGGACAACCCTTTCGTACATTTCAATCATTCCTTCTTGCTCATATGGAGAATAATTTGAGTTGTCTTTTTCCCCGCAGCAATGGGCGCGCCGTCCTTATTGTTCTTTACCCGCGAGTCTCCCACGTCATGTATATGGACCCTACCAGAAACTACGAGAAGAAGGACTAGACCCACATAATGAATATTCTAGATGATGCTCTCCAAGGCTTCAGCTTTAGGGGTGGCCACGTGCAGATCAGGAAACAAAGGAACAAGAAGATGGGTTTCACAAGATAGAACTAACTTCCGCTGCATCCATGTCCCAAAACCAAGCAAGAAAGATGGATTCTACATCCTCCATCTCATGATTGAGTTCAGCACGGATCACCAAAAGCTTCAGCATCACAAATGTAAATGATGATCATATCCACAAGTGGGTAGAATCTCATGGAGAAGCGGATTATAAACTTAGAGATGACTTCTTTCACATCCAAAGGGACATTGCGACAATCATCATGAAAGAAGTAAATGCGATGAGAAGGGGATGTTCCACCACGGCCCTATATCGCGAGATGACGTCCGAACTCGCATAGGCATGCAACATCATGACCTCACGCCGTTCAAGAAGCTAGGGTCCATCCTCGATGATATGGAAGGATGGAACTTCTAGTGATTTACGATGCCAATGATGATGATATGTATCGGTTGAACTTGTATACTTTCTGTAGCGATGAAACTTTGTGATGTCCACGGTCCCTGCCGAACTTGCGTAACGCTACTTTGTTAGTTTGGGTACGATGACCTGCGTACCTCTAGTTAATAAGTTTGCGTACTGTATGTTGCATCCAGTTGCTAACCCTTTCTTTTTCGTGCTGCTCTAGTATATTTTGTTGCATATGATTGTACATTCTCTTGATGAAGATGCATCTCTAACAAGGACCTAGCTTCTTGATGGCGAGGTGGCAGTGCTATGTCGTGTACAAAGGGAAGGTTCCGGATGTGTACAACGAGTGGCCTGAGTGTTAGGTGCAAGTGAATGGGGTCTCGGGCGCCAGCCATAAAGGCTTCAAAAGCAGACAAGAAGCAGAAGCTAGTTACTTGAGGTTCACGCTAGCGCGAGAGAGGACTCGTAACCGCCGCCTCATGTACTGCATAGTTCCACTCTCACTCATAGTGATAGCTCTTCTCGCGTATATCCGTGTTTAGATGGATGGCGATGTAGTTGCAAGAGTATTCGAGACTTGTATCGCTATTTTCAAAATGATGAAGAGAGACCACTTCCTGTTGGATGATGATTATGATGATGACCTCCTTGTATCGCTATGTATATGCTATGATTACATTTGTATGTTTATGATATGCTAGAGATTGTTGTATAAAGCCCAAAACAAAATTCAGAAGCACAAAATGTGGAAAAAAAAATAAAAACTAATAACAGTAGCGCGGGGTATGGCATTAGCAGCAGCGAGCTCTTAGCAGTAGCGCTCTTCTCACAAGGGCGCTGCAGCTATTATCAGCAGTGCCTTTTTGAAACAAATGCTGCTGCTATCCCTATTTAGCAGTAGCGCTGGTCAGACCGCGCTACTGATAAGCACTAGCTATAGTGCCGTATCAGTAGCGCGGCTACCCATGCTACTGATAAGCATATAACCCGCGCTACTGCTACGCTTTCCCCTAGTAGTGTATTTTTAGGCAAAGATGAAAACCAAGTTTTAGCACGATCTCGAAGTGAGAACGGAAATAGCTACAATTTAACAATATAATTATCCACATCTTTTTTCTCTTTTGCATATCACATAAATCAATGAAATTATTAAGATGGGATGCGGCATCTTCATTGGGAAGGCTGGAAAATTGATCTTTCATAACAAGATTCAGCAAAGTGGTATTAATTTCACAAGATTTCGCATTAGCATCGGGAGAAATCGGAGTACTAATAAAATCATTGTTGTTGGTATTGGAAAAGTCACACAATTTGGTATTATCTTGAGCCATCGTGACAAAGCAAGCAATCCAACACACGAGCACACAAAAAGCTAGCGAAAAAGACGAACGGAAGAGGGGCGAAGAAAAGGTGAATCTTTTCAAAAATCGTTTTAGAAGTGGGGGAGAGGAAAACGTGAGGCGAATGGCGAATAATGTAATGCGAGGGATGAGGGTTTATGATGGGTACTTGGTATGTCTTGGCTTGGCGTAGATCTCCCCGGCAACGGCGCCAGAAATTATTCCTGCTACCTCTTGAGCTTGCATTGGTTTTCCCTTGAAGAGGAAAGGGTGAGGCAATAAAGTAGAGAAAGTATTTCCCTCAGCTTTTGAGAACCAAGGTAACAAGCCAACGAATACCTACACAAACAAACACCGAACGAATACCTGCAAAAACAAAGACCAACCTTGCACCCAACGCGATAAAGGGGTTGTCAATCCGTTCACGGTTATTTGCAATGTGAGATCTGATAGAGATGGATAAACGGTAAAGTAATATTTTTGGTATTTTTGGTTTATGGAACAGAAAGTAGAAGATTGGAAAGAAAGTAAATCAGAAACTAGAATTATAGATTGGAAACTTATATGATGGAAAATAGACCCGGGAGGCATAGGTTTCACTAGAGGCTTCTCTCAAGATAGAAATTATTATGGTGGGCGAACAAATTACTGCCGAGGAATTGATAGAAAAGGGCAAAGTTATGACGCTATCTAAGGCAATGATCATGAACATAGGCATCACATCCGTGTCAAGTAGACCGAAATGATTCTGCATCTACTACTATTACTCCACACGTCGACCGCTATCCAGCATGCATTTAGAGTATTAAGTTCATAAAGAACGGAGTAATGATTTAAGGAAGATGACATGATGTAGAGGAATTAACTCAAGCAATATGATGAAAACCCCATATTTTTATCCTGGATGGCAACAATAAAATACATGTTGGTTCCCCTTCTGTCACTAGGATCGAGCACCGCAAGATTGAACCCAAAGCTAAGCACTTCTCCAATTGCAAAAAAACCAATCTAGTTGTCCAAACCAAATCGATAGTTCGAAGAGACTTGGAAAGATATTAGATCATGCATATAAGAATTCGGAGAAGATTCAAATAATATTCATAGAGTAGCTAATCATAAATCCACAATTCATCGGATCTCGGCAAGCACACCGCAAAAGAGTATTACATGGAATAGATCTCCAAGAACAACGAGGAGAACTTTGTATTGAGAATCAAAGAGACAGAAGAAGCCACCTAGTTACTTGCTATGGACCTGTAGGTCTGTAAACTACTCACACTTCATCGGAGAGGCAATGTTGTTCATGTAGAAGCCCTCTGTAATTGAATCCCCTTCCGGCAGGATGGTGGAAAAGGCCCCTAGTTGGGATCTCATGGGTACAGAAGGTTGCGGCGGTAGAAAAGTGGTTTCGTGGCTCCCTCGAAGTTTTTGGGGTATATGAGAATATATAGGAGGAAGATCTAGGTCAGGGGGTCAACAAGGGGCCCACAAGGTCGGGGGGCGTGCCCTCCACCCTTGTGGCCGCCTCGTGGCTCTTCTGACTTGCACTCCAAGTCTCCTGGGTGTCTTCTGGTCCACGAAAAATCATCACGAAACTTTTATTCCATTTGGACTCCATTTGGTATTCCTTTTCTGCAAAACTCTAAAACAAGGAAAAACAGAAACTGGCACTGGGCTCTAGGTTAATAGGATAGTCCCAAAAATCATATAAAATAGCATATCAATGCATATAAAACATCCAAAACAGATAATAAAATAACATGGAACAATCAAAAATTATAGATACGTTGGAGACGTATCAGTGGTCGACGACTTGGTCACTAAGTACCAGGAGTACGTAGAGCGGAGCTGATTGAAAGACCCACTAAACTACTCCCAAAGTGTCGGGGATTGGCTGACTTAGAGTCACTGACATGTTGGGCCGCAAACCTGATGGCCCACATGTTAGTGACCCTAAGTTACGTAACATTAAGTTAGCCAATCTCAGTTCCTGCTAAATCTGCCACCTCATCCCCCCACGATAGACTCATTGTCCTCCGGAACAAAAGTTCCTTTTTTTGCTACCACTGAAGTCTTTTTATTATCTTAGCTGCAAATTATTTTTCCGCCACTAATAAAGTCCTTTTGTTTGGAATTGATGATGGCCATGAGTGGAGATGGGTGACATCAACGGCGAAACTAGGATCTCAGCACCACGGTACCACAATTCAAGTTGTATGAAAATTTTACACTATAGATAGTATAATTAGGTCTAAGCATCATCATAATTCCAACAAATAGTCCTGAAATAGCATCAAGTTGTTAGATAATTAGTATTAAGCACACGATATAATTTGTTTGCATTTTTATCGGCAATGCCATGGCACCCTCCTAGCTCCTCCCGGGGGTCATGGTGTGGGTTTAGCTTAGTCTGCTCTGTTGGTGGTTCATACAGTTTGTTTTTTCATTGTGTTCATTGGCAATTTTTGCACTCGTCGCTTTTCCTGGATTCGGGGCAACCATGGAGGATTATCATTGGTGACGAAGTGATTTGAAGGATGACTAGTTGTCTGTCATTCTATTGTTCACTTGTGTCGTAGACTATTTAGCATGATCGACCATAGCTCTCGTGTAATGGTGCCTAAAATTGGATTCGTAGGAAAAGGCGGAGATGACGATTACACTTGTAGCCAACCTCAATCGATGCTCTCTTCATGACACATGTATGTGGGTCCATGTGAGTAACCAAGTTAACTATTTCGATGTATATGTTATCATGTTCCTACATGGTGAAAGTTTGTTTTTGTGTCTCTAACGGTTTCTATCCATTTTTGCTTCAACTATCTAGGCATCAGTATTCCTTACAATATCTCTAGCATGCTTGATACGTCTCCAACGTATCTACTTTTCCTAACGCTTTTCCTCTTGTTTTGGACTCTAGTTTGCATGATTTGAATGAAACTAACCCCGGACTAACGTTGTTTTCAGCAGAACTACCATGGTGTTGTTTTTGTGCAGAAATAAAAGTTCTCGGAATGGAACGAAACTCTGTGAGGAATTTTTATATAATATATAAGAATTTATGGAGCCAAGACCTACCGAAGGGGGGCACCTGGGTGGGCACAACCCCCCAGGGTGCGCCCCCTCACCAGGCGCTCCCAGGTGGGTTGTCCCCACCTGTTGACCCGCAGACCCTGAAACCGATGCTATAAATCCTATTTTTCTAGAAAAAATCAGGGAGAAAGAATTATCGTGATCCACGAGATGGAGCCGCCGTCACCTCCTGTTCTTTATCGGGAGGCCAGATCTGGAGTCCGTTTGGGGCTTCGGAGAGGGGGCTCTTCGTTCTTCGTCATCACCAACCCTTCTCCATCGCCAATTCCATGATGCTCCCCACCGGGAGTGAGTAATTCCTTCGTAGGATCGCTGGTCAGTGAGGAGTTGGATGAGATTCATCATGTAATCGAGTTAGATTTGTTAGGGCTTGATCCCTAGTATCTGCTAACTCTTGAGCACTGCGTTGGTTTTCCCTTGAAGAGGAAAGGGTGATGTAGTAAAGTAGCGTAAGTATTTCCCTCGGTTTTTTAGAACCAAGGTATCAATCCAGTAGGAGACCACGCTCGAGTCCCACGCACCTACATAAACAAATAAGAACCTCGCAACCAACGCGATAACGGGGTTATCAATCCCTTCACGGTTACTTACGAGAGTGAGATCTGATAGAGATGATAAGATAATATTTTTGATATTTTTATGATAAAGACTAAAAGTAAAGAAAGCAAAAATAAATGGCAATAGAAATAACTTGTTGACGGGAGATTAATATGATAAAGAATAGACCCGGGGGCCATAGGTTTCACTAGTGGCTTCTCTCAAGAGCATAAGTATTACGGTGGGTAAACGAATTACTGTCGAGCGATTGATAGAATTGAGCTTAGTTATGAGAATATCTAGGTATGATCATGTATATAGGCATCACGTCCGTGACAAGTAGACCGACTCACCTCGCATCTACTACTATTACTCTACACATCGACCGCTATCCAAAGATGCATCTAGAGTATTAAGTTCATAAGAACAGAGTAACGCTTTAAGCAAGATGACATGATGTAGAGGGATAAACTCATGCAATATGATATAAACCCCATCTTTTTATCCTCGATGGCAACAATACAATGCGTGTCGTTTCCCCTCCTGTCACTGGGATCGAGCACCGCAAGATTCCAAAGCTAAGAAGTTCTCCCATTGCAAGAAAGATCAATCTAGTAGGCCAAACCAAACTGATAATTCAAAGAGACTTGCAAAGATAACCAATCATACATAAAAGAATTCAGAGGAGATTCAAATATTGTTCATAGATAATCTTGATCATAAACCCACAATTCATCAGATCTCGACAAACACACCGCAAAAAGAAGAGTTACATCAAATAGATCTCCAAGAGAATCGAGGAGAACTTTGAATTGACATCCAAAGAGAGAGAAGAAGCCATCTAGCTAATAACTATGGACCCGAAGGTCTGAGGTAAACTACTCACACATCATCGGAGAGGCTATGGTGTTGATGTAGAAGCCCTTCGTGCTCAATGCCCACTCCGGCGGAGCGCCGGAAAAGGCCCCAAGATGGGGTCTCACTGGTACACAAGGTTGCGGCGGTGGAAATAGGGTTTTGGCTCTGTGTCTGATGGTTTGGGGGTACGTAGGTATATATAGGAGGAAGAAGTAGGTCGGTGGAGCCACGAGGGGCCCACGAGGGTGGGCGCGCGCCCAGGGGGTAGGCGCCCCCCTACCTCGTGGCTTCCTTGTTCATTTCTTGACGTCCACTCCAAGTCCTCTGGATTACGTTTGTTCCGAAAATCACGTTCCCGAAGGTTTCATTCTGTTTGGACTCCGTCTGATATTCCTTTCCTTCGAAACACTGAAATAGGCAAAAAAAACAGCAATTTGGGCTGGGTCTCTGGTTAATAGGTTAGTCCCAAAAATAATATAAAAGTGTATAATAAAGCCCATTAAACATCCAAAACAGAATATATAATAGCATGGAACAATCAAAAATTATAGATAAGTTGGAGACGTATCAAGCATCCCCAAGCTTAATTCCTGCTCGTCCTCGAGTAGGTAAATGATAAAAACAGAATTTTTGAATTGGAATGCTACTTAGCATTATTTTCAATGTAATTCTCTTATTTGTTGTATGAATATTCAGATCCGAAAGATTCAAGATAAAAATTTAATAGACATAAAAAGAATAATACTTCAAGCATACTAACAAAGCAATCATGTCTTCTCAAAATAACATGGCCGAAGAAAGTTATCCCTAAAAAATCATATAGTCTGGCTATGCTCTATCTTCATCACACAAAATATTTAAATCATGCACAACCCCGGTTTGAGCCAAGCAATTGTTTCATACTTTAGTATTCTCAAACTTTTTCAATCTTCACGCAATACATGAGCGTCGGCCATGGACATAGCACTACATGTGGAATAGAATGATGGTTGTGGAGAAGACAAAAAGGAGAATATAGTCTCACATCAACTAGGCGTATCAACAGGCTATGGAGATTCCCATTAATAGATATCAATGTGAGTGAGTAGGGATTGCCATGCAACGGATGCACTAGAGCTATAAGTGTATGAAAGCTCAATAATGAAAACTAAGTGGGTGTGCATCCAACTTGCTTGCTCATGAAGACCTAGGGCAATTTGAGAAGCCCGTCATTGGAATATACAAGCCAAGTTCTATAATGAAAAATTCCCACTAGTATATAAAAGTGATATCATAGGATACTCTCTATCATGAAGATCATGGTGCTACTTTGAAGCACAAGTGTGGAAAAAGGATAGTAACATTGTCCCTTCTCTCTTTTTCTCTCATTTTTTATTTAGTCCGGAGTCTCATCCCGACTTGTGGGGGAATCATAGTCTCCATCATCCTTTCCTCACTTGGGAAAATGCTCTAATAATGATCATTACACTTTTATTTACTTACAACTCAATACTTGGAACAAAATATGACTCTATGTGAATGCCTCCGGTGGTGTACCGCAATGAATCAAGAGTGACATGTATCAAGATAATGAACGGTGGCTTTGCCACAAATACGATGTCAACTACATGATCATGCAAAGCAATATGACAATGATGAAGCGTGTCATAATAAACGGAACGGTGGTAAGTTGCATGGCAATATATCTCGGAATGGATATGGAAATGCCATAATAGGTAGGTATGGTGGCTGTTTTCAGGAAGATATATGGTGGGTGTATGATACCGGCGAAAAGTGTGCGGTATTAGAGAGGCTAGCAATGGTGGAAGGGTGAGAGTGCGTATAATCTATGGACTCAACATCAGTCATAAAGAACTCACATACTTATTGCAAAGATCTATAAGTAATCAAAACAAAGTACTACACGCATGCTCCTAGGGGAAGGGTTGGTAGGAGCTAACCATCGCGCGATCCCGACCTCCACACATAAGGAAGACAATCAATAAATAAATCATGCTCCAACTTCATCACATAAGGGTTCACCATACGTGCATGCTACGAGAATTACAAACTTTAACACAAGTATTCCTCAAATTCACAACTACTCAACTAGCATGACTCTAATATCACCATCTTCATATCTCAAAACAATTATCAAGCATCAAACTTCTCTTAGTATTCAACGCACTTGTAAGAATTTTTTTACTAATCTTGGATGCCTATCACATTAGGACTAATTTCACAATTAAAGCAAATTACCATGCTGTTTTGTAGGACTCTCAAAATAATATAAGTGAAGCATGAGATAACAATAGTTTCTATATATATAACAAACCACCGCCGTGCTCTAAAAGATATAAGTGAAGCACTAGAGCAAAAACTATATAGCTCAAAAGATATAAGTGAAGCACATAGAGTATTCTAAAAAATTCCGAATCATGTGTGTCTCTCTCAAAAGGTGTGTACGGCAAGGATGATTGTGGTAAACTAAAAGCAAAGACTCAAATCATACAAGACGCTCCAAGCAAAACACTTATCATGTGGTGAATAAAAATATAGCTCCAAGTAAAGTTACCGATGGACGAAGATTTAAAGAGGGATGCCTTCCGGGGCATCCCCAGCTTTGGCTTTTTGGTGTCCTTAGATTTACCTTGGGGTTCCTTGGGCATCCCCAAGCTTAGGCTCTTGCCACTCCTTGTTCCATAATCCATCAAATCTTTACCCAAAACTTGAAAACTTCGCAACACAAAACTTAACAGAAAATCTCGTGAGCTCCGTTAGCGAAAGAAAACAAAACACCACTTCAATGTACTGTATTGAACTCATTCTTTATTTATATTGGTGTTAAACTTACTGTATTCCAACTTCTCTATGGTTTATAAACTATTTTACTAGCCATAGATTCATCAAAATAAGCAAACAACACACGAAAAACAGAATCTGTCAAAAACAGAACAGTCTGTAGTAATCTGCAACTAACGCAAACTTCTGGAACTCAGAAAAATCTACCAAAATAGGAAGACCTAGACAATTTTTTTACTGATATACTGCAATGGGAATCAGTATTTTATCACATTCTGGTGATTTTAAACAATTGTTTTCGTGAACAGAAAGTTTCTGGAATTTTCAGCAAGATCAAATAACTATCATCCAAGAAGATCCTATAGGTATAACTTGGCACAAACACTAATTAAAACATAAAAACAAATATAAACAGAGGCTAGATCAAAGATTTATTACTAAACAGAAATAAAAGCAAGAAAACTAAAATAAAATTGGGTTGCCTCCCAACAAGCGCTATCGTTTAACGCCCCTAGCTAGGCATAAAAGCAAGGATAGATCTAGGTATTACCATCTTTGGTAGGCAATTCATAAGTGGCTCTCATAATAGATTCATAAGATAAATTTATTTTCTTTCTAGGAAACTATTCCATACCTTTCCTTAACGGAAATTGGAATCTAATATTTCCTTCCTTCATATCAATAATTGCACCAATCGTTCTAAGGAAAGGTCTACCAAGAATAATAGGACATGAAGGATTGCAATCTATATCAAGAAAATTGAAATCTACAGGCACATAGTTCCTGTTTGCAACAATAAGAACATCATTAATTCTTCCCACAGGTTTCTTAATAGTGGAATCCGCAAGGTGCAAGTTTAAAGAACAGTAATCAAATTCACGGAAACCTAACATATCACACAAAGTTTTTGGAATTGTGGAAACACTAGCACCCAAATCACACAAAGCATAGCATTCATGATCCTTAATTCTAATTTTAATAGTAGGTTCCCACTCATCATAAAGTTTTCTAGGGATAGAAACTTTCAGCTCAAGTTTTTCTTCATAAGATTGCATTAAAGCATCAACGATATGTTTGGTAAACGCTTTATTTTGACTATAATAAGCATGAGGAGAATTTAGCACGGATTGCAACAAGGAAATACAATATATCAAAGAGCAATTATCATAATTAAATTCCTTGAAATCCAAAATGATGGGTGTCGTGGAATTGTCACGGCAGATGTCCTTAATGTTAGGACTTAGTCGCGAGGCCAACGCATCTATGTGGTAGCTTGAGAGGGGTTGAGCGGAATCGAGAGACGCAACACAAGACAAGGTTTAGACAGCTTCGGGCCCCGGGAAACATCATCCGGTAATAGCCCTACATGCTGTTTGTGGCTAGGTCTCATTATCATCACGAGGGAGTCGTCGTAAACCGACTCTTTGTGTCTAGCCCTAGAGATTGTTTCTTCTTTCTTCCGTCTGCCTTTGGGGAGCCATGCCCTCCTTATATATGTTGAAGGGGCAGTTTACATGACTAGTCCTAGTTGGATTAGGATTACTCTATTACAAGTGGAGTCCTAGTCTTGCTTCCTTTGTAGGAGAATATTCCTTGTGCTTTCCTCATAAAACGGCCCACCATTAACATGAACCGGCCTTATGGGCCTTGGGCCTTGTCATCCGTCTGACCCACCCACCGGGTCACCAGTGAGTCATAATGACCAGGCGGGTTGCTTGTAAACCGCCAGGTCAGGGCGGGTCACCAGTGAATCGCCAAGTGTCAGCCGGGTCTCAAGTAAACCGCCAAGTCCGGCCGGTTTAGGCTGCAGGGTATATCCCCGACATTAGACCCCGGTTTAATTTGGATTTTCCATGTTAAACCGATCCTGGAAAATAATCAAGAACAAATTTGACAGGTTCTGCTCCGATTAAATATTCTTGTAAACCGGCACTCAATCATCCTCAAGTCCTTGTCATTTCCTCCTTCTAAAAAATCCAGGTCAATAACCAGCTTCATACTCAAATTGCTGACGTTGGTTTCTCATAGAAAAATATTGTGAAGAATAATCCGCTTGAGTCGGCTTCCAAAGCGCCGGCTTAAGAAATATTGGTCTTGAAATACTCATCTGATATTCAGCCAGTTTGAAGATGTAAAACTTGCAGGTTTAATATTACCAAAATTGCCGGTTTGTAAATACCGATGGCACCCAGTCATAATTGTTGCCGTCGCCGGGTCATACTTATTGATGATGTCGGGTTATGATTGTTGCAGACACCGGGTCATAATGATTGGTGACGCCGGGTCAATCTGGTTTGCTCAAAACTGAGAATTTGAAAATATTTCTCCTTATATGCATATTACCTGTAGCCCCCCAAGTCTTGAGCAGAACAAAGTGATGGTTTAAGACTTGCTTCAATATAAATACTGCCACTTTTGAAGAAATCCATGTTGTTCATCCCAGTCACTAGTAAAAACTGAATACTCCATATTATGTAGCCCCCAAGTGCCGGGTTGTCATGCTTGCAGCAACCTGGGACTTGTAATTGCCTGATGCTCAAAAATCTTCAACCAATTTAGCCCCCAAGGGCCGAGTCATTATGCAATAATGAGCAGGGACTTTGTAAATATGATCATGTAAACTTGAGCAGCAACGTGTAGCCCCCAAGGGCCGGGTCAGTAAGATAATATTGAGCTGGGACTTGATATATACTTCATTGAAAACAATATCATATGATGTAACTCCACCATGGGGCTTGAACCCACGTCCACAGGGTTAAGAGCTTTGTGCTTTACCAATTGAGTAGTGAGCCCCTGAATATAATGGATTAAGACTTGTATACCTTGAATCATTGATAGGAACAATTGGTAGCCCTCAAGGGCCGGCTCATTATGATGTGATGATTCGGGTCTTCAATAAGGCCAATAAAAAATGACTTTGCATTAGCCCCCAAGTGTCATGGTGCATGCTTGCAGTGACATGAGACTTGCATATTTGATATAATCTCAACTTGAATAATGTAGCCCCCAAGTGCCGGGTCGTAAGCCTGCAGCGACTCGGGACTATTCCTTCAATTATAGAATAAATCATATCCATTGATAATATAATAGCCATTGCGCTAAAGCGATTTTGAAAACCTTAATCATAATACTGGTAATTGATAACCATAATAAAATCCAGCCATGTTGGCTATTTGTAGATTTGAATAATATAATCCAATGATTTATGAGCGCATGATTCCAATGGCACAATCCAAATATATACTGGCGACTTATAATCCCAAGCCAGGCCGGTTTAATAAACACCGGATAATTTATCATCATACAATGGTGATTTATCGTCTTAAATCTAGGTCGGGTTAATAAACACCGGTGATTTATAATTATGCTTTACTCAACCTGTTTCTGCATACAGCAAGTGTAAAGTGTCCTAGCGGTTTACCGCCGGACGGGTCATAGTGCCCAACATATAACCTGGGTTGATAACCAAGGCTGCACTTAAGAATAATCAAATATGAAATATATCATACCTATGACATTGAATCACATCGTTGGTTGGCCAACTTTATTGTAGTAAAGGTGATAACCCCAATCTTGAGTACTGATAACTCCTTCCATATTGTGCCGGTTTATGATAAAACTGTACCGGGTTGTGATAAACACCGGATTATCCATATATAACACTAGCGACTTGTAGTCGAAACCAGACGTGAACCGGAGGCCGGTTTAGACCACTGGTCTTAGTATGCCTTCGTGCATATTTATCTTCAACTGATGCCTGTTTGAATCATATGTTTCCAAGCTGTTTTCTGCAGTTAAAAAGCTTAAAAGGCCCTGCCACCGTCAGGCATGATGTTGGCTGGCCAATCTTGAAGCGGGGTTGAAACCCCAAACTTTGGAGAAAACGGCTCCTGTTAATATAAGGCCAGTTTACAATGTAAACCGCTCCGGGATATAATAAACACCGGTTTACTCCATAATAGGATGGTAACAGAAAATCAGACCGGGCATATAGTCTCCGGATTAAGATTTGACCGTGTTCCGTCAATTTGTAATTGACAGTTGAACCGGATTAACAATGTCGGTTTGAAAACACAACAAAGAAATGTTTATCAAAAGAAAAACAGAATTCAACCAAAGGCAAAGATAAAACCATTGCAAATGAGGCTTTGAGCCGATCAAGATGCATTACCATGGTCGAACAAGACCATGCCCCCAAAAGGCGTAGCTATGGTTCAAGTCAGCCAGGTCCCCAAATGATGCTTTGGCATTACGCCGATCAAGAGGTGTAGCTATGGTTCGGGTTCGACCAAGCCCCCAAGTGATGCTATGACACTAGGCCGATCAAGAGGCGTGACTGGTTCAGACGTGACCAAGTCTGATGCTGTGGCTTTCGCCTATCAAAAGGTGTTGCTATGGTTCGGACATGACCAAAGTCCGCAAATGACATCGTGGCATTACGCCGATCAAGAGGCGTGGCTATGGTTCGGATACGACCAAGCCCCAAGTGATGCTGTGGCATTGAGCCGATCAAGAGGTGTGAATATGGTTCAGACATGACCAAACCCCCAAGTGATCAATAATATGATAAGCCAATAAGGCATGATACCCATGTTTGAACCGCGCATCATGGTAGCAGGTCCTTTTTGGCACCCTTTAACTTTTTGCAAGAGATAAATCCTTCTTGAACCGGGATTTTGAACCGGGTATCGAGAGCTTCAAAGCTTTGTGAAAGACATCTTTCCCTTGAACCGGATTTTAAACCGGAATCTTCATTTTCAGCCGGAAATTTTCTGACAGCCTTTAAACTCGAACTTGCGAGAAGTTAATTCCTTTTTGAACCGGACATTTTTTAAACCGGATTTGAGAGCTTCAGAGCTTTGCAGGAGAACAGATTTCCCTTGAACCGGATTGTAACCCGGATATTTGAGAGCTTCAGTGAGACTGACTTCCCTTGAGCCGGATTGTAACCCGGATATTTGAGAGCTTCAGTGAGACTGGCTTCCCTTGAGCCGGATTGTAACCCGGATATTTGAGAGCTTCAGTGAGACTGACTTCCCTTGAGCCGGATTTTAAACCGGAATCCTTTCTGATGACCCGGGACTTCTTCATTGAGCCCGGATTTTGTAACTGTCATATACTTTCTAAGCCGGAAATTTTTTTACGACCTTTAAGTTTTCATCAATATAACAGGAGCCTCCGGGACCGGGTTATCTTTCCCTCCATCGTCCTAGGGTTCTTAATTTTGCTGAAACAGGCAAGATTTGCTGAGTCATGTCATCGTAGCCCCTGAGTCTCAAAGGTGACTCGAGGAGTTGGCTTGAGACTCTCCATATGTGACCTTGATGTAAACCGGCATAAGTTGTATATCATCGGTGTTGATATCCCGATGTGAATCCACAGAAGATTGAGGTGAATGCGGCGGGTTATAAATGATCCCGTATGAGCCGTGTCAGCAACTCGGCCAATGGTTCCTTCCAACTGCTGATTTGTAGTTAACCAAACTGTAGTGGCGGCGACTTGTGCGCCTGCCCATTGAGCCATCCAAAGGCGGGCGGCGGTTGATAGTATATGATAATTTGCCTCCATTTTGTTGAAAGAAAACCGGGCTACCCAAGCGGTGACCTGCTCATACTCAATAAACATCTCATGCGGACAGGTGCGGCCCGGTGTGTTGATGTAGACCGGATCGCGAGAGATGGATGGTAAAGACGTCCGCCGTATCAGAGGCGGCACAGACAGATGAATCGGCCGCGGCGTTGTAAACCGGCGTGGACGGACGAATTAGCCACGTCATATTGATGTAAACCAGTCTGCAGAATGGCGGTTTGCATATATATTCATCGAGCTTGATGGCATGGTAAGATACTAGCGCATTCATAACGGTGGCGCGAGTTTATACATCCATGACACAGCCATAGCTTTTGCAGTGAACAATTGTCCTGCATAAACAATATTGCAGACCAAGGAAAAGGTAAACTGTTCTTTGACAAAAAATAATATGTGTTAATAAAATATTTTTTAGATGGATATCACCTGATGTGCTAGGCTGGAAATTATCTGCCATGGAGTTGATGATCACCACAGTGATGCTAAAATTAATCACGGCCGAGTTAACTATAGGAGTAGACAGATGAGTCGGCCCGGCGTTGTAAGCCGGTGCGGCCGAGCAATTTGTCCTCGACGTTGTAAGCCGGCGCGTGAACCGGCCGTGGGGGCGGACGGGCGAGTCGTCCGTGGCATTGTAAGGTGGTGCGGACGGGCGAGTCAGCCGGTACGGTGACGCAAACCGGACCGCGACACCCTGTCCGTGAAGCCGCGCGATACAGCCGAACGTGCATCCGTGGTATAACACCACCCCCTTTTTTTTCTTTTAATAGTTGCCCTGCGTAAAAATATTACAGGCCAGAGTAATTGTTGTCGGATGAATTAACATGTACTGGTAAAATACATAGAAAGGATAGCACCTGGTATATTTTGCCGGATGCTGGCGCTGGATAATGCATAGTGCTACTTTTGTTTTTGACAAAATAGTTGATCGGTTCGGTGTCTTCTAGTGCATTAGCTCTCCATATAACCCGGCCGGTACTTTTTGAGCTGGAATTTCTGGAACCAGAACTTCTTGATAATCCGGCCGGAACTTTTGATAATCCAGAACTTTTGAACCAGAACCCCTTGATAATCCGGCCGGAAGTTTTGATAATCCGGAACCTTTGAACTGGAACTTCTTGATAATCCGGAACCTTTGAATCGGAACCTCTTGATAATCCGGAACCTTCGAATCGACACCTCTTGATAATCCGGCCGGAACCTTTGAATCGGAACCTCTTGATAATCCGGCCGGAACCTTTGAACCTTGGAACCTTTCGGTGATTCGGACTGAACTTTTCGTCGAGGCGATCGGAACTCTTTGATGATTCAGACAGAACCTTTCGTTAAGACGGTCGGAACTTTTCAATGATCCAGCCGGAACTTTTCGATGAACCAGCGGAACCTTTTGATGAGCCTGACGGAACTTTTTCGGCAAGCCATCTGGAACTCTCCGATGAACCGGCAGGAGCTTTTTCATTCAGCCGGACGGAGCTTCTCGATCCCTAGGATAGCACCCTCCAAGAACTCAACACCACCGTGCGCAGGCCCCACGGTGGGCGCCAACTGTCGTGGAATTGTCACGGCAGATGTCCTTAATGTCAGGACTTAGTCGCGAGTCCAACGCATCTATGTGGTAGCTTGAGAGGGGTTGAGCGGAATCGAGAGACGCAACACAAGACAAGGGTTTAGACAGCTTCGGGCCCCGGAAAACATCATCCGGTAATAGCCCTACATGCTGTTTGTGGCTAGGTCTCATTATCATCACGTGGGAGTCGTCGTAAACCGACTCTTTGTGTCTAGCCCTAGAGATTGTTTCTTCTTTCTTCTGTCCGTCTTTGGGGAGCCCTGCCCCTCTTTATATATGTTGAAGGGGCGGTTTACATGACTAGTCCTAGTTGGATTAGGATTACTCTATTACAAGTGGAGTCCTAATCTTGCTTCCTTTGTAGGAGAATATTCCTTGTGCTTTCCTCATAAACCGGCCCACCATTAACATGAACCGGCCTTATGGGCCTTGGGCCTTGTCATCCGTCTGACCCACCCGCCGGGTCACCAGTGAGTCATAATGACCAGGCGGGTTGCTTGTAAACCGCCAGGTCAGGGCGGGTCGCCAGTGAATCGCCAAGTGTCAGCCGGGTCTCAAGTAAACCGCCAAGTCCGGCCGGTTTACGCTGCGGGGTATATCCCCGACAGTGGGTTCATTGATATCTAATGTTTTGACCTCTTCAATCCCACTTTTACCAAATTTTGCATCAAGATCTACAAATTCTGAATTTTGCCTTCTAACTAAAGTTGACTCATCTCCAGCCCCATTATTATAAAGATTCATATTGCAAAACAAAGATTTAATAGGAGACACATCAATAACTTTTAGATCTTCATCTTTATTCTCATAGAAACTAGAAGAACACGCTTTCACAAAGCAATCTTTCTTAGCACGGATCCTAGCGGTTCTTTCTTTGCACTCATCAATGGAAATTCTCATGGCTTTGAGAGACTCATTGATATCATGCTTAGGTGCAATAGATCTAAGCTTCAGGAATCAACATCAAGAGAAATTCTATCAACGTTCCTAGCTAACTCATCAATCTTAGGCAAATTTTCTTCAAGCAAAGCATTGAAATTCTTTTGCGCAATCATAAATTCTTTAACACTAGTCTCAAAATCAAAGCATCTTATTAAAATTCCCATTGGAATTGTTGTAGGGATTACCATAATTATTAGAGGAATTACTAGGGAACGGCCTAGGATTAAAATTTCCTCTATACGCGTTGTTACCAAAATTATTCCTACCAACAAAGTTCACATCCATAGATTCATTATTATTCTCAATCAAGGTAGACAAAGGCATATCATTAGGATCGGAAGAAACACTCTTATTAGCAAATAATTTCATAAGTTCATCCATCTTTCCACTCAAAACATTAATTTCTTCTATTGCATGCACTTTTTTACTAGTAGATCTTTCGGTATGCCATTGAGCATAATTAACCATAATATTACCTAGGAGTTTGGTAGCTTATCCTAACGTGATTTCCATAAAAGTGCCTCCTACGGCCGAATCTAAAAGATTTCTAGAAGCGAAATTCAATCCGGCATAATTTTTTTGTATAATCATCCACAAATTCAAACCATGAGTAGGGCAATTACGTATCATTAATTTCATCCTCTCCGAAGCTTGTGCAACATGTTCATGATCAAGTTGCTTAAAATTCATAATATCGTTTCTAAGGGAGATGATTTTAGCGGGAGGAAAATACTTAGAGATAAAAGCATCTTTGCACTTATTCCAAGAATCAATACTATTTTTAGGCAAAGACGAAAACCAACTTTTAGCGTGATCTCTAAGTGAAAAAGGAAATAGCTTCAATTTAACAATATCATTGTCCACATCTTTCTTCTTTTGCATATCACACAAATCAACAAAGCTATTTAGATGGGTAGCGGCATCTTCACTAGGAAGGCCGGCGAATTGATCTTTCATGACAAGATTCAGCAAGGCAGCATTAATTTCACAAGATTCAGCATCGGTAAGAGGAGCAATCGGAGTGCTAAGAAAATCATTGTTGTTGGTATTGGTAAAGTCACACAATTTAGTATTATCTTGAACCATCGTGATAAGCAAGCAATCCAACACACAAGCAAACAAGAAGCAAGCGAAAAAGAGGCGAACGGAAAAGAGGGCGAATAAAACGGAAAGGGTGAAGTGGGGGAGAGGAAAACGAGATGCAAATGGCAAATAATGTAATGCGAGGGATTAGAGTTTGTGATGGGTACTTGGTATGTGTTGACTTGTGCGTAGACTCCCCGGCAACGGTGCCAGAAATGGCTCGTTGTCGGGAGTTCAAGTCTTGACTTGACTTTGCGTAAGCCTCCCCGGCAACGGCGCTAGAAGTCCTTCTTGCTACCTCTTGAGCACTGCGTTGGTCTTCCCTTGAAGAGGAAAGGGTGATGTAGTAAAGTAGCGTAAGTATTTCCCTTAGTTTTTGAGAACCAAGGTATCAATCCAGTAGGAGGCCACGCTCGAGTCCCACACACCTACACAAACAAATAAGAACCTCACAACCAACGCGATAAAGGGGTTGTCAATCCCTTCACAGTCACTTACGAGAGTGAGATCTGATAGAGATGATAAGATAATATTTTTGGTATTTTTATGATAAAGACTAAAAGTAAAGAAAGCAAAAATAAACGGCAATAGAAATAACTTGTTGACGGGAGATTAATATGATAGAGAATAGACCCGGGGGCCATAGGTTTCACTAGTGGCTTCTCTCAAGAGCATAAGTATTACGGTGGGTAAATGAATTACTGTAGAGCAATTGATAGAATTGAGCGTAGTTATGAGAATATCTAGGTATGATCATGTATATATGCATCACGTCCGTGACAAGTAGACCGACTCCTGCCTGCATCTACTACTATTACTCCACACATCGACCGCTATCCAAAGATGCATCTAGAGTATTAAGTTCATAAGAACAGAGTAACGCTTTAAGCAAGATGACATGATGTAGAGGGATAAACTCATGCAATATGATATAAACCCCATCTTCTTATCCTCGATGGCAACAATACAATACGGGTCGTTTCCCCTCCTGTCACTGGGATCGAGCACCGCAAGATTCGAAAGCTAAGCACTTCTCCCATTGCAAGAAAGATCAATCTAGTAGGCCAAACCAAACTGATAATTCGAAGAGACTTGCAAAGATAACCAATCATACATAAAAGAATTCATAGGAGATTCAAATATTGTTCATAGATAATCTTGATCATAAACCCAAAATTCATCGGATCTCGACAAACACATCGCAAAAAGAAGAGTTACATCAAATAGATCTCCAAGAGAATCGAGGAGAACTTTGTATTGAGATCCAAAGAGAGAGAAGAAGCCATCTAGCTAATAACTATGGACCCGAAGGTCTGAGGTAAACTACTCACACAACATCGGAGAGGCTACGGTGTTGATGTAGAAGCCCTCCGTGATCAATGCCCTCTCCGACGGAGTGCCGGAAAAGGCCCCAAGATGGGATCTCACGGGTACAGAAGGTTGCGGCGGTGGAAATAGGGTTTTGGCTCCGTGTCTGATGGTTTGGGGGTACATAGGTATATATAGGAGGAAGAAGTAGGTCGGTGGAGCCACGAGGGGCCCACGAGGGTGAAGGGCGCGCCCCCCTACCTCGTGGCTTCCTCGTTCGTTTCTTGATGTCCACTCCAAGTCCTCTGGATTACGTTTGTTCCGAAAATCACGTTCCCGAAGGTTTCATTCCGTTTGGACTCCGTCTGATATTCCTTTCCTTCGAAACACTGAAATAGGCAAAAAAAACGCAATCTGGGCTGGGCCTCCGGTTAATAGGTTAGTCCCAAAAATAATACAAAAGTGTATAATAAATCCCATTAAACATCCAAAACAGATTATATAATAGCATGGAACAATCAAAAATTATAGATACATTGGTGTTGGGGGGATGGACCCCGGGCAGGCAACGGAACCCGGATCCTCTTCAAAAACAACGGGGCTGGCACCGCCCCTCAATACCGGCACGCGCTTGGCCGGGTTGCTCGACCCGGCCAAGCCCCTCAAGCCGGCCTGACTAGCCGACCCGGCAAGACACATCGACTCGGCCCCAATAACTAGCGCAAGACAGCCGAACCCGGCACGGCCGAAGCCTCCTCAACAAGCCTGCGCCACCCGTGGCGTGCTACGCAATCCACCCGCGGGTCAGCTCCCGTGCCATCCAGGCCGTATGATGGGGACGAGACTTCAATCAATGATGACCGAGGCAACAGTGCCCCGCCCATGCCTATGGTCAGCAGGAACGTGGCAACAAAGGTTCTCACTTACCCGCCGACCGACTGTGGTCGGCGTGGGCTACAGGTTCCCCGCCTTCACTGCTGACGACATCAAGCGGCAACCTGACGGAGAGCACTGTATGTGACTAGACTCGGCCACGCCCTGACGATCAACAAGACAGCGCACAGTCCCCCTAGGCATGCGAGGCCCGCACCTAGGGGAACCCGGCGAACCACAAGCCCTCGGCGGGACCCAGCCCGGGTCCCCGGACACCGACAATACGGACCCACCGACTTGTAACATTACCATTGTACCCTCGGGGGGTTGGACTATAAAACCCCCCGGGAGCCCACGATCATAGGGGCATCATCATCATCATCATCATCTCTCCGAAGCGTAGAGCGAGCAAGCCAGAGGACTAGCCACAAAACAACAACACCGGAGAGAAGGAGCAGCCCAAGCCTCGGCCAACTTCCTTCCTCCTCCATACAGCTCCAGGAGCAACATTGTACTATCGATCATCCAACTACACTCGGCAGGACTAGGGGTATTATCTCTCCGGAGAGCCCCGAACCTGGGTATGTCCGGCGTCCCGCGCCCGCTCATGCCAACCTCGCCTCTGGAGTCCACCAGCGCCCTCGAGCCTCCTCCTCTCTTTAGCCATCCCTTGGCATCTGCCGTGCGCCCACCACGACAATTGGAGACGTATCAGTATCCACTATGTTCTAAGATTGATGTTGATGTGACTTTGCCATGCTGAATGCTTGTCACTTTGGGCCCGGGTGCCACGATTTCAGATCTTAATCGTTTATGTTATCACCATTATATCCATGTTCTAGATCAGATCTTGCAAGTTATAGTACCCTACTACGTGTTATGATCCAGCAACCCCGGAGGGACAATAACCGGGACTTCTCCCGGTGATGACCGTAGTTTGAGGAGTTCATGTATTCATTATGTGTTAATGCTTTGTTCCGGTTCTCTATTAAAAGGAGGCCTTAATATCCCTTAGTTTCCAATATGGACCCCGCTGCCACGGCAAGGTAGGACAAAATATGCCATGCAAGTTCTTTCCATAAGCACGTATGACTATTTACGGAATACATGCCTACATTATATTGATGAACTGGAGCTAGTGCCGTATTGCCCTAGGTTATAACTGTCTCATGATGTATATCATCCAGCGAGTCACCGATCCAATGCCTACAAATTTATCCTATATTGTTCTTGCTAAGTTACTACTGCTATCATCACTGTTACACTTGTTACAAAACTACTGCTATCATCACTGTTACACTTGTTACAAAACTACTGTTATCACTGTTAGCGTTGCCATTGCTACTACTACTACTATCAAAACTATCACACTACTTTGCTACTGATCGCTTTGCTGCAGATAATTAATCTCCAGGTGTGGTTGAATTGACAACTCAGCTGCTAATACCTTCTAATATTCTTTGGATCTCCTTGTATCGAATCTATAAATTTGGGTTGAATACTCTACCCTCGAAAACTGTTGCGATCCCCTATACTTGTGGGTTATCAAGACCTTTTTCCGCACCGCTGTCAGGAGCATAGCTATATTTGCTGAGTCACTTGGGATTATTATCAATTTATCACTATGAAGAATCTGAAGGATGCTAAGACTAAGATTTTTCCCTCAAAGACGAGGGGAGGTAAGGAACTGCCATCCAGTTCTGCTTTAGATTCACATTCTGTTAGAAGTAAACTTGCAACACCACCACATGCTATCTATTTTGATATGTCGCAAGTTATTGATGATGCTACCTCTGCTATGGATAATGCTTATGATGATGCTAGTACCTTGCTTAATGATGATGTGCCACTTGGTGACTTTCTTGATAAACAAATTGCTAGAGTTATACAACATGATGTTGTTGAATCTGATGATGAGCTTGAAATTGAAACTCCTAAAACACCTACTAGAACTAGCCTTCCTAGATATGAATTGCCTAAGGTACCGAAAGGTTATGTTATGAGTGAAGAAACGACTAGAGATATTCTTGCTTGCAGAGATAGAGATGATCTAGAGAAATTATTATGCAAGTATAAAGAAAAATCTATGAATGCTAGAATGAAATGTGATCCTAAGTTTGCTACTTCACCTATCTTTATTGATGATAACGATTATGAACTCTTTGTCGACCCAGAGTTAATTACTCTGGTTGAATCTGATCCTTTCCATGGTTATGAAACTGAAACTATTGTGGCACATCTTACTAAGTTGAATGACATAGCCGCCCTTTTTACTCATGATGAGAAAACTCTCTATTACTATATTCTTAAATTATTTCCTTTCTCATTAAAAGGTGATGCTAAAACTTGGTACAATACTCTTGCTCCTAGTTGTGTGTGTAGTCCCCAGGATATGATTTATTACTTCTCTGAAAAATATTTCCCTGCTCATAAGAAACAAGCTGCCTTGAAGGATATATTTAACTTTGTTCAAATTAAAGAAGAGAGTCTCCCACAAGCTTGGAGGAGGCTTTGCCAATTACTTAATGCTTTGTCTGATCATCCTCTTAAGAAAAATGAAATACTTGATATCTTCTATAATGGACTAACCGATGCTTCTAGGAATTTCCTGGATAGTTGTGCTGGTTGTGTTTTCAGGGAACGAACTGTTGGATAAGCTGAGGAATTATTGAATAACAAATTGAAAAATGATGATGATTGGACTATTCCTGTACCACCGGCTGAACCCACTCCGAAGAAGAGGGGTGTATTATATCTCAGTCCCGAAGATATGCAAGAGGCAAAGAAATCTATGAAGGAAAAAAGTATTAAAGCTGAGGATGTTAAAATTTTACCTCCTATTGAAGAAATACATGGGATTCATACACCACCACCTCTTCAGGTGGTAGAGGTAAATTCTCTTATGAAATTCAGTGATAATGACAATCCTCACAATATGCATCCTAGCCAATGCCTTTATGAGTTTGAAAATTATATTAGAAAACAAGCTCACTTCAATGCAAATGTTATGAAACAATTGAAATACAATTCTGATATGATTGCTCGCTTGAGTGACTTGTTATTTAGAATATCAAATGTTGTTAGAGGTGTTGGAAAGCATGCTTCTATGGTTCAAACTCAGTTAGAACGAGTTGCCTTGCTTGATGAAATGAATAATAATATGCATGACTTTGTTGTTAGAGTTGCAACTAGAGGAGGTAAAGTGACTCAGGAACCACTTTATCCTGAGGGACACCCAAAAAGAATTGAACAAGATTCACAAAGAGCTAACACTAGTGCACCTAGTTCTTCCAGAAAGAAAAAGAAAAAGAAAAATGATAGGACTTTGCATGCTCCTAGTGAACCTGAAATAGAGAAACCTCCTGATAATCATAATGAAACTTCTAACTCTGATGCTAAAACTCAGTCTGGTAATGAACATTCACCTAGCGATAATGAAAAAGATAATGCTGATGTTCATGAAGACTCTCAAATAAATAATAAAGAGCCAGACAATGATGTTGAGATAGAACCACCTGTTGATCTTGATAACCCACAGCCAAAGAATAAAAGGTATGATAAAAGAGACTTCATTGCTAGAAAACACGGTAAAGAAAGAGAACCATGGGTTCAAAACCTATGCCTTTTCCACCTAAGTCAACTACTAGTATGATGATGAAGAATTTGAACGCTTTGCTGAAATGCTGAGGCCAGTCTTTTTCCGTACTCGCTTGACTGATATCTTGAAAATAAGAGAAAAATACCGGAAGCTGAAATAAGACATCATCACAAATAAGAGAAAAATACCGGAAGATGAAATCGCCACTATGCTTGCTAATTATACTTTTAAAGATGGAGTACCTAAAAAGCTAGGAGATCCGGGAATACCAACTATACCTTGCTCCATCAAATAGAATTATGTGAAAGCTGCTTTGTGTGATTTAGGAGCTGGTGTTAGTGTGATGCCTTTCTCTTTATATAAAAGACTTGATTTGAATAAACTCACACCTACTGAAATGTCTTTGCAAATGGCTGATAAATCAACTGCCATACCTATCGGTATCTGTGAGGATGTGCCCGTTGTTGTTTCTAATGTTACTATTTTGACTGACTTTGTTATACTTGAGATGACCGAGGATGACAACATGTCGATTATCCTTCATAGACCCTTCTTGAATACTGCAGGGGCTGTTATTGATTGCAATAAAAGCAGATCACTTTTCATATCAATGGTAATGAGCATACGGTGCACTTTCCGAAGAAACAATTCCAAGTGAATGGTATTAATGTTATTGAAAAATCTCCGACAATCACTATTGGAAGGTTTCAAATACCTCTACCTACTGTTAAAAAGAAATATGAAATGCTTATTGTTTTGGACATTCATATCCCCATTGAGGTAACGTATTGATTTACGAAAGTTCTTCGGTTTCATGCTAATCGAAAGTGGTTCTTAATAAGACTTGATCAACCTTATTAATGGATCATTTTTGAACAGTATGAAGTTGATGAATTTATTAAGCACTACCTTCTGTCCCTACTTTTTGTTTTCTGTTTTTATTAGTTAAAGAAAATAAAATGACATATTTTGTCTGTTTTCTGATTTTCCCGTGCAATAAAAAATGACCCAAAAATAAAAGTTCTCAGAATGCCCTAAAAATTTAATACAAATTTTTTCTAAATATTTATGGATTTTTGGTGCAAATAACATCAGTGGGAGGTGCACCAGGTGGGCACAACCCACCTGGGCGCGCCCTGGTGGGTTGTGGTCCCCATGTGGGCCCGCTCACTTATCTCTTCATACCACATCATCGCCTACCTCCAGATAAAAATATCCATTGCTCTCTCTCCTGTGTTCTTGCTCTCAAACCCACGGATTTCTATCTCTTTGCTCGAAGCCCCGTTTCCGAAACTGTTTAGAGGGATTGTTGCTTGGTATGTGACTCCACCGTTTATCCAATTCATTTTTGTTTTAGTGGTTTATATTTTGAATAATTAGCTACTCTTGGTGCTGCTGTAGATGAGATTGCATGTTGAATTCTTAGTGTTCTAGGTAGTTTGAATGCTTGCTATGGCCTCTATGTATCCCTATGAGTAGTTGCTATCAATTTACTAAAGTTTTGTTGACAAATTTTTGTCACCCAAAATTTTTCAGAAAATTGTACGTGGACATGATGAACCTATTTGGAAGGAGCTCTTCGAGGAGGAGATCCTCGGGGGCATCTTCTAGTGACAGCTCCGCTTGCCGGTCATATCTTGAACCAAGTGAAAGTTCTACTCGAGATGCCGCCACCAAAACATGCTTATGGCCTTGCGATGAGTATATGGTGCGTGTGGGTATTAAAGAGGAATTTGAGCAATATGTTCACAATGCCGGTCTCGGTCCCTACCTGGCAGATAAGTGCGAACAACGCCAACTTCTCACTGAATCATTTGTCAAAGGATTTAAATTCCTTCCCCGTGAGTCTAGGGTGTCATTTATGTTGTATGATAATCCATTTACCATCTCACTAGAAAATTTTGCTTACCACTGCGAACTTCCATTCTGGGGTTCGCTTGATGAGCCGCCAAGGGCTGAGTATCAAACATTCTTATCTAGTCTTTGTTACGGTGAGACGAGAGGAGTGACACAAGGTAGAATAAAGAGCATTCATTTTCCCGCAATTCAGTACTTTGCATTATTTAATGAGAAATGTATAGTAGGCAAGCAAGACTGTAGTACACTTTGTGCTCAAGACCTGAGCCTCATACACACCGCTCTCACCGGTGAAAGGAATTATAACCTTGGAGCGATTGTTGCACGCATACTTCAGCATAACGCTAACAGTGGCTGGTTCTATTGTGGAATTTATGCCACGCGCTTAGCACGAGGGCTTGGTGTTGCACCTTTTCCCTTTGACCCTATCCTACACACACGCAGTATTTTGATTTTCACACCTTAAAAGATCATAAGATTCTCTAGGGTAAGGTTGACAACTTCACCTATAATTTACTATTTAACCAAACGTCTGTTGTGCACACATATTTGCCCGCGCCTGCTCTTTTTGACTATCAAAGTAAAGGAATATATTTTGTTCTTCAGAGCGAGGCACGAGCTCACAACATAGCAGTGGAGGCAGCACGGCAGGCTGAGGCATCTGCACCGAGAGCCTCTGTGAGCTACCACGCCAACTACTATCCAGGCTACTGATCGACTACCAAGTTAGGACAAAGGCCTAAGCTTGGGGGAGTACGTGTTCTCACCGACATTATATTCATGTCCACTTATTCATATTGTCGGTGTTCACACTTTTTCATCGTATCATCCATGCTTAGATATATTTTTCTTGCTTTCTTCTTGTGTGTTTGAAAATTTTAGAAATAAAACCAAAACAACTAGTTGTAGCTAGTTTACTTTCTATGCATGCTTAGTTGTAATATTAATATTAAAAAGAAAACCCAAAAAGATTTCCTTGTTCTTCTTTTGCTTGTTGGGAGCTATCCCGTGTAAATAGTTTTTCTCGTTTTTGCCTTTCCCTTTTTATTTGCTTGATCAAGAAAACCAAAAACTCCAAAAATATTTCAGTGTGTTTCTCTGAATTTCTTTTCTTTTTATTCGAGTTGTACCAAGGAGAAGACCACGATGAAAATGTTCCGTGGCTCTCTTATGAATAACTGTTGAACTAATAAAGAGCACATTTTACCTTGTCTTCTCCTATTGAATAAAATGTTTGCAGATACCAGCTTAGTCCACGGCACTCTTGCACTATTATTATTTTCACATCGTTTGGCCATGAAAGTGAAAGGCAATAATGAATATATTCGATGAATTGGCCGTGGCAGAGAGAAACTGGTATGAACTCGACTTGTTCTGTTTGTGTAAATATGTTTAACCTAGTATCCATGATTCGGCCCATTATGATTAAACATGTTTGCATTGACAATTAGAGATTATAGTTTCTCATGCCATGCGTAAGTAGCTGGGAGTGACTAATGATTTATCTTGGATATCAACATTGCGTTAAAATGATTGTGATGTAGTATGATGATATGGTATCCTCCTCTGAATGTTTGAGTGGCTTGACTTGGCACATGTTCATGCATGTAGTTGAATCAAAACCAACATAGCCTCTATGATATTTATGTTCATGGTGATCATATCCTACTCATGCTAGTGTCCAATGTTACTCCTCGAGCGCCTTCTCCAGATCGGCCGCCTTGGCAAGGGCCGCCTTCAGCTCGGCGTCCTTGTCTTCGGCCGCCTTCTCGGCTGCCTCACGGCGACGGGCCTCGTCCTGACGGGCCCCCTCAACCGTGGTGACCTGGGCCCGCAGGTGATCCACCTCGGCCTGGAGCCAGCCCTTGTCGTCGGCCAGCTGGCCGCGCTGCTGGTCCGCCTCCATCAGGGCTTGCTGCGCCTCTGCCACCTTGGCGGCTTCCGCCTTAAGGAGCTCCACCTCGGCCTCGAGGCGGCTCTTGTGACCCGCCAGCTGCTCATGCAGCCGGTTGGCCTCGTCGGGAGACTGCCGAGCCGTGGCCGCCTCCGCCCTCGCCTGCGCCGCGTCGACGCCAAGACGGCCGGTGTCGGCAACGAGCCGGTCGTAGTGATGACCGGCCCGGAGCAGCCGAGTCTGCCAGAACAGCACCTCGGATGCGAAAAAGAAGGACTCAGCAGAAGAAAAAAGCAAGACTTAAGATTTGGCCCAACTGTTACATAGTTGGCCCGAATCTCGGGGGCTACACCCAGTGGGTGGGCTAGCGCGCCCCCTCTAGAAAAGAGCACAATAATACCTGCGGCGACGCGGAGCTCCTCCTCCTTGGCGGCAAGCCGCTCCTTGAGCTCCTGGTGCTTGCCCAGGAGGCGATTGTAGGCGGCGACTCGGAAGGCGTCGAGATGCTGAAGAAAGCAAAAATCAGAACAAGGCCAACATTCTAAAGATTCGACCCAACTACTACGTAGTTGGCCCGAACCTCAGGGGCTACACCCAGTGGGTGCGCTGGCGCGCCCCAACAAAGAAGAAATTTCAAGAAGACTTACCTGAACGGCGCGCTCCAGGTCGTGCGTCCGCTCCACCTCGGCCTGGGCGAAGGCCTCGAGCCGTTCCGTCCGGCCTCGCAGGCGGCGACTGACGGCGTCCAGCGCTGCCCCCTCCTGGGTCTGAGGCCCGAAGAAAACGGCGCTCCCACTCCGCACCGGCTACAGCACAGCAGCTCGACGCCCTCCCTGTCGGGGCACCAAGGTGTACTCCCCGCTGGCCACTCGCGACGAGGCCAGCACCTCCTCCGATGCCCCTCCCAGCACCGACGACGACCCGGACATCGGGACGCCCTGTGTCGCCGTCCCCGACCCCGACGCCGGGACGCCCTGCGTCGCCGTCCTCGGCTGGCCTCCGGCACCGGCGCCCGCGGTGCCCCCTCCAAAACCGGCGGCGCCTCCGCCGCCGCCGCCACCCGCAGCGTCTCTTCCAAAATGACGCCACCTCCACCACCATCAGCCCCCGCTCGCTCGACCAGGTCGGCCCGTGGTGGGGTGTCATCCTCTACCTCCACGACCTCCTGGTCAGGGATCACCACCTCAGCCCGGCCTCCACGGCCGCGCTCCCTCACCGACGACGGCTCAAAGACCGTCGCCGCCACCACCGTGCCCTCCGGCATCTCGCGCCAGGCCGGCTCCGCGCCGGCTCGCGCCCATGCCGCCGCCGCGTCGGTCCAAGCCTGGGCCGACGCCGCCTCCAGCTCCGCCTCGGCCCTGTTCCTGTCCCGCCAGGCCAAGGCTTTGGCGTCGCTCGGATCCAGGCCGAGGTCCGAGTCGGCCCGTCCCTCCACCTCGGCCGGATCGGCAAGGTCGGACCGGCTCCTGCGGAACGCGGCCCCTTCGGCGGCCGCGACTTCCGCCGCCGCCCTCGCCAACGCGATTGGCGACCTAAAGAAGAAGACAGAATGAGCAGAAAAGAAATAAGACTAGCTCAAGAAAGAAAATCTAAGCGCAAACAAGAGATGAAGCTTACCCTTCCAAGACCGGGACCGGGGTTGGCCTCCCGTGCCCGCCGACGCGCTTCCTCTTGGCCGGCCTCCCGGCCCCGGCCGGGTCTGCCATGCGCTTCGGGGCCCGGGGTTGTGGCGCGACGCTGTCTTTTCCGTGCGGGCGGCTCGGTGCCGCCCTATGCGAAGTCCCGGGTCTGCCCGCGTCGCCGCCTCCCCCGCCCAACGCCACTACACCGACAACTGGCGTCAGCACCGAACGTTCCATGCCGCGGTCAGCAATTCAAGACATATGAAGAAAAACACGAGACTTACTTACACGACGCCCAGCGCCGGCTGCGGACTCGGCCTCCTCCTCCTCGCCATGAGCCGCGGGCTCCTCTGGCGCCAATGGCGCCACCTGCGACAGAGCCCGCTCGTAAGGATGCCGAATCGCATTCAGAAGTACCCCCCGCGTCGCGTCAGGACGGATGAGAAGGTGCGCGACAGGAAAGTAAGGAGACCAGACACTCACCTGCGGCGCCGGGTTCGACCGGCTGTACGACGCCTTGCCGAACCGCCAGTCCTCCCCAACGTTGGCCTTGGAGATGTCATTCACGCTGCATGCGATCTGCTCCGCGGACAGCCGCATCGACCCCATGCAGTTGGGGTCTTGAAGGCCGACCATTTCGCCGATGAGGCAGGAGCGCCCCTGAAGCGGAAGGACCCAGCGCATGATGAACACGACGAGGAGGTCGGTGCCGGTGAGCCCCTCCTACGTCCTCATCACCATCACCCGCTCGCAGAGATTGACGATCTCCTGCAACGTGCGCCTGGGCGAGTAGCCCCAGTTCGTCTTCGCCCGCGGCGGTGCGATGGCGAAGGCCGGAAGGTTGATGCAATCTACACCAAGGTTGCGGACGTAGAAGAAGGAGTTCTGCCACTTCTTGGCAGAATCCTCCAGCGGGATCGTGGGGAAATACGCCCCGACCGCTTCGAGATGATGGCGGCACCGCAATCGGTGAACTCACCGGCCGACGGGCCCTGCTGCTTCAAGGAGAAGAAGCGCGCCCAGAGGTCGATCGTAGGCTCAACCCCGTGTACCCTCGCAGAGGGTGACGGCCGGAGAGCTGGACGATGGCGCCGGCGCCAAGGTGATGCGGCTGGAGCCCGAAGAACTCCAGGAACGCGCGGAAGAAGGTGCTCACCGGCAGCCCGAACCCGCGCTCGAAGTGCGTGAGGAAGACCACGCGCTCCTGCCCATCAGGCTGAGGCCTCTGCTCGCTGCGTGGCAGGCGGACACCGACGTCCGTCTCGCGCGGCAGGCGCCGTGTCTTCCAGATTTGGGTGATGTCCTCGAAGGTGACATTCGAACCCATCCGGGAGCCCGATGGCAGCGACATGATCAGAGGAACAAGAAGTAAGATGGACGGCGAAGGAGTTCTGCTCGGAGCAGCGGGCGCCGCAGTGCGTCAGTTGCAAAGAGCGGAGCGAGAGCAAAGGGACGGGAGGGCGCGAGCGAGAATAATGTCCGCCGCCCCCTTGCCCCCTGATTTATAACCCTCGGTTTGAACGTGGGGAAGTGGGATCATCTACACGCGCCTGTTCCACCACCCCGCAATAAGTGCGCACATACATGCGTTGTAACTGCTCGGGAAGAGCAACCGGCCCCCGGACGCCGCAATAAATCCGCGCGCTTGGGCCGACGGCGCGCGGCGGTGGGCCCCAGCCCATCGCCCGGTCCAGTCACGCGTGTGGCCTGTCAGGCCCCTCCGACTTCCGGGCACCACGTGGCGCCCGCGCGAAGCCCGAGGGATTATCCCAAGATTTGGCGGACTTCTCGGTTCCCGCCACGGCCGGGATGCCATGATCCAGTTTCCGAGAAAATGGACACACAGTGGGTGTTGCTGGACCCGGCGCTTGCAGAATCCACCTTGCTTAAGGGAGAAACTTTGAAGGCCCACTCATCCGGAGATGGCGGACCTTCACAGCTTCAAGGACTACTGTCGGGGGGATTGACCCCGGGCAGGCAACGGAACCCGGATCCTCTTCAAAACAACGGGCTGGCATCGCCTCAATACCGCAAGACGCTTGGCCGGGTCGCTCGACCCGGCCAAGTCCCGCAAGCCGGCCAGATTATCCGACCCGGCAAGACACGTCGACTCGGCCCCAACAACTAGCAAGACAGCCGAACCCGGCACGACCAAAGCCTCCTCAACAAGCCAGCGCCACCCGTGGCGTGCTACACAATCCAGCCGCTGGTCAGCTCCCGTCCCATCCAGGCCGTATGATGGGGATGAGACTTCAATCAACAATGACCGAGGCAATAGTGCCTCGCCCATGCGCCTGGTCAGCTGAAACGTGGCAACAGTGCCCCTCACCTACCCGCTGACGAGGGCTGGCGTGGCTATAGTGCCCCCTCCTTCACCGCTGACGACAGCAAGCGGCAACCTGACGGAGAGCATTGTACGCGACTCGACTCGGCCACGCCCTGACGATCGACAAGACGGCGCACAGTCCCCCTTGGCATGGGGCGCGCCCATCCCCGTGGGCACGCCCTCCACCCTCGTGGGCCTCCTCGTGCCCCCCTGACATATTTCTTCCTCCTATATATATCAATATATCCTAAAAACCATCGGGGACAGAATAGATCGGGAGTTCCGCCCCCGCAAGCCTCTGTTGTCACCAAAAACCAATCAGGACCCTGTTCTGGCACCCTGCCGGAGGGGGATCCCTCACCGGTGGCCATCTTTATCATCCCGGCGCTCTCCATGATGACGAGGGAGTAGTTCACCCTCAGGGCTGAGGGTATGTACCAGTAGCTATGTGTTTGATCTCTCTCTCTCGTGTTCTTGATTTGTCACGATCTTGATGTATCACGAGCTTTGCTATTATAGTTGGATCTTATGATGTTTCTCCCCCTCTACTCTCTTGTGATGGATTGCGTTTTCCCCTTGAAGTAATCTTATCGGATTGAGTCTTTAATGATTTGAGAACACTTGATGTATGTCTTGCGTGGGATAACTTTGGTGACAATGGGTTATTCTATTGATCCACTTGATGTATGTTTTGGTGATCAACTTGCGGGTTCCACCCATGAACCTATGCATAGGGGTTGGCACATGTTTTCGTCTTGACTCTCCGGTAGAAACTTAGGGGCACTCTTTGAAGTTCTATGTGTTGGTTGAATAGATGAATCTGAGATTGTGTGATGCTGTCGGTGGGAACGACACCTATGGGATCACAAGAATCCCTACTACGGTCGCGGGGCGCAGGGTCGTGAGAAGAGCGGATCAAACAGATAGCACACGGTTTCTTTATCCAGGTTCGGGCCGCGAGGATGCGTAAAACCCTACTCCTGCTTTGGTGGTTTGTTTATCTGTGTTCTTGAGCTAGCAATGGGCGTGAGGAGCTCCAAAAAGCTGAATCCTCCTCCTGGTCGCCTTGGGCCTCCTTTTATAGGGAAAGGGGTAGCCACAGTCGCACACAGGAGGTGGAAAGGGTATAGTGATGCGAGTTTATCCCTCGCACTACATGACAGGGCGCCTTTAATGCGTCTTGCTTGGGTGTCCTTGCTTTATCGGGGGCGGGGGAGAGCCCTGTCTTGTCCGTAGCCACTCCCTTTCATGTCGACACTTGCCCTGGCCAACGGTGCCCGCGGTGCCATGTAGGCAGGCAGGCAGCTGAGGTGGCGCTGTGGTGGGTCTCCACGAAGATCCGCTTGCCACCACGCAGGTGCCTGCCCAACTGGTTGGGTCGGCAGCTGCATGCGAACGGTGGTGGAGGTTTGATTGGCGTGGGCCTGATGGTGGCCCTACGGGTGCTCTTGGCAAGGGCCTCGCCGTAGCCCCGGCAAGGGTCTTGCCGGGGCCCCGGCAAGGGTCTTGCCATGGCGCCTGCTGTCATCCCCGGCAAGGCTCTTGCCGGGGGCCTTGTGGTCCTCCTTGGCTGGGATCCCGCCAAGGGTCGTCGGCGTCGATAGTGTGTATCTGATCTTGAATGTCTTCACAAAGATCTGCATGCCACCACGGGGATGTCTCCCGAATCCTTGCCCCATGGGGCAGTGGACTCAAGGGTGACTCGCTCCGTAGGTGTGGGCGAGCTGCCACGGCAAGGGTCTTGCGGGTTTGTTAAAACCGCCTCCCGGCAAGGATCTTGCCGGGGAGTCCGCTTCCCCTTTGCTCTTTGTGGTCTTGGTCTTGGCGTCGTTACATTCGTTTCAAGCTTGGCCTTACCTTGGCTCACCTCCCTTGCCTTGCTTTCGGTGCGGTGGTGCCAGCGGCTCGGCTGCCCGTGCATTATAGGGGTACAAAAAGTGTACCCCTCTTTTTGTACACCGACAGGAGCCCCTGGGCCTGGGCCACACGTAAGAGCAATCGCGTCGTTGGGCTAGGCCCAAAAACGGTGCGCGAGCAGGCGGGGTGGTTTTTACCGCGGTAAGTCTCTTCGCGCACTGCGCTTCCCACGCCTCCCGCGCGTGGCTTGGCATGGGGAGGTGTGCGTGACGTGGGCGGCATGCGTGGGGCTGAGCTCTGCGCGCATGCGTCACGTCACAGTTAATGTGAAAGGAGGCGGCCCGCGTTTTCCCCCATAAGAAGGAATAACCGTGGGCGCGCTGCTCACTTTCTCCTCTTCCCTCTTACCTTTTCCAATCTCAGAGCCGCCGTTTCCTCTCTTCCTTCCTTCCTAAGCTTTCGCCATCGCCCGCCGTCGCTGCTTCGCCACCCCTCTTCCTCAATCCTCTGGACCTCTCGGCCGCCATGGCGCCCAAATCCGCCAAGGGCAAGGGGTGGCTAAGGGCCCTGGGACCGTGGAGCCGCCGGAGAGCGCGCTGTCGGGGGACCGGACGAAGTCCGCCTTCTTCTTCCCTCGTCGGTTGATGTTCATGAGCTCCGGGCCTCCTTCAAGCCCTTATGGGGAGTGAAGACGGGGGGAGAGAATTCGGGGCACCCGGCGACGCGCGTCGTTCCTGCCGTTTGCGGCGATCCTGCTCCAAATCGGTATCCCTTTTTTGTCAATTACTTTTCTTGTGGGTTATGCCCCCCTTTTTCCGACTTCTTCTGCGACATCATGCATACCTTCGGCTTTCGCCTCTTGGATTTCACTCCGAATGCGGTGGCTTGCACAGCTCTCTTCACATCTTTGCAAGGGCTTTGCCGGAGTGCAGCCCAACACGGCACTCTTTCGCCATTATTTCTCCCCTCGAATCCAGCCCAGAGGCGCCGTCTCTGGATGTGTCGCCTGGATCCCAAGATCCAAGGGGGCGTACCCGGACGGTGCCATGAAGGAGAGGTGGGAGGAATGGCGTGGCCGGTGGTGCTGGATTGAAGAAGAAGACCCGCCGGAATTCTGCAAGGTCTGCCGAGCGCCGCCGGTCCGCGGCAGCGATTGGAGTGATGTCGATGCTGCCGACGGGAGGCTTACTGTCGCCACCACCAGGATCCTCTGGCTGACCCAGGCTGGGCTCACCCTGGAGATGATCGTGGCGGACTTCATTCGCCGCCGGATCGCCCCGTTGCATAATAAGGGGAGGCCAGCCTGGCCTTTTACGAACCCGGCAGACATCATGCGGCTCCGCCCTGGCCTCGACCACAACTTCGCGGTGATGGCGCATGCCCACTTCTGCCAGCGGCTTTTCCAGCTTGATGTGGGTCGCGACGGCGAGGTCGAATGGACCGGCAAGGCCGCGAGGGCTGCCACAAAGGTCGGCAAGGCCGTCAAGGGGCCGTTCTTCAAGTTGCCAGTGGGGGTGGTCCCGTTGTGCAATAACTCACGCCGGTCTGAGATCATTGCTATGATGCCGGACTGCAACACGCACGGCCCTGTCCCGAGCTGGAAGGAGCCGACGGACGCAGATGTGCAGCAATTCTTCGACTCCTTGACCGAGGTATACGTCAATGCTGACGTCGAGCGGTGGCTTGTCATGGACACCACCCAGGCGGAGCTGGACTACATCGCCACCAGGGCGAGGGAGGCACAGCTTGCCGTGGAGGCCGGCAGTGTCGGGGGCGTGGAGGACAAGGCCGCGACGGCTGTGGAGGAGGAGCAGTTCTCCCTGTGGGCGGCGGCCACCGAGGAGGTCAGCAGCACCGACGTTGGAGCTCCGCTTGTCGAGGACGCGGCGGACGAGTCGTCGGAGGAGGAGGACGTGGCGGCGGGCTCGACGCCAGCCAGGGGAAGAGGGCGAGTCCTGCGGTGGTCTGGCTCCGGCGAGCCGGTCCGGCCCGGCAGGGCTACGCGGCCTCAATTGACCCTGGAGGGGTCCGGGCGCCACACGAGGGCCACGGCAGCGAAGGGGCTGACGAAGGCCGCTGAGAAGAAGAAGGCGACAACCCCTTCCTCACCCGGGCGCGCACAAACCCCGCCGCCTTCTTCGCCTCCTCCGGCAAGCGTCGACTCGGATGATGATGTGGAGCTTCCTTTTGACCTCGGGCCTCTCAGCCCGGAGAGGAAAAGGAAACTGGTGGAAGAGGAGGAGACGGATGATGAGTAAGTACTCCGTTCCTTACGGTCATTTCCATTTCCGCGAATCGGGTCGCTTGTCTTGATCCATTTTTGCTTTTGCAGGGAGGCAGAGACGTTGGCCCAGAGGTTGAAGAGGGCGAGGACCTCGGCGAGCAGTCAGTCCACGACTGGGGCTTCAAAGACAGCACTGGTTGTGTTGAGCAACCCGGACAGCAGCCCCCGGCGCAGCCCCCAGCGTAAGTTCGTCACCCTCTTCTTACTCGACATGTGGTAGGCGCTCGACGCTATGATGCTGACCTTGCCAGGTTTGTAGGAGGGGAGCGGCAGCAGGAGGAGCCACAGAGGGCTACTCCCAACACACCACCCCCATCGACTAGCCGCCGCGGGGGGCGTCCCCGGCAAGGGCATCAGGCACGGAGCCCACACCCATGGAGGAAGAGGGGAAATTGGGCGCCGGTGACTCTGCCACGGCGCCAAATGCTGGCGGGGAGGGGACTTCTGCTTCACAGCCTGGCACTGGTGAGTCGCCTGTCCTTCGTCTCTGTTTTCCCCTTATTCTTTTCTTGGGTTCATTGCTCCCATTGCTGCCCAGGCCCTCTTTCAACAGACATGGAGGACGTGGACACTGTTGTTGGAGACATTGCTGAGGAGGCTGCGGCGGAGGCCAACAGGATTGCCGCCGAGGAGGCCGCCAAAGATGCTGATGAGGCCGCCGCTGACGAAGCCGCCAAGGGTGCTGCCGAGGACGCCGCCGTGGGGGCCGCCAAGGCAACCGGCGAGGCTTCTGCCGAGGGCGCCAACGGTGGACCTGCCTGCGAGGCCGGCAAGGCCTCCGCCGAGGAAGAGGTGGCGGGTGACCAGCCTCCCTCCTCCTCAACCTCGGGCCCCGGCAGATATCTGAAGGTGGGCGACAATCTTTTCATCCATCTTCCAGGGGCGTCAAGCCGAGCGCCCGCTGAAGGGGAAGCTTTTGACAGTGAGGTGCTTGCTGCCACCGGGCTTGAGGTGGTTGATGAGCCGGGCATTGGCGGCGATGGTTCTCCAGAAGAGCAGCTTTTCCGCGCCATGGGGGCCGATTTCCGGAAGCTCCAAGTGCTCTACCGTGCCCGCCTGGACAAGGTCAAGTCCAGGATGGCAGCAGTGGACAACGCAGAGGTGGACTTCAATGCGCGCGTCGCTGAGACGCAGACCTGGTTCCACCAGACTCGCAAGGAGCAGAGGGCCTTTCAGGAGGAATTGTCCAAGCGCGATGTGGAGCTCACCATGAAGATGGCCGACATCGAGAAGGCCCAGGAAAAGGCGGCGAACTTGGCTGCTGCGGCCAAAGCCGCCCGGAACCAGCATCAAGCCGCCTTGGATTCCCAGGAAGAGGACCTCTCCGCGCGTGAAGCGAAGCTTATCGCAACGCTCCGCGGTAAGGATGAGGAGCTCGAGGCCCTTGTCGCGCGATGGACTCGCGAGCTGGAGCAGAGGCACAAAGAGGCACTCGATGCCCAAGCTCTGGCCCATGCCGGCAAGGTGAAGGAGCTGGAAGTAGAGCGGGATGAGCTGAAGGAGCAGGACCTCAAGCTATCCGGCGAGAAGAACACGCTCAACCGTGCCTTGATAGAGGCGCAAGGAGCAGTCATCAGCAGGACTGGGGAGCTCTCCGACGCGTAGAACTCCATCAGAGACCACAAGCTGAAGCTGGAGAATCTCGAGAAGATGTTCTCGGAGAGCAGGGCTCGGGAGGAGACCTTGATAAGGAGCCTCGAGCAGGAGAAGCAGCTGCGGGCAAACGAGGCCGCCTCCCACCAGGAATATGTGGTCGGTGAGAACAGGTGGATCAGCCATCTGGAGGTCGTTGCCGGCAGGGTCACCTTGCAATTGGCCACCATGGGGATGCCAAACGTGAGGTATGCCCCCGAGGGCAACGGGACCGTCAACGCCAAGCTGACCCAGTTTTTCGAGGGCGTACTCGGAGCCTTGGCCTATCTTCACTCCAACAGGACGGCCACGCTGGCCGAGGAGGCCCGGCGACTTTGCCGGAGGGTCGTGACCAAGGTCCTCACCAAGATGGCGTACTGGAATCCCGACCTTGACTTTGCGGCCGCGATGAAGAGCTTGCCGGATGGTGTTGACCTCACAAGCCCATCACCGACTGCATCGACGAAATCAAGAGGGTGGAAGGCCAGCGCCAGGATTAGGCATCCCGTTCTTCTTCGCCGCTGTGGGTTCCCGACCAAGACAAATTTTATCTTTAGTTAGAACCGCAGCTATGACGTGATGTAATATAACTTCGAAGTACTCTTAATTTTCGTGCATGTTATTTCCCCGTTCAATTCCTCTTTGTATTCGTGCCCCACGTCGATCGGGTAGGCTTGCCGCGCTGAAGCCCTAAGCGGCGTTTTGGGGACGGATCCCTGTATGCGTGCAGTGCACGCGTCTTGCCGGACGAGCCACCTTCCCATTCCGAACGCGGCCGCTCGAATTGTCGAGCTTGACTCGAGTCAGAATCGAGGGCGTTGTTGATCGCGGAAGGTTACTCTGCCATTCTCGACACAGACGCTTGAGCTGTTGAGCGGACTCGAAACAGGGCAAGGGCATTGCCGATCGTGGGAGAGCCCCCTGGCGTGCAGGTTTCTCATACAAAGGTGCGACATCTCCGGGGGGAATAACCTCAAATAAGAAGGGTAGCACAAATAAGGGTTCAGTGCAACTTAGCTTCTGTTTGCGATCGCTCGAGTGTCGATCTTCTGGCCTCCTTTCTTCTTCAAGGGTCACGAAGATGAAGGAGTGCCAGGCTAACTGCTAAAGCCGATTCTCACAACTGCGCCCCCTACCTGGCGCGCCAAAGATGTCGGTGGGAACGACACCTATGGGATCACAAGAATCCCTACTACGGTCGCGGGGCGCGGGGTCGTGAGAAGAGCGGATCAAACAGATAGCACACGGTTTCTTTATCCAGGTTCGGGCCGCGAGGATGCGTAAAACCCTACTCCTGCTTTGGTGGTTTGTTTATCTGTGTTCTTGAGCTAGCAATGGGCGTGAGGAGCTCCAAAAGCGAATCCTCCTCCTGGTCGCCTTGGGCCTCCTTTTATAGGGAAAGGGGTAGCCACAGTGGCACACAGGAGGTGGAAAGGGTACAGTGATGCGAGTTTATCCCTCGCACTACATGACAAGGCGCCTTTAATGCGTCTTGCTTGGGTGTCCTTAGTTTATGGGGGCGGGGGAGAGCCCTGTCTCGTCCGTCGCCGCTTCCTTTTGTTTCGACACGCGCATACAGCCAGCGGTGCCATGGTGCCATGTAGGTAGGTAGGTAGCTGAGGTGGCGCAGTGGTGGGTCTCCACGAAGATCCGCTTGCCGCCACGCAGGTGCCTGCCCAACTGGTTGGGTCGGCAACTGCATGCGAACGGTGGTGGAGGTTTGATTGGCGTGGGCCTGATGGTGGCCCTACGGGTGCTCTTGGCAAGGGCCTCGCCGTAGCCCCGGCAAGGGTCTTGCCGGGGCCCCGGCAAGGGTCTTGCCGTGGCGCCTGCTGTCATCCCCGGCAAGGCTCTTGCCGGGGGCCTTGTGGTCCTCCTTGGCTGGGATCCCGCCAAGGGTCGTTGTCTTCTATCGTGTGTATCTAATCTTGAATGTCTTCACAAAGATCTGCATGCCACCATGGGGATGTCTCCCGAATCCTTGCCCCACGGGGGCAGTGGACTCAAGGGTGACTTCGCTCCATAGGTGTGGGGCGAGCTGCCACGGCAAGGGTCTTGCCGGGTTTGCTAAAACCGCCTCCCGGCAAGGATCTTGCCGGGGGAGTCCGCTTTGTCCCCTTTGCTCTTTGTGGTCTTGGTCTTGGCGTCGTTCTGTTCCTTTCGAGCTTCAGCCTTACCATGGCTCACCTCCCTTGCCTTGCTCAAGGTCGGTGGTGCCCTGCTCGCCTGCCAGACAGTTATAGGGGTACAAAAAGTGTACCCCTATTTTTGTACACCGAGAGATGCATATCGTATAATCATACCCACGGATACATGATGTGACATTGGAGTATCTAGGTGACATTAGGGTTTTGATTGATTTGTGTCTTAAGGTGTTATTCTAGTATGAACTCTTGAATAGATTGATCCGGAAGAATAACTTTGAGGTGGTTTCGTACCCTACCATAATCTCTTCGTTAGTTCTCCGCTACTAGTGACTTTGGAGTGACTCTTTGTTGCAGGTTGAGGGATTGTTTGTGACATCCCTAGTTCTGATCTGCTCTTGGTTAGTTAGTCTTGTGCTGCGTCATGTTTAAATTTCTTTTAAACCTGAAATGGGGATTGCTCAAACCCTAGCACCAGATCAAATCAACTAGGTTCAAATAAAAATATTCTCAATGGACCCATAATGCCCTTCGGAAAAGTTCATCATTTTTGCATTGGACTAGAACCTCTCCCAAAAATGGTGCACATTTTTCTAGACCATTCTGGATTTTTGAATTAAATCATATGGTATTTGCATTTGGGCATTTAATTGCTAAATAATATTTTAAATCACAAACTGAAATGTTTGCTGTTGGAAATATTCCAAACAGTGACATTGAGCAGTTTCATGATTTTTGCAAGTGCCTAGCTATTTTTAATAAAGCCCAACAGATACAGAAATATAGAAAAACAGAAATAGAAAAGGGAAGGAACAGACCTTACCTGGACTTACCTTGAGGTCCACCAGAGACATCAGCCCACGTGCGCAGCCCACCTAACCGGCCCAGCACTGCAGCTGGCCGGCCCAGCCCACCACCGCCTTCCTCCCTGTCGTCTTCCCCTTACCAGGAGGACGAGCGCATGGCCGGCGCGCGCGAGCACGCATCCGGCCACCTCCTGCTTGCTTGCCATTGCTGGAGTCGGCCCCGAGCGCCACGTGCATCGCCTGACCCTCCTCTGGAACCCCTCCACTCTCTCCCCAAGCTTCTCTCCCTCCCTGGCTCTCCTCTCGCACGCACCCGAGAGCCACCGTCGCTGCCGCTCGCCGCTGCCGCGCCCTGAGCCTTCCTCGTGCCTCTCCGACGTGACCTCGAGCTCCGCCGTGGACCCATACGCCGTCTTCCCCGAGCCACGCGACGGGAAGAGCCCCGGAGCGCCGTCCCCGACATCTTCTTCCTCCTCGGGCCACCGAGATCGCCCGCGACCTCCCGTCGTCACCAGCCCCTCCCCGAGCACGCAGAGGCCTCCGTTCAACTCGTTGTGAGTTTCTGCGTCTTTCCCCTTCCTTCCCGACCTCATCCCTGCCCCGTAGCAGCCGATTCCACCGGAGCCGCGAGCTCGGCTCCGCCGGCCATGGTGTCACCGTGGCCAGAGCCCGAACCAGCCGCTCCCGCATGCGTCATCGTTTTCCTCACCTCCCCAGGAGCATGTATCCACCACCAGATCCTCCTCCCGCGCACCGTAGCGCCAAACCCGACCCCGCCCGAACTCCGGCCGCCGCCAAAGCTCGTCGCCGGCACGATTCCGGCGACCCCCGCGTCCAACTCCCCTGCTCCTCGATGCGGGCAAGCAAGGGCTACGCCCTGGTGCCCTCGGCACGTGCAGCCGACGCCCGTAGCGCGATTCCGGCGCGCCTCCGCCGCGCTGGATGGTCGCCGCCGGCCAAATTCCGGCGTGCTGACGTGGCCGCGTGATTAGTACTAAGCACCACAACTAAACAACCACCTGAGCCAATGACAGCTGGGCCCCACGCCCTAACTAACCCAGGTTTTATTTGCGTTTAGATTAAACTAACCCCCATGGGCCCCACAGGTCAGTTTGACCTGGCCACGTCACACGTTGACCGACCCCACACGTCAGTATTGACTTGCTGACGTGTCTGTTGACCCGGCCCCACCTGTCATTGACACTAACCAGCCCCAGTCACTGACCAGTGGACCCCACTGGTCAGGTTTGACCTGGACCCGCCTGTTGACCTGCTGAGGTCAGCATGACCTAATGCTGACGCAATAACTCATTTTCTGGAATTACTATTATTCAGGAAATTCCAGAAAATGATCTAAACTTCTAAAATCCATAGAAATTCAACCGTAACTCCAAATTAAATAATTTATATATGAAAAATGATCAGAAAAATCCAATCTATCCATCTGTACCACTTTCATGGATGTTAGAACAACTTATAGCTGCTGTTTAGCACAAATCATATAGATGGCATTTAAACCTTCACATATGGAGTTTGCATTTGAATCTTGGATTCAAACCAACTTCATTTAACTGGCTGCTAGTTGCATTAGCTCGAACCACATCATATTGCCATGTCACATTCATGCATCATATTGTTGCATTGCATTGATTGTGTTCTTCCTTGTTTGCCGGTAGTTGTCCCCTCTCGATAGACGTGGTTTCGACGATGAGATCGATGACACCGATGAAGAGCTATAATATCTTCAGAAGTGCCAGGCAAGCAAAACCCCCTTGTTCATTCTGATACAATCCTACTCTCTCGCTCCTGGTCTCTTTTACTGCATTAGGACAACAACGATTCATCTGTTACTTGCTGCGGTAGCTGAACCCCTTTATCCTCTGCATGACCTGTCATTCCACAGTAAATAGATGAAACCCACTAGCATGAGTAGGAGTTGTTTGAGCCCTGTTGTGCCTACTCATTCATGCTTGTATGTCGTGCTTGCTAATGCTTAGAGTTGATTCAGGTCTAATTCATCGGGGATGAATCGGAGGTGTGTGAACATGTCCTACTGTGTGGGAGCTAAGTGTATGAACACGATTTCGTAAAGGTAGTGGTGAGAGGCCATGTAGGAGTAGATGGTGGGTTGTCTCATTGAAGCCGTCCTCAGGAACTGAGTTCTGTGTTTGTGATCCATGAACAATTACTACCACACATTGGGTTCCGGTAACTCGGCCCCTCTCGGCTTATTAATCGCCTCGATCTCTGTTTGGTGCCTCGGGAACCCTGCTCTCATCGTTTGGGGCCGTGAGCGACATCCCGGCCGTATCTCCTTGCGGATGGAACCCGAATAGGCGATAAACCTGGACTAGAGACTTGTGTGGTTAGTCAGGTCGTGGCCGACTCCCTCGCCAGGCTTCCGCTTGAAGGTTGCCAAGATACACGACGTGTACATGGTGGTAAGTGGCGAGAGCGTGTGTGAAGAAGTACACCCCTGCAGGCTTAACATCATCTATTCGAATAGCCGTGTCCGCGGTAAAGGACTTCTGGGTTGCCTATAACAGTTGATAGACAAGTCAAAGTGGATACTCTAAAATGCGCAAGATAAGCGTGAGTGCTATGGATGGCATTCTCGTAGGGAGACGGGAGCGGATCCATAGTGGTGTATTGATATGGTGAATATGTGGACTCGTGTGCGCCACCTCAAAAGAGTTACTTGCAGTCATAGTTCAGGATAGCCACCGAGTCAAAGCTGGCTTGCTGCAATCAAACTCCACCACCCCCTTTGTTGATATTGATGCATATGTAGTTAGTTCTGATGTAAGTGTTGCTGATTACATTTGTACTCACGTTTGCTTATTTTATGTTTTGCAGAGAGACGTCAGTCTCGCTAGTAGTTCCGCGTGGACTTCGATGTTTAGCTTGATACCTCAGCTACGATCTTGTGCCCTCGGCAGGATCTGGTAGATAGTCAGGCTTCTCAGCCTTTTTCATTTGTAGATGTCTATACTCGGACATGTTAAGCGTCCGCGTGTGATTTGAGTTGTATGCTCTGGATGTTGGGTCATGAGATCTGTTGGGGATATAATTACTGGGTGTAAACCGCCCTGAAGGGGCCGGGTTACCCTCGTCCATGATCAGGGCCCACGAAGGCACGAGGCCCAGAGCCCAGAGGCGGATTAGGATCCATAAGTGTAAACCGCCTTAGTCATGTAAACTTGTGCTGCAAGATAAGAAAGAAGAGACCGAGCCGGAGACTGGTATGAGCCGGATCGGGACTCTGTAGGCCGGCCGGGCGTCAACCCGTGTATATAAGGGGACGACCCGGCGGCGGTTTAGGGACAGACAATTCGAGGCTTAAGCGGTTATTGCTCCCTAGTCGCCGAAATCACATCAATCCCATCACAACTAGGCGTGAGGCTTTACCTTCATCGAAGGGCGAACTAAGTATAACTCCCGTGTCTTTGTGTCCGCTTTAACCCCTCTGAGTTAACCCGTGCGATGGCCTGCGACTAAGTCCTTTCACGAGGACATCTGTCGTGACCATTCCACGACAGCTTGGCGCCCACCGTGGGGCTATCGCGCGATGGTTTGATGATCTTAGGGGCAAGTTCGAAGGACTCGAAGGCTATGTTGTGGGCGGATGACTAAGAGTCGTCATGGCAAACTCTACATCGACGATGCAAACTGGGGCCCGAGGCGGCTCGATTGAGTACGGGTGCGGGTCCCCTTTGGTGGCATACACGTGTTCATCGGCAAGATCGGCGAGCCATGGCTCGGGCCGGACATCTGCACCGACCTCGTCGAGACGGCCCAGGCGAAGAAGAGTCCTGCCACAGCTAAACCGGCTGTCAAGCGTGCTTTAAAGCAGTCGTCCACGGAGACGATGAGGGCGGATCAGCATCTGGCGGCGAGACCGTTGTCTACTCTGGCGACGAGTCGTCAGCCGGAGAAACCGAGTCTCTGTACCAGCTGCAAGATGGCCAGATCGGGGGCTGTTCCGACGCTGAGAGTATTCCGGACCCCTTTGATCTACCCAACCGGGTTGGAATCTTCATGGCCGGTACACAAGCAATGCTTCACTCTTCGACCGCGGCGCCCATGATCGCCCGGTTCAGCGGCGATGGCAGCGGGGAAGGAGGCCCTGCGCCCGCCGCTCAAGTTTTATCGAGCTCGGACGCATTGGTTGTGCTCATGGCAGAGGCTAATCTGGCGGATCAGGACCTGCACAACGCGGAGGTTGCAAAGGTGAAGGAATAAATCACTAAAGCTAAAGCGGATCTGGCAGCCGCGGAGGTGAGGATGGCAGCGGAACGGGCCGCTTTGGATGCACAGGCTTATAGGCTCATGCTTTGGATCGTGAGCGTCACATGAAGTCATGAAAAGGAAGTACAGATCCCGTTTGCCTTGGTTTTCGAGGAAGAGAGCTCTTTAATACCCAGGGCGAGGAAGAATCCGCCGCCCGGTGAACCGCCGGAAGCACACAGGGACGGGCGCGCCGATCCGGCCCGTGTGATAGATCTGCCTCGCCATCATGCCCAGCGCCCTGTTGTCTGCAGACAACTCCGGGTCACTACTCCAACCCGATGGATAATCTTGTTGCGGTTGCGGCACGGTTGGAGGCGATTCCAATTGAAGGTGATTCACCGCAGGCGATAGAGACACGCCGGGTAAAGGAGCTCCTCAGAACGGCCCTGGCTCAACAGGAAGTGTATTCATACAGTCGGGATCGGATCCACTCCACCCCCCGCCCAAGCCGGAGTTATAGCCGCGCCCGGCAGACCGGCCGTATCAAGCAGCAGCGCGCAGTCCGCCTCGCGGCAACAACCCGGTGGCTTCAAGACGCTCAAGTGGTGGTGGACCGGGCCAGGCACGTAGGGAGGCCGAGTTAGCAGCACAACATGAGGATCATCAGCTCGCGCCGGTTCGTCCAACCATCTTCGAACCGGGGGTCACGTCTGGCTCTTTGGGGGTGCCTTGCCTCGTCCCCGCTTTACGCAATGTGCGTTTGCCCAAGGACTTCAAGGGGCCACGCAAGGTGCCCAATTATACCATCGATTTGGCTCCAGAAGCGTGGATAGAAAGCTATGAGATGGCCATGGAGATGCTGGATGTGGATGAAGCTGCGTGTGCGAAGTATTTCACAATGATGTTGTAAGGTACGGCCCGTGCTTGGTTGAAGAACTTGCCGCCTTTCGGTCGGTTCATGGACCCGATTACGAACCCGGTTCATTCAAAATTTCAAAGACACATAAACAGCCCATATGCATGGTGGATTTGGCGGCTTGTGTCGAGCGGAGGAGAATCCACAACCCATTGGGTGCGCCGCGTTTGGAGGTTTTTACATTCGGACCGGATCAACCCTGATTCCGCGATCTTAACCCTAGAAGCCAACCGCCGGTTCAAACCGTTGAAGTCAAGCTGGGTCGCATGAAGCGTTTTGCAATGACATGGGCACTCTTATGGGCGTTTTAGTAAAGTATGCCGATTCTGATAGTACCAAGGATCCCGAGTCCGAGGAGGATGACGAAGTAGGGAAGGGAAAGCGAGCAGCAACTCGAGGCCAGCATCGATCGGCGGGTAATGGAGGAAACAAGCGTAAGGCAAACGGTAACATGGGCTTCGTAGCCTACACCAACGCGCAGGACAAGGATCAGCGGCGCAAGGGTAAGCAATCAAACCGGGGCGGTGCGCAAGGTCACAATCCGGATCGTTTGAATTACCTATTGAATCAGCCTTGTCCGAAGCATGGGACGAAGGAGGCACCAGCGAACCACCTCTGGAAGGATTGTTATATTATGCAGGAGTTCAAAATTTCTAATGCTTTCCGGTATGATCAAGGGCCGGCGGCGGTTCAGGAGTCCGCCCGGTTCTGATGGAGGAAATTCGGCCCAGGGTTGGTGGTAATCCGGCGGGCGTAACAATCGGAAGAATCGAGCGATCGAGAACCAAGGGGTTACAATCAACAACAGCAGCGATCGGGTTACCAAAGTAATCCCAAGCGGTTGAGCAGTGGACAGTACCATGTCTTTACCACCAGCTTGACAGGCGAGACCGAAAACTCGAAGCGGGCGGTCGGTGTTGTTGAACCGGCTACACCGCATTACCTCATGGTCGAGCAGCCTATCGTATGGAGCAGAGAGGATCATCCTCCCGGGTTTACAATCCGGGTCAGCTAGCCCTAGTGGTAGCACCTCGGTGGGAGGATACAAGTTTACCAAGGTGCTTATGGGCCGGAGGAGAAGCATCAACATCACGTACTCTGAAACCTTCCGGCGTATGGGGTTAACGGATAGGCATCTCAGGCCGTCCAGCACAGTGTTTCACGGTGTGGTGCCTGGCAAGTCAGCGTACCCGGTTGGTAAGATAGCTCTGGAGGTGGCCTTTGGGGATGAACATGACTCCAGATCGGAAACATTGACGTTTGAAGTGGTGAAAATTCAAAGCCCTTACCATGCCCTGTTTGGGCGGCCGGCTTATGCTAAGTTTATGGCCCGGCCTTGTTATGTCTATTTGCAGCTAAAAATGCCGGGTCACAAAGGGACGATAACGGTTCATGGGAGCCGCAGGATCGCTTTGGAGTGCGAGGAAGGTGATGCGGCTTACGCCGAGTCGGTTTGTGCTACTCTTGAAGAGCTAAAGTATTATAAGGACAATGTTGATCCGCGGATATGACCCGTTGAAGAAGCCAACTACAGCACGATCCGGATTTGAAGTTTAAATCGCGCTGAGACTAAACTTGTTGATTTTGTGCCGGAGATTCGTCCAAGCAGTTCACCATCAGTGCTAACTTGGATCCTAAATAGGAAAAGCAGCGCTCATCGAGTTCATCCGTGAGAATCGGGACATTTTGCATGGAAACCTTCGACATGCCAGGTGTACCGAGGGAACTCACCGAGCACACTCTTAATGTTGATCCCAAGTACAGACCAGAAAGCAGTTTCTTCGCCCGGTTTAACGAGGAAAGGCGCAAGGCCATTGGAGAGGAGGTTGCCGGGCTCTTAGCGGCGGGGTTTATCGTTGAAGTTTTCCATCGAGTGGCTTGCTAATCCGGTGTTGGTCCTTAAGAAGAATGGCACTTGGCGCATGTGTGTGGATTACACAGATCTTAACAAGGCTTGTCCGGCGGATCCTTTCGCCCTCCCCGCATTGATCAGATTATTGATGCTACGGCGGGTTGTGAGCGTTTGAGCTTTTTGGATGCGTATTCTGGATATCATCAGATTAAGATGGCGGTTAAAGACCAGGAGAAGACGGCGTTTATCACTCCTTTTGGAGCCTTCTGCTATGTATCTATGCCTTTTGGGCTCAAGAGCGCCCAAGCAACTTATCAGCGTTGCGTACAGAATTGCTTACACGGACAGATCGGCCGTAACGTGCATGCTTATGTGGATGATATTGTGGTTAAGTCAAGGAAGAAGGAAATGTTGATTGAGGATCTAAAAGAAACCTTTGACAACTTGCGGGTGTACAAGATGATGCTCAACCCGCCAAGTGTGTCTTGATTGTTCCGACAGGCAAGTTATTGGGTTTTCTTGTGTCCAACAGGGGGATTGAAGCTAATCCGGAGAAAATTACGGCTATCACCTCCTTGGCTAAGCCGAAGTGTATCAATGATGTCCAGCGGTTGGCGGGTCGGATTGCCGCGCTAAGCCGGTTTATCAGCCGCCTCGGAGAGAAGGCCATTCCTTTGTACCGGAATCTTTGAAGAAGACGGATCGGTTTATGCAGGAGTTCACCGCCGATGAAGCATTGGAGGATTTAAAGCGGCAGTTGGCCAACCCGCCGGTTCTCGCCGCTCCCATTGACAAAGAGCCGCTTCTGTTATATGTTGCTGCTAATGCCAGGGTGGTTAGCGTAGCCATTCTGGTAGAGCGGAAGGAGGTAGGGAAGGAATATCCGGTTCAACGGCCGGTTTATTACATCAACGAGGTACTCATTGAGTCTAAGCAGCGATATCCGCATTGGCAGAAGCTGGTATACGGAGTTTTTATGGCAAGCCGGAAGCTGAAGCAATATTTTCAAGGGCATCCCATCACGGTGGTCAGTTCAGCTCCCTTGGGCGATATCATACAGAACCGAGAAGCAACTGGGCGGATTACTAAGTGGGCCATAGAGCTTGGGCCGCACGGTTTATGGTATGTACCTCGACGGCGGTAAAATCTCGTGCACTTGTGGATTTCATTAATGACTGGACGGAGTTGCAAGCGCCTGAAGAAAAGCCGGATCATACCTATTGGACCATCCACTTTGACGGGTCCAGACAATTGGAGGGCTCGGGGGCTGGAGTTGTGTTGACTTCCCCACGAGGTGAAAAGTTTTGTTACGTCCTCTGCTTAATGTTCCCATGTACTAACAATGCAGCTGAGTATGAAGCTTTGCTCCATGGTCTCCGGATGGCTAAGGAGATGAATCTAAGCCGGGTTAAGTGCTTTGGTGACTCGGACTTAGTGGCCCAGCAAGTATCAGGTACTTGGGATTCCAAAGATCCACTCATGGCTGCGTATCGTCGGGAGGTGGATGTGGTTGCAGGACACTTTAAAGGATATCAGGTGGACCATGCGGATCGTCGGAAGAACGAAGCGGCGGATGCTTTAAGCCGGCTGGGCTCTCAACGTAAACCGGTCCCGCCCAATGTCTTCCTTGATGTACTGCACAATCCGTCAGTCAAGCTTCCTGATGAAGTAGATTTGGCTACTCCTGATCCGGAGGCTCAGCTGGTAGCAGCCTTACACGTCATTCCGGATTGGACGCTCCCTTATTTGGCATACATGACCCGGGGCGAGTTACCAGAAGATGAGACGTTGGCCCGACAGGTAGTTCGGCGGTCTAAGTCTATGACCATTGTTAATGGCGAGTTGCATCATTGCAGTGTGTCAGGGGCGTTTCAGCGTTGTGTGTCCCCTGAGGAAGGCTATGAGATATTGCGTGAGATCCATGAAGGGACTGTGGTCACCACGCGGTTCAAAATCCTTGGTTGCCAAAGCGTTCCGCCATGGTTTTTATTGGTTCACTTGCCCATCTTGATGCGGAGGATCTGGTCGAGGCGATGTGATGGTTGCCGTAAGTTTTCTAGGCGTGCCCACATACCGGCCCGAGGTGAGGATGATTCCAATTACTTGGCCGTTTGCGACTTGGGGGCTGGACATGGTGGGACCTTTTAAAAGGTCCAAGGACAAGAAAACACACTTGCTGGTTGCAGTTGACAAGTTTACAAAGTGGGTTGAGGCAGAGCCTGTTAGCAAGTGTGATGCGGCCACGGCGGTTCAGTTCATAAAAAGGGTGATCTTCCGGTTTGGATTTCCGCATAGTATCATCACGGATAATGGCACCAATTTGTCCAAGGGTGCCATGAAAGAGTTTTGTGAACGTGAGCACATCCGGCAGCGTTTCTTGATGGCCCACCCGCAGTCCAATGGTCAAGCGAGCGAGCTAATCAGAGATCTTGAGAGGTATCAAACCCGGCTTATGGTCCCTTCTGAGAGGGCCTTGGGTTGTTGGGTAGAAGAGCTACCATCTGTGATATGGAGTATCAATACTACCCCTAACAGACCCACTGGATACACACTTTGTTCTTTATGGTCTATGGAGCGAGGCGGTCCTTCCAGCGATATCCGTCATGATTCACCTCGTGGCAGCCTATGTTGAGGCGGATAAGCGAAGCTGCCTGACAGGGCGCTTTGGATCGGGGATGAGGGCGAGATATGGCGGCTGCTCGTTCGGCGATTTACTAGCAGGATCTTCATCGGTATCCACGATCGCGGGTTAAAACCAGAACCTTTCGGGAAGGAGACTTGGTGCTTGGCTCATTCAAGACCGAACAGATATGCACAAGCTATCCCCACCTTGGGAAGGGCCTTTTGTGGTCAGCAAGAATCTGCACAACGGGTCATACTATCGATTGATGTTCGAGAGCGAAAAGACTCACGCACGTCAGAAGAGGAGGCCAACAGGCCATGGAATATAGCTCATCTTTGACCTTATTATACCTGAGCCATCGGCTCTACTTATGTACATATTATGACAATGTATATATTTTGAATAAAAGCAATAAACGGAGCCCGGCTAAAGCGGGGTATCCGTTACATCAAAATCCGGTTTGGGTACATGGAGTGGTTGTCGCAGCAGCCTCCGGTTTAGCCCTTGATCTTGATTTTCGAAGTTTTGTCATCTGGGGCTTGGTCGTGTCCGAACCAATGCAACACCTTTTGATGGTAAAGCCACCAGATCACTTGGGGACATGGTCACATCTGAACCAGTCACGCCTCTTGGTCGGCCTAAAGGTCATAGAGTCACTTAGGAGCTTGGTCGAACCCGAACCATTGCCATGCCACTTGATCGGCATAATGCCACGGTTTCAGTTGGGGGCCTGGCTGACTCGAACCATAGCTACACCTTATAGGGAGCTTGGTCCTGTCCGACCATGGTAACACCATCTGATCGGCTCAGTAAAGCCTCTTCTTGCAAACGGTTTTATCATTGCCTTTTCTTCCATAATTGGTTTCATAACTATTATTTGATTTTTATTTGACCTTTTTAAACCGATAACATTTTTAAACCGGTTCAAACTGTCAATTAACGGAATTCGGTCCATTTTTAATCCGGAGTTATTTGTTTCGGTTTGACTTTTTCTGTTAACATCCCATTATGGAGTAACAGGGGGCTTGTCATGACCCGACACGGTTTACACGGTAAACCGGCATTATAAACACAGGGGTTCTTTTTCTCCTTTGACGGTAATGGTTTATACAACCTCCGCCTCAAGATTGGCTAAGCCAACTGCATGCCCGGCAATGGCAGGTATTTTTGTATCACAAAATTTTGATCTTATACATCAATATTTTCTTATATAAATATATAGGCGTCACAAGCCGGCTGGCGACATAAGCCGTCGTGGCAGTTTAAGAACTTGTGATTGCAGGCAAAATACATTGAAGGTTTCAATTCTTCAAACCAAAGTATCAGCACCTCCAGCAAAGGTTCTGAGACTAAGGGCATAAAGGCATGTTCAAAAACAAAGTGCTAGCTATGCTATTACAAAGCCTTCCAAGGCCGGTGTTTCGCATGGCGTTATGAATAGCAGTTTCGATGCATCACCCGGCTTGGCGGATTAAGCTTCCTCGCCGGGTTGGCGTGAGGAAGAGGCGTCTGGCGTCGGTTCAACTTCTTCTTCTTCATCACCCAAAGGCGGAAGTCATTGGTGGACGGTCAATCCGGTTAAGGCACGAAGACAGCCTCTTCACTTATAAGCTCAGCCGGATCAACGTCGAGGGCATAAGTGTGCTTACGGGTTGGGGAACAAGGCTACGCATACGGAATGACAAACTCCACCCGCTTGTTGTTCGCGTCGTAGAAAGAGCGGTGAACCGCCAGGTTGGCTTCGGCTGCCAGTTGACTCGCCAGTGGACGCATCTCCTTTGTTATTCGTTTCAGGGAGTCATGATCAAAGGCTTCACCGTTCTCTTGAGCGCTGGGGAAACCCTTGGCTATGTCAGCCGGATCAAGATCCGCTATCCACGCCTTGGCGCGAGTTAGAGTCAGTAGATTGCCAGCCCGGGCCGCGGATCGTTTCAACTCTTCAAGCTGCCCCGGAACCATGGACAGTCGGTCCAGTGTATCTTTGATCAAGGACTGAGTTGCGTTGTCGTACGATGCGGCACATATGACTCGCTGGGCGCCGGTATACAACTGCTCAATCAGCGTGTAAGCGGCCTTGAGCTTCTTCCGCACATCAGGGCCCAGATGAGCAATACGCTTGCCTGCACCAGTTTCAGACAGCTCAGATTAAACCGGCGGAAATATCAAAACAGGTTTACTCAGTGCAAATTTTCTTACCAAAGATGGCAGAGGTCATGGCATGAACTTGGCGCTTTAGTCCGAAGCTCTTGATCACGGTTTGAGAGCTGATTCAGCATCTTCCGCTCGTTTTTCAAACCGGCCTTCTCGGTGTCCCGATTGGCCCGCTCGGATTTATACCACTCCTTCAGTGTTCCATAGTGGCCAAAGCAGTTTTCAATTCATCCTTGGCCTTGGTGGTTTACGCTTGTTGAGTTTCTAGATTGGCACGAAGGTCCTTGAGTTGCACGGTTTCTTTGGTATATCTCATTCTGGTAACAAAGGAAGCACGTTAGTTGTTCCATTATCAAGTCCCAAGTTCAATACAAGTATTCAACCTGGCACTTGGGGGCTAATGGCTAGTTGATCTCAGTTTGCTATGGGGATATAGAAATTAAGTCCCGGTTCAACTATGCTAAGTTGAACCGACCCTTGGGGGCTACAGTACTGCAGTTTAAGGCGTATGGTTTCTATATAAAGTTAAGTGCCGGTTTGACTATGACAAGTTGAACCGACCCTTGGGGGCTACTATGCAGCAAAAGTACAAGGCATAAAACCTTACCTCATAACGGTCCTTCATGCGATTTACCAGACCGGCTTCAAAGTCACGGCTTGTGTAGAGCCGGTTGAGCCGGAGTGAAGTTCTTGGGCGAGAGGTTGTCATAAGGCGATAGATCAGTTTTCCCTTATCTTTGCTCATAGTAGACTCGTCTTTGGTGCTGTGTTTTGCTAAAGCGACACTGTTGGCTAGGAGTGGTGTAGCGGTGCACATCCACGATAACATCATCATTTTGATCGGGCTGGCCAGATTGGTGGTCTTCTTGGGGCTTGGTGTCTTCGTACTCCGGCTCGGCGGTTCAGCAATTACGACCCGCTCTGTGGCCGGACTCGGTGGAGCAGGATGCGAGGTTTCCACTTGGGCCTCCGGTTCAGTTTCTGGCGGATCAGCGTTGTCGTCTTTGTATAACTCGCCAGAGCTATTTTTAGCGACTTCAGGATTTTCGTGGGTCTGCTCTGGGGTCTTCTCCGGGTCAACATCCGCAGTAGGGTCAAGGATTTTCGCTTTTTTACTCAAGCGAGCCTTGGTGCTGCAGTGTTCAGAATTAGAATAAGATAAACCGACCAACGCAAATATAAACCGAATTGGCGGGACAGAAGTATGGTGCTTACCCTGCAGCAACTTTAAGCGGAGGCAGTTGCGTGGTTGATGAACCGCCGGAGGAGTTGGAAGAGGCCTGATAATTGGTCGTCGACGGATTGAGAGGACATCGGAAGAAGCCTTTTAAGGGATAACGCTTTTCAGGAGAATAAATCACCTCTGGACGACGCTTCCGGGTTGGTGTATCTGGTAAACCGGATGAGGTAATCTGTTGACCATCGTGCGGGTCGTCAGCGCTCTTCAGCCTCTTTGTGTCTTCAAGGAAAGATTTGGATTCAAATGAGCATAGGAATGAGATTTTTCACTTTCCGGACGGTATGACGAATTCTATTAACCAGCACGAGGTCGGATTCGGAAGAAAGAAAGATTACCTCGACATGGTCGGCATGGTAACTTCAGATCATCACAGGAGTTAAAATTATCGATAAAAGGAAAAATAAAAGGAACAAACTACAAGTAAGAAGAAACACAAAGTGGAGAGCGGTTTACGCGAATCCCTCATGAGGATATCAAGTTTTACCTCAGCTTCGATTCTTCGTCTTCCGTGGATCGGAAGACTCGGCGGTTTTCCTCTTGCCAACCTTCTTGGTGGCCTTGGACTTTACACGCGGAGCCCGGGCCGGTTTGGTACGCTTCCAGAAGGAGCTGTTAGCCTGAGAAGTAACAAGGATTAACATATATATATATCAACAAGGCATTAATGGCAGAAAAGTGGTGAGTAGAGCCTACCGCTGGCGGTTTGTTGGCAACACAGAATGGAGCCAACCCGGTTTGGCTGCGAGCAGATCGGTTCATCAAGCAGCCTCTTTACTGCCTCTGTGACTTCAAGCTCGATTATTGGTAGCTCGTGGCGTCTTTGAGGGTCTTGGAGGCTGCCGGTGTATTCGTGCATCAATCCGGGCGGCGGCTTAATGGCAAGATGCCCCAAGAAACCCAAAGACGCACAAGGTCCACGCCATTAGTCCATTGGCCATTAGAGCCCGGAGTTTAATGATTTGGCGCCAAAATTCTTCCGTTCCGCGGCGGTCAAACGTAAAGGCAACGTATGATGGTTGCTAAGCCGGTGAGGACGGTAACCCGGCAAGGGATTCTCGTTTTCGGGAGCAGTGTTCCGGCAGTAGAACCAGGTTTGGTTCCAATCTTTCGGATGGCTATGGTGTTTGTCGTGAGGAAAGTCTACTTCCTTCCTTTTCTGGATTGAAACGCCGCCCAGCTCCGTGTTAGGACCATCCGAAAATTCTTGCACGGTTCAAGTGAAAGAAATCCCGGAACAGCTCCATAGATGGTTCTTCTTGAAGATAGACTTCACACAAAACTTGGAAATTGCATATATTTGATACGGAGTTCGGACCAATATCCTGTGGATGGAGCTGAAAACTTGCAAGGACATCCCGAAAGAATTTTGATCCGGGCGGGCAGAATCCCCGGTCTAAGTGCTGCACAAACACAATTACTTCTCCTTCTTGCGGATTGGGAGGGCATTCGTCATCCGGAACCCGCCAGTGGAGGACGTTTTTAGAAGCTAAAGCGCCGGTGGTGACGTATCCGTTGAGTTGCGTCTCAGTGATCTTAGACCGGACCCAATTGCAAGGTGAGAATTGTTTGGCCATTCCGGAAGACTAAACTGCGAAAGGAAAGGAAAAAACGATTCGCCCGTTAAGCAGTTCGTACACATTATACAATGTTAAACCGGCGATTCGGCAGATTTCCGATTCCGGTTTAAGCGAGGACTAATGGAGTGACGGATTGGCTATCAAAAGTCAAACCGCCCAAAGAAGCGAAGCGGGAAATCTACTAAGTATGGCGAAACAGTTTTCACATTCGAATAGAGGAAATTTGGATCCACCGAAGATTCAGTAAGAAAAACTTCTGCGACCTATGCAAGCCTCATAAAGGACAGGAAGGTTCGTGCGTTCTAAACTGGAGGGTCTGAACAAAAAGAAAGATGCATAAAGAGTTAAACTGATGGCGGGCAGTTGCCGCCTGGGGCGTATGGTACGGCTGAATCGTACGGGCATGGCAGGGGCAGGTATGAGGAAATTAAGACGAACACCTATGAACTACGAGATGAACAGGACCTTGAGATCACGGATCCAGGCGTAAAGAGGACCTTACGATCACGCAGAACGCGGATGGCGCCGAGAGCCTCTGGAGCGATCAGGTTGATCTGCTGACACAGCCTTGGCGCTCGAAGGTCGGAGGCCACGGCGGAGCTTCGGAGCTGGGGCGTCGCGAGGAAGAAGAAGCGCGAAAGAAGAAGAGAAAGGGCCTGCCGGTCTATTTATAAGGAGACGGAATAATTAACAAAGCGCGAGAATCGAGGAGCCAAAAGCGGCGGACGGCGCAGCGGTCGCCTCGATTTCCGGGATGGTATTAAATGAAGGGAATCTTACTGTTCGGATTTCTTTATTAAAGATGGCGTCAAAGGCGCCCTGCTGCTGTGGTTGGAAGATGACGTCATGGCGGTTCAAGCGAGCGGTGGTTTACGAAATATGAAGGGAGATTCAGAGTTTCCTGATGTTGAAGATTAACATGAACCGGTTCAAGTCAATCTGGGGCCTAATGTTGGGGATATAACTCTTGGATGTAAACCGCCCTGAAGGGGCCGGGTTACCCTCGTCCATGATCAGGGCCCACGAAGGCACGAGGCCCAGAGCCCAGGCGGATTAGGATCCATAAGTGTAAACCGCCTTAGTCATGTAAACTTGTCTTTGGAAGATAAGAAAGAAGAGACCGAGCCGGAGGCTGGTATGAGCCGGATCGGGACTCATGAGGCCGACGGGCGTCAACAGTGTATATAAGGGGCGACCCGTGGCCGGTTTAAGACGAACAATTCGAGGCTTAAGCGAAGCTATTGCTCCCTAGTCGCCAAATCACATCAATCCCATCACAACTAGACGTAGGCTTTACCTTCATCGAAGGGGCCGAACTAGTATAACTCCCGTGTCTTTGTGTCCGCTTTAACCCCTCTGAGTTAACCCGTACGATGGCCCTACGACTAAGTCCTTTCACGAGGACATCTGCCGTGACAATTCCACGACAAGATCCATGTTTGTAATATCTCGCTCCTCGGAGCCTAATAAATAAATATTTGAGTCGTAGAGTTATGTTGTGATGCCATGTTGTATTTACACATATCGAGCATATTGTGTGTATGTTTGAAATGCTTGGTATGTGTGGGATCCGACAATCTAGTTGTTTATCCTTGGCAGCCTCTCTTATGGGGAAATGTAGTCTAGTGCTTCCTTGAGCCATAGTAGTCCGCTACAGCCAGTTCACCGGAGTCCTGCTAGCCCAGACTACCGCTCGGGGCGCTTGATCGGGCCGACATGTGTTTCACTTTGTTCTTGTGTCTGTCCCTTCAGGGAAATATCACGCGGTGACATCCGGAGTCCTGCCTAGCCTGCTACAGCCCGGGTCTCTGGAGTCCTGTTAGCCCAGTGCTACAGCCCGGATTCACACGCTGCTGACCGACATGCTCGAAGTTGATTCATGTATGCATGTCCCCATGGGTTAGTGCCGCTTTGGGTTCACGACTAGCCATGTCGGCTCGGGTTCTCATCATATGGATGCTAGCGACACTATCATATCGTGAGCCAAAAGGCGCCATAAGCGGTCCGGGCCATGGTAAGGCGACACCCGTGGGAATACCGTGCGTGAGGCCGCAAAGTGATATGAGGTGTTACCGGCTAAATCGGTGTGACTTGGAATCGGGGTCCTGACAGCTTTGGTATCAGAGCCTGACTGCATGTAGGATTACCAAGCCAAACTGGTCGAAGTTGTGTCTAGAAATGCTTTAGTTATGTAAGGGAATTGATTGTGGAAGGGAACGTAAGGCTCTTTTTACTCCTTATACCTCATGGCCTTCGATGCAGGTCAGCCTCTTCTTTTCTCTGAGGATTAAGAACTAGGCCTTCTCATCTATCTATCAGGATGACGTGTTACTAATCCATAGACTTATAGAATTGATAGTTTCAAATCTCAGTTCAGTTTTTACCATTTCCGTATGTTCATAGCTGGTCTCAGAACCTTGATGTTGTGATGTTGAGTGGTCATGCCACTATCTTGCAGGATGTCTCAAATTATTTTGAGCATTTACAACCGTTAAGCTGTCCGAGTCATCCCAAGTCTCTAAATAGTCTGATGCATTTGCAAATCCTTTCTTTCCATTCCCGATGTCCTTTTTGGTCAGAATAAGCACACTAACCAGAGTGTTGAGGTACTCCGCTGCCTCGGCATATATGTTGGAGCTATTATTATGAACCTAGGTGTTTAGGGAGTCACCTAGCAATCTAGCCATGTTTTGTGTTCCCGATTAGTGATGATTACGGCCACCATTCTTGAAAGCATCCCGTGATGCCATTTAATAGTAGGTATTCTATTCCTGGGTTCTTGAACCCGAGATTCACCCTACTTACCTCCTGTTGATAGTGTTTGCTAGTTCCTTTAGGATATTAGTAACTTTGCGATAGTCCTCGAGGTCCATGGTATTTCCTTCTTCCAAATACTATGAACCGCTTATGGCAGAAGTTCCTCGCTGAACTGAAGGATCACAATTAGAGTACTCTTGAGGAGTTATCCATTCATAATTGTGAATCTTCCAGCTCTACCCTTTCCGTATGGGTTATCCGGAAGAAACATGTTGAACTTGGTTCGACATACTAATTTATGCATCCACAACTCAGAAAGTTTATGTTCCTCGAGTTGTTCCTCCTTAGTTGTATTCTGACCCCCGTCTATCAGTTGATAGTCAAGAGTATGCGTGCATTCGTTCATCGGTGCCTATCATTCTTGTGATCCGTAGAGCCATTCTAGTTCAGAATGACTAGGAGAAACAAACTCCAGTACCTCATCCATTTCTAGGATTGGGTCAAAGCAGTTGTATTCCGCAGGTCAAATGCCAATCCAGCTTTTGATTCTGTTCCATGTGGAGTGTTACCATCTTTATGTCAAGAATGTCATGAGAATTGCACCCCCTCTTATGGATTCTTGACGTAGTGATACTTCTCGCCATCATCATTCGCTCCTCGGTTTCGTGTTGTTGCAACCGGAATACCGACAAGTGAACTGTGATGTGTGAAATCGATACTCCTAGTAACCTCGTTGCTTGGTAGTAATTGGACAATATTCTCATTCTTAGCGTGTTGGTTATTGAATCATCATCCTAAGATTGATCGTGCTACCTATTCCTTATTTCCGGTGCACTCTTTGATCAATGAGTTAGGATTATTCAATCCCTTGCTTATTGTTCATTTTGTCTTGCTTTGAAAAGCAAGATTGTTCTCGAGCTTAGTAACATATTGGTGGTTCCTGATTTTCCGGATATCTTCACGGAAGTATCACCAGGTTGTCACCTGACCGCTATGTTGAGTTCGTGATCAAGTTGGTTTCCTTGTAAACCACCCATTCTCCAAGAATCTGTGTTGGATACCCCTGAGCTAGTTGGCTGAGCCAAACAACAACTTGGAGAGTTGGAAGATAAAAGCTTGTCCGACTCAGTTTATTATAAGGGATATCCTTTTGTGTGTGTGTTGAAGAAAGATGATACCTTCACCAATTGGTCCTCATGATCAGTTGTTGGATCTGTTGTTTTGTCGAGACCTTGACTTGAGTATGGGCTATCATCAAGTCAAATCAGAACCAGCGATGTTTGTAATGTTGTCTTACTCGTGGTTGATTCCTCGAGCATACACCGTTATATCTTTTGGTCTGACCAATGCTATCACCGTGTTCACATGATGGTGGAAGTCCAGTGATATGGAAAATTCCGATGAGTTGTTGTTGAACCCATCAGCAGCATTCTGTCTCCCCCATGAGTCGTGTTGAACATCAACCTAGTGTTGGAAACTTGGTAAGTAATGCCTTCGTGTTCCATTCATGAAGCTTATGCTTGGATGGAAGAAGTGACTTCCTCTAATTCACGTGCATTTGATGTAAGTTGCCGCCGTGAGTTCGAGAAAGATTGTTTTTGTTTCCTTTGGAATCGTCCCAAGTCATTCATGCACGTGCAAAGTATTCTATGGTCTGATAGACTGATCATCTTCATTCCATACGTATGCCTAGCACACCAAGCCACTGATTGATTTGTTCAAGGAGAAGTCTCTTCTTAAGAGCAAGACTTATCCAAGGATTTCGATACCCTTGTTGATGGTTCCCCACCTGAACTCGGTAGTGTTTTATTATAAGACTACTACGTGGTCATGCTTGTCTGCGACAGCGTGTTCACATGTATGTAGCAGCAACGGCTCATGTTTTGAAGCTTGCTATCGTAGTTCATTTCCCGAGAATCCCGCAACATCATCTCATCGGTTTGTGTTGCGAACTTTCTTTTTCAGACATGTTGTCTGTGGTATCCTGTTACCAACTAGACCTGAATCTCAGGCAGGTGTGATGGTTGGAACTTCTTCCAAGAAATATGATGTACGTTCCAGTGAAGTGGACGCACCTAGCTGGAAGCACTATTATTGTAGTATCTTGATTAAGCCGTTTGGTCACTCCCCATGAGGATCTCGCATGGCTTATTCCAGAAGTTGATCCTTATGGATTCTTGAGCTCCCGAAGTCCGAACTTTACTTGATGACTATGTTGATGCTTTAAGCATGATCGTATCTAGTACATTAAGGAGAACATTAGAAGCGGGGTGCTAAATGTCTCTCGGTCGGTCATCCAGATTTTGTTTCCTTGGCATTGCTAAGGTGAAATCTGAGAAGGTGTTATCTTCCTTTGCATCTGCATCGTCCATCACTATTCATCATGGTAGTATGATGTGTCGCCAGGATCCTCGGCATGGATGTTGGTAAGACCCTGATGAATATGGAAATGCTCAAGTTCTTGAGGGCATGCTCAGACACTAGGTTATATCCTCGGTGTCATTTGGTATGTGCCTTCCGTTTATCAATTTGTCCTATAACTCTAGTTTCCTTTCCAAACTGAGTATGCCATTCTTTTGAATTCGATCAATTGTGATTTGCCTTAGGCTGGTATAAAGAGTTTCAATGATCTAGGTATCAAAAGTAATTCTTTTTGCCACTTAAGGGAATTATAATACGAGTCACCTCCTCCAAGGTGCCCCGTTGTGGAATCATGGCAATTATCTCCTCGCTACTCCGAAACCATGCACCATCTCTCTAAGCATAGAATTGTTGCCCACCAAGTCAAACCTCGTTGTTTGTTCTTCCATCCCTCTCGATGTGTTTTGTGCCTCAACTCGAGATGTTTCAACATCTCATTCCACGGGTTGATCTTGAGTGCTTGATCTTCGAGGAGATCGTCTCCTATAGAGTTTCTTTCTGTCGCCATCGTGTTGGATGAAGATCTTGAAAGCAAGGAGGTCAAGATCAATTGGAACAATGAACCAACATCTTCGGGAAGGGAAATTGGATTGACAAGATCGTGTTAGCTAGTGTCCCCTCTGTCTTCTCACCTCACGTCTTGAATCTCGGGACGAGATTCTTGTTTAGTGGGGTGAGTTGTCACATCCCTAGTTCTGATCTGCTCTGGGTTAGTTAGTCTTGTGTTGCGTCATGTTTAAATTTCTTTTAAACCTGAAATGGGGATTGCTCAAACCCTAGCACCAGATCAAATCAACTAGGTTCAAATAAAAATATTCTCAATGAACCCAAAATGCCCTTCAGAAAAGTTCATCATTTTTGCATTGGTCTAGAACCTCTCCCAAAAATGGTGCACATTTTTCTAGGCCATTCTGGATTTTTGAATTAAATCATATGGTATTTGCATTTGGGCATTTAATTGCTAAATAATATTTTAAATGCTCAAGTAATCACAAACTGAAATGTTTGCTGTTTGAAATATTCCAAACAGTGACATTGAGCAGTTTCATGATTTTTGGAAGTGCCTAGCTATTTTTAATAAAGCCCAACAAATACAGAAATATAGAAAAACAGAAATAGAAAAGGGAAGGAACAGACCTTACCTGGACTTACCTTGAGGTCCACCAGAGACACCAGCCCACCTGCGCAGCCCACCTGACCGGCCCAGCACTGCAGCTGGCCGGCCCAGCCCACCACCGCTTTCCTCCCTGTCGTCTTCCCCTTGCCAGAGGATGCGATGGTCGGCCGAGCACGCTGGCACGCCGTCTGCCACCTCCTGCTTGCTTGCCGCTGCTGGAGTCGGCCCAGAGCGCCACGTGCATCACCCGACCCTCCTCTGGAACCCCTCCACTCTCTCCCCGAGCTTCTCTCCCTCCCTGGCTCTTCTCTCGCACGCACCCGAGAGCCACCATCGCCGCTGCTCGCCGCTGCTGCGCCCTGAGCCTTCCTCGTGCCTCTCCGACGTGGCCTCGAGCTCCGCCGTGGACCCATACGCCGTCTTCCCCGAGCGACGCGACGGGAAGAGCCCCGGAGTGCCGTCCCCGACATCTTCTTCCTCCTCGGGCCACCGAGATCGCCGGCGACCTCCCGTCGTCACCAGCCCCTCCCCGAGCACGCCGGGGCCTCCGTTCAACTCGCTGTGAGTTTCTGCGTCTTTCCCCTTCCTTCCCGAGCTCATTCCTGCCCCGTAGCCGCCGATTCCACCGGAGCCGCGAGCTCGGCTTCGCCGGCCATGGTGCCACCGTGGCCAGAGCCCGAACCAGCCGCTCCCGCATGCGTCATCGTTTTCCTCACCTGCCCAGGAGCATGTATCCACCACCAAATCCTCCTCCCGCGCACCGTAGCGCCAAACCCGACCCTGCCCGAACTCCGGCCACCGCCAAAGCTCGTCGCCGACACGATTCCGGCGACCCCCCGCGTCCAACTTCCCTGCTCCTCGATGCGGGAAAGCAAAACTACATACGGTGCCCTCGACGCGTCTGACCGACGCCCTAAGCGCGATTCCAGCGCGCCTCCGCAGCGCTGGATGGTCGCCGCCGGCCAAATTCCGGCGTGCTGACGTGGCCGCGTGATTAGTACTAATCACCGCCACTAAACAACCACCTGAGCCAATGACAGCTGGGCCCCATGCCCTAACTAACCCAAGTTTTATTTGCGTTTAGATTAAACTAACCCACACGGGCCCCACAGGTCAGTTTGACCTAGCCACGTCACACGTCGACCGACCCCCTGCGTCGATCTTGACTTGGCGGCGTGTCATTGACCGCCCCACATCATTGACACTAACCAGCCCCAGTCACTGACCAGTGGACCCCACTGGTCAGGTTTGACCTGGACCCGCCTGTTGACCTGCTGAGGTCAGCATGACCTAATGCTGACGCAATAACTCATTTTCTGGAATTATTATTATTCAGGAAATTCCAGAAAATGATCTAAACTTCTAAAATTCATAGAAATTCAACCGTAACTCCAAATTAAATAATTTATATATGAAAAATGATCAGAAAAATCCAATCTATCCATCTGTATCATTTTCATGGATGTTAGAACAACTTATAGCTGCTGTTTAGCACAAATCATATAGATGGCATTTAAACCTTCACATATGGAGTTTGCATTTGAATCTTGGATTCAAACCAACTTCATTTAACGGGCTGCTAGTTGCATTAGCTCAAAACACATCATATTGCCATGTCACATTCATACATCATATTGTTGCATTGCATTGATTGTGTTCTTCCTTGTTTGCCGGTAGTTGTCCCCTCTCGATAGACGTGGTTTCGACAATGAGATCGATGACACCGATGAAGAGCTATAATATCTTCAGAAGTGCCAGGCAAGCAAAAACCCCTTGTTCATTCCGATACAATCCTACTCTCTCGCTCCTGCTCTCTTTTACTGCATTAGGACAACAACGATTCATCTGTTACTTGCTGCGGTAGCTGAACCCCTTTATCCTCTGCATGACCTGTCATTCCACAGTAAATAGATGAAACCCACTAGCATGAGTAGGAGTTGTTTGAGCCCTGTTGTGCCTACTCATTCATGCTTGTATGTCGTGCCTTCTACTGCTTAGAGTTGAGTCAGGTCTGATTCATCGGGGATGAATCGGAGGTGTGTGAACATGTCCTACTGTGTGTGAGCTAAGCGTGTGAACACGATTTGGTAAAGGTAGTGGTGAGAGGCCATGTAGGAGTACATGGTGGGTTGTCTCATTGAAGCCGTCCTCAGGAACTGAGTTCTGTGTTTGTGATCCATGAACAGTTACTACCACACATTGGGTTCCGGTAACTTGGCCCCTCTCGGCTTATTAATCGCCTCGATCTCTGTCCAGGAGTTGCAACTAGTTTCTGGTGTTTGTAGGATATGTGTTGGGGGCCGTGCGTAGCGCTGACCCTAAGGGTGGGCTATGTTGCGGTAGAGACACGAGGCACGGTGTATCGGGACGCCCGTTTGGTGCCTCGGGAACCCCGCTCTCATCGTTTGGGGCCGTGAGCGACACCCCGGCCGGATCTCCTCGTGGATGGAACCCGAATAGGCGATAAACCTAGACTAGAGACTTGTGTGGTTAGTCAGGTCGTGGCCGACTCCCTCGCCAGGCTTCCGCTTGAAGGTTGCCGAGATACACGACGTGTACATGGTGGTAAGTGGCGGGAGCGTGTGTGAAGAGGTACACCCCTGCAGGTTTAACATCATCTATTCGAATAGCCATGTCCGCGGTAAAGGACTTCTGGGTTGCCTATAACAGTTCATAGACAAGTGAAAGTGGATACTCTAAAATGCGCAAGATAAGCGTGAGTGCTATGGATGGCGTTCTTGTAGGGAGACGGGAGCGGATCCATAGTGGTGTACTGATATGGTAAATATGTGGACTCGTGTGCGCCACCTCAAAAGAGTTACTTGCAGTCATAGTTCAGGATAGCCACCGAGTCAAAGCTGGCTTGCTGCAGTCAAACTCCACCACCCCCTTTGTTGATAATGATGCATATGTAGTTAGTTCGATGTAAGTCTTGTTGAGTACATTTGTACTCACATTTGCTTATTTTATGTTTTGCGAGAGACGTCGGTCTAGCTTAGTAGTTCCGTGTGGACTTCGACGTTTAGCTTGATACCTCAGCTACGATCTTGTGCCCTCGGCAGGATCTGGTAGATAGTCAGGCTTCTCAGCCTTTTTCATTTGTAGATGTCTGTACTCAGACATGTTAAGCTTCCGCGTGTGCTTTGATTTGTATGCTCTGGATGTTGGGTCATCAGATCCATGTTTGTAATATCTCGCTCCTCGGAGCCTAATGAATAAATATTTGAGTCGTAGAGTTATGTTGTGATGCCATGTTGTATTTACACATATCGAGCTTATTGTGTGTATGTTTGAAATGCTTGGTATGTGTGGGATCCGACAATCTAGTTGTTTATCCTTGGCAGCCTCTCTTATTGGGAAATGTAGTCTAGTGCTTCCTTGAGCCATAGTAGTCCGCTTCTGCCCGGTTCACCGCAGTCCGCTAGCCCAAAGACTACCGCCAGACGCTTGACTGGCCGGGTATGTGCTTCACTTCGTTCGTGTCTGTCCCTTCGGGGAAATGTCACGCGGTGACATCCGGAGTCCTGCCTAGCCTGCTACAGCCCGGGTTCCCGGAGTCCTGTTAGCCCAGTGCTACAGCCCGGATTCACACGCTGCTGACCGACATGCTCGAAGTTGGTTCATGTATGCCTGTCCCCATGGGTTAGTGCCGCTTTAGGTTCACGACTAGCCATGTCGGCCCGGGTTCTCTGTCATATGGATGCTAGCGACACTATCATATACGTGAGCCAAAAGGCGCAAACGGTCCCGGGCCATGGTAAGGCGACACCCGTGGGAATACCGTGCGTGAGGCCGCAAAGTGATATGAGGTGTTACCGGCTAGATCGATGTGACTTGGAATCGGGGTCCTGACAGCGTTATATGATCAAACTATGTTATTATTGTTGAGAGAACTTGCACTAGTGAAAGTATGAACCCTAGGCCTTGTTTCCTAGCATTGCAATACCGTTTTCGCTCACTTTTATCAATAGTTACCTTGCTGTTTTTATATTTTCAGATTACAAAAACTTATATCTATCATCCATATTGCACTTGTATCACCTTCTCTTCACCGAACTAGTGCGCCTATACAATTTACCATTGTATTGGGTGTGTGTTGGGGAGACAAGAGACTCTTTGTTATTTGGTTGCAGGGTTGCTTGAGAGAGACCATCTTCATCCCTCGCCTCCCAGTTGATAAACCTTAGGTCATCCACTTGAGGGAAATTTGCTACTGTCCTAGAAACCTCTGCACTTGGAGGCCCAACAACGTCTACAAGAAGAAGGTTGTGTAGTAGACATCATATACCGAGGAACCAGAGTTGCCTGCACTGGGAAAGACTCAAAAGGAAGTCTATATTCCCCTCTAAATTGTTACTTGACAATTCAAGCATGGTCAAAGCTGCAAGTTTCCCTAATGTTGTTGGTACTTGTCCTGACAATTGATTACCTGGCAAAGTTAGGAAAGACAATGTGGATAAGTTGCCAAGCGAAGCTGGAATATTACCTACCAATTGATTGCGTGTAAGAGGCAGAAACGAGAGTTCCCGCATAAGACCTAATTCTGGTGGAATCTCTCCTTTTAGACTGCAGTTGGAGAGATCGAGATGAGTAAGACTGGTGAGATTGCTAAGAGCAGCCGGGATTGGGCCAAGAATGTTGTTAGATTGTGAGTTAAGCCAAGTGAGTTGTGATAATTTGGCTAACCATATTGGCACAATGTCCACAAATAAATTGTCACCCAAATCAAGCACCTCTAGGTACCGACATGATTCAAGCGCTGATGGAAACTGACCAGCGAAATTGTTTCTATATAGTGAAATAAAGCGCAATAGTGGGAGGTTAAAACTTTGATTGCTCAAAAATATTCCAGCTAGGTTAACATTATATGCAAATGCCATGATTTGTAGCTTGGACATGTTGTATATGGCTTGTGGTACTAGGCCAGAGAGTTGACTACGCTCTATGTCCAATATCTGAAGCATGGATAATCGTGCAACGACGTGTGGTATAGGACCTGATAGGCTGTTATTTCTAAAACTGATGACCTTCAAGAAAGACGTGTTGTTGAACAAATGTGGTGGTATTTGGCCACTCCAATCATTGCTGAACAAATTAATTACCATAAGGTTGTGCATATGTAGCAGCATCTCAACGGGAATCTGGCCTGAGAGTTGGTTGAAAGCTAGGTCAAGGGACTTGAGCCTTGTGAGGTTCCCTAGGGTAGTAAGTATGGTGTTTGATAGGCTATTTCCTGCAAGGCCAAGATATGTAAGGCGAAGTAGCCTGCCAAGTTCGGGTGGAATGGGGCCTGTGAGGTTGGTGAGGGTGAGGTTGAGAACAGAAAGGAAAGAGAGGTTACCGACATGAGGTGCCACGGATCCAACGAGAGGTGCGTACGGCAACAATAGAGCAGTGACACGTTGCCTATCTCGGCTGCACGAGATGCCGACCCAACGACAGAAAGGAGTGTCGGTGGTCCAGTTGCCGCCAAGGATGCGGAGAGGGTCGACGAGCTGGGCTTTGAAAGCCAGCAGCGCGGCAAGATCGGTGTCACCGCCATTGCCGTTGGTCAGACGGGAAGAAGAAGAAGCCGAGATGGTGGAGAGTAGTATCAGTATAAAGATGAGAATACGGGAAGGTGATGAGAGAGCGGCCATTGAGGGCGTGTTTGGTTGCCGTTTGCTATAGGGCCTGCATCGCATACACTTCTCAAACCAGCCTGGTTGGGCAAAAACAGGCCCTAATACGCCATCTGCAAGTTGTTTGGTTGCCTGCATCTAGTGTCCCTGCATTAGGTAATACCCAAGTGCACTTTGTTTGGTTGCCTGCATTGGCCCGAGCGGCACATGAACACGGCGTTTGGTTGCATACGGCGTACATGTTGTGCTTACCTTGTACCCTAGTTGGTGAGCTTACCCACACATAGCACACCAACGCATACAGACAAAGAATGGCGATGAACTGGGCGAAGATGATGAAGTTCTTCAGCTTCAGCCCAAACCGACGACCCACCTTCACACCTCCAACCTTGCGACTGTCAACAGGGTTGTCATTTTTTCGCACGCACTCGGAGTAAGCTTGTTCTGCTGCCTGCCTAGTCTTGAACCCTCTATGGGTGCTGTTGCTATACGATGCCACTTGTGCACTGGCTTCTTCCCATGAACTATAAACCCCTGGGACCTTACCGATGAACACGGCATACCACTTGCCCTAGCAATGCACAAGAGCAAGAGTTGAAGCAGCAAATCAATGGAGCACACAATTAGCAAGTAAAGTAGCACACAAACAACAATGGAGCAGAAGAGAAGTAAAGCATGCATGACCATACGGCATAGCAAGTTCTTCCTAGCACTACCTTGGTGTTAACCTACCACCACATCCAAAAGAGGGTGTCGTCCTACCACCGCAAGTTCACCATCAGCGTTAGGGGTTATAGTATATACCACCTCACCAAAATATACAGAATATCAAATGGTTTTTGAGCCCTAGCTACACCAAATGTACATCGTGATCGTCATCGTCGTCGTCGTCGCCATCGCCATCGCCGTCGGGGATCATGCACGCTCACAGGCAGCAATACTCTACTAGTAGTGCTTGCCCAGCCAGCTCCTGAGCCACATCACCCTGTGAGCGTCGGACATGGCAACGAACCCAACACCCTGGGCCTTGTTGTCAACTAGGTGGCTGAGAGCTGCCATGAGAGCCTCGTCGCTGAAGCCACCCTGGGTCATGACAGCGCCATACAGGTCAGGGTGGACGTCGAGGGGCTTGCACTCCCTGATGGTTGTTGCCACCTCTTTCACCGCCTCAATCATGCTGCAGAGGACATTGATCTCCTCCTCCATCAGGCCTCCTCTCTTCCTCTTCCTATCATGGACGGGGTCAAATGGCTTGTCGAAGGGCTTCATGGCCAGGCTTGTCGAGGCCATCGAGGACCTCGACGTCCGGGGTCCCAGGGAAGTCTGGCATGGGAGAACCAAGAGGCTCCCCCGAGCCCATGGCATGCTTCCCAGTTGCCAGCCCGAAGGAGAAGATGTGCTGCATCTGGTTGTAGTTCTGTATGGGTGTGTTGAGGAACTCAGCGTCCGTTGGGTGTTCCTAAGAATGAAACACAAGTGTTGTTAGTTACGATTAGGAGTAGGCAATGGTGGATAGTATGAAAAGGAAGAGGGCTGTGAACTAACTGCGACATGGCCGGCGTAGTGCTCTGCCTCCAGAACTATGGAGCAAGTGTTCTCATCCCATGAGGCACCGCTAAGGTCTCTCAGCGTGGACACTTGGATCCATCGACTTCTCCACTTCCTCAGGTGATTGTACACCTGGGTGGCAGACACCTCTTGCCCACAGAACTCGAACACCTGCTTCGCAACGGTGTTCAAGTGCACCTCCTTAAAGCCCTTGTCAGTCCTAACTCCACTAGAGATGAGCTCACACATCTTGTTCAGCATGAACATGGACATGAACTGCTGCCACTTCATGTTGTTCGACCTACCATCCTTCTTTGCCTTTGCTGCTGCTAGCTTGAGTGCAGTGGCAGCAGCAGCAGCAGCAGTAGTAGTTGGCTCAACGAGCACTACTGGCACATAGAGGGAGTCAGAGGCGAACACCTCTGAATCAGGTGCCATCTGGGACATAGGCTGCGAGTCCTCGACAAACGATGGAGCAAACTGGCTGTCGGACACGACAAGAACCTGACTAAGATCTTGCGTCTGCGTGGTCATGTCCTACAATCGTAGCATGCATTGACAGTAAGCATAGCACACAACATACCGGACAATCCATGAAAGCAGAAGCATACATGTACATGGTTCATCACTATCATAGTAAGCACATGCTTCATCGCTATCATACCAAGCAGACCGGACAATCTATGAGCAGGAACATACAACTACAACAAATAGCATGCTACAAATGGACAACCAATAGCTACAAATCACAGATCTAAGCATGATTCAACACAAGCACAAGGTTCAACTTCAAACTCTACTACTAATCTAGCCTACCACATGCTTGAACATCTAGCCCTACCACAAATTGCAACCGCAGCATAGCAATCAACCATAGCAGCTCACAGATCAGACCACTAATCAACCATGCATCTAGATCAAACCCTAGCTGCAGCTCAGATCTAGTTAGAAGGAACAGAGAGTAAGGGGATTGAACTCACAGAGGCCATGGCTGCAGCTTGAGGACGAGGGGGGACGGTCATGGAAGATCAACGCCGGTCGGTGAAGGAGCGCCGATGCCGTGGACCGCCGGCCGATGAAGATGCGCCGCTTACCTGCTCGTCGGTGCCGATGCGCGACGGCGGGGAAGCTCGAACGGAGGGATAATGGTGGCGGGAGTTGGGGCGGTGAGGGAGGGGGTAAATAGGGGTGGACTCGGCGGGAGGTGAGCCGAAATCCTCCCGCCGATTTTTCGGCGACGCGGGTGAGCTCGCGACATCTCCCTGCTTGCATGAGGGGAGAAGCGCGTCGCCCTCCCCTGTCTCGCACGAGCCAGGCTCGCGAGCTACTGCCGATTCGGGCGTTTTCCCTAGGCCTGTCCTGGACGTACTTTAAGTTCCGTGCAATGCGGGCCGCACAGTGAAAGCAAGCAACCAAACTGGCTATTTTCTTTCCGCGCGGGACAGGCTGGGCCTAATGCGGGCAACCAAACACGTCCCGATTGAATCTGGGTTAGCTGTTTGGTTGTGTGGAGGGAGAGTGGGCGGTGGATTTATAGTCTGGCGGTCGACCATGACCGTTTCTGGCGCCGCGTGCAAGGGCACGGCAAGCATATGTTTTTTCAAGGCAGTCAAAGTCGTCCAGGGTCGAGTCATCGCCTTGCCGGCCATTGAGTGTACTACGTGCTAGTCAAAGATAGTTTTTGGCGTGGGTGGAGCGGCCATTGTGCTGGATGCCGTATCATCGCCCTGCCGGCCGGCCGGCGTTGGTGAGAATATATTTAGGTCGAGACATGACCGGGAAAGGCCGGGCTGACCGTTTCAACCTTTTGATAAAACACAGCAGGCGCTCCTATCCCAGGAACAGAAGTTCGAGGTACAGAAAATATAATCAGAGTCCAAACTAGTACTCCCTCCGTCCCAGTTAAAACGCTTATTTGGGATGGAAGGAGTATTCGGAAAAGAAAGAGGACGAGCTGATCAGCTATACATAGAAAGAAAATGCATCTACAGAGGTAGCGCAGTGTATGCATGCATACATGGAAAGAAAATGCTCTGTTCGTGTCTCAATAAAAGGAATGACGCAACTACAAATCAAACCTCAGATTTTTTTTACCATGACAAATCAAAAAATTTCCATGGTAATTACAGTGAATCAGTAATTGACAAGACAGACATGAAAAACATGAAATTTACCCTGGTTACAAATCCGGCGTCAGAGAGATGTGGTTTATATTGTTATATGCTTTGCATGATCATATATATATAGCTAGCATGTTTTTATATATGGCACGTCCATTGTTCTCCATTTTTATATCACTAGTAGAAAACGGAGTTTTATTACCGGTCGACACTAAAGGGTGGAGACTAAAGCCCCCCCCCCCCCCTAGTACCGGTTCAGCACGAACCGCCACTAAAGGCCCACCACGTGACGTGAGCTCGCGCCGTGGCATGGGGGACCTTTAGTACCGGTTGGTGTTACCAACCGATACTAAAGGTTTTTTTAATTTTTTTTGAAAATTTTGGAAAAAAATGGATTTTTTTTTATTTTCAGTTTTCTGAATTATTTGATGATTTAGTCTCTAATCACCCCTCTTAACTGCTCAAGTGTGGATCACTCATTCCAAATCGTCTAACTTCTCGGCGGTCACCCATCCTCTCACTCCCTCAGCCTAAGCACGCTTAACTTCGGGGTTCTATTCCCCCTATTTTCCAAGTCTGCACTTGTTGTTTTCCTGACAAATGTAAGTTGTCAATCCTATTAATCCTCAGCAGTTTAGCTTGAGCATTAGGTCACACGTTTCACCGTTTGAGTTTGAAACTATTATTCTAAAAAACAGTAATTATTTAGTAACACTAATATTTCTTGAATAAGTTTGACCATAGTTTGACCATAATTTGACCAGATGTGACCAAAATTCAAAAAATTGGAATAATTATTCTGTCACACTAATATTCTTGAATAATTATGTAGTAACATTAATACTTCTTGAATAAATAGTTTGACCATAGTTTGACCAGATTTAACCAAAATTAAAAAAACTGAAATTTGAGCATATCTTTTTTTCCTTTTGGAATTTGAGAATTCTAAAAAACTGCAAACAGGCTGTAGGCGGTCAAAATCGGATGCGGATTTTCGTGCTGAACATTTTGATATATTATACTTTTTTTCCGACATCTAATGCAAAAGTTATAGCCGTTTTACTTTTTCGTAACACTTTTTTTGCAAAACATGTCCAAATTTAAGTTTTTTAATTTTCCTAACTAGTAGATGTAGTAATATAACTACATCTCGAAACCGGTTCAGACCCCTTTAGTCCCGGTTCGTGGCACGAACCAGTACTAAAGGTTAGCCCTTTAGTACCGGTTTGTGCCACGAACCGGGACTAAAGGTGATCGTGGGTCCCCGGCCTGACGCCAGCCTGCCATCACCCCTTTAGTACCGGTTCGTGGCATGAACCGGTACTAAAGGTTCAACACGAACAGGCATTAATGCATAGCCGTTCGAACCGGCACTAATGGTACCATTAATACCAGGCCAAAATCGAACCGGGACTAATGTGTCTCACATTAGGTCCTTTTTCTACTAGTGTATATATCTTACGCTACATCATTGCGCATCCTGATACACCACCAGAGACATTCATATAGTTTTGTATCATGTTGATTCATTGAGAAATGAGTAAATTCAAAAGTTTACTGATCATTCATGTAAGGTGTTGCACGTACCAAAGAAAGTGATAAGAAAAAAGAGAGATCAAACAAAAAATGCACCATGAAGGTGTCACAAAAAAAGGATGAGAGGGAGCAACACCATAATTCTTTTTAGTATGCACTAAGTGCTTCATAGTAGTACCAATTCTTAGTAAAAAGAATTGTAAAGTACTTCAAAGTAGCATCATTGCATTGTAATAGAAAAATCACGATCTTCATCTTTTATATACTAGGGGACTTTACATTATAGAATTTGGCTTATATGTTGCAGTGATGAGCTTCCTAAAGTGCTTTGGGCCTTCATGAGCAAGCAAGTTGAATGCATCACTAGTGTCTCGCAAGTGCATGGGGTTTACTTGTAGCTATTTTAAAGTAAGAGTATCGATCCCATGGTGAGATGAGGGCGACAATGATTAAGGGTTTCTCTATGGACGTGGCACAAAGCTTATGGGTCCCCGTTATTCCCATATCAAAAGTCTGGCCAAGAGAGAGGTAGCTTATGTCACCGTTGTACCTCAAATCACCGCTCCACAATAATAGTAATGTCCTTCAAGGCCACAATGGTTGAATGTTGTACGATCGACATTCACACAACATCATGAAGAACATTAAAGCAATCATATAACATGGATCGAATATCTTCTTAGCATTTAGTTCATACATATACTGTGGTTCCTCCATATCCCTGAGAAATAGGGAACTGCTCTGACATGGAGGCACAAGACATCATCGAGTTCTTCATAGCAATGAAGGATGAATGATTAATGTAACACAAGTATGAATCCACACAAGGGTTTGAGATTACAAGGACATGAATGGAGAAGTTGATTTCAATGATCCGGATGACAATGATGGTTGATATCCTAGTATCCGAGATCAAGATTTTGGTGTTATGAGAAGTGATATTTTTACGCTCCTCACACCGTTGTTTATACCGGATAATCTTGGAATTTCCAAGAAAATCACTCCAATATTGCAACTAATAACTAATAAATGCGGGAGATTGGGAAATCATTTGTTTAATTTGTTTCCACAAAAAAAGAGCCCAAACATGGATGAAAATCAACACCTAAGGAAACAAGGCATATGGAAGAAAGAAGGAAGGAATTGGAAGCGCAACAATCAATCCAGAGTGCACGACGGCGTCTGGTATGAGCACATGCGCTCGTGCCAACGGTTGTAACAAATGTCAGCAGCTTCGTAAGGTCCAACCAACCAACATTTATAAAGAAGCCTATACCAGAATCCCAACAGGGAAGCCTCGAGAACATCACTCGCGAAACAGAAGCCATGTGACCCTATTAATTTCACCCTCGCTATCTTTCTCACTCGATCGTGTACTTTCAGAGACCCATTTAGCATAGGAAATCAAAACGCGCGAGCACACACATAAAACAAAGGAAGCATAGCATCATACACAAACCATGTTTGACTTTTCACCGATGACCGAAGCTAATACAAATTTGTAGTTTTTTTGCCGGGAATATACAAATTTGTAGTTGATTAACCGCCAAACATCTTATCACAGGATTGAAATTACGATGATGCTCTTTATTAAAATTTAACGCACATCACGATGCCTACAAGCCATTCGTCCATCGATTGATACACCATGCATGCTCATTCATGATCGAGCTAGTTATAAATTAAAAGACCACTCCATATCCGACCTGCAGAGTGGGGCAGTACGGGCTGCCATGGATGGTCTCTAGGTTACACTCCTGCGGGGCCACGAGGGTGGCGGCGTAGCTCCTTTGCCTCACCCTTGGGCAGTTGGGCATGCATGTCCTTGAGGTAGCCACCCTCGAACACACCCTGTGGAGTTACTACCCCATCCATAAGGATACGCAGCGCTTCGCACCTGCAGTAGGCCGGGATGGCCGACAGCTCGTTGCAGCACCGACTCTTCATGTCCCCGGTATAGAGTCGGGGTCTACACCGCAGATTTCACTGCCCACGTAGGCGTAGCAGGCTCCGAGAGGGTTGTGTGGCATGCTTGCCCTGGAACACACTGACCCCCGACGGCAAGCATGACGGCGGCCCAGAGGATGAGCTGGTGCTTGAACGCTATTCTTTTCAGATCAGATAAAGGGGATGTTGTTGGAGCTAGCTAGGCGTATCACGTGTATATATATACTGAGATGAAGAGTGACAAGCAGCTGGCATAGTAAGTACCGAAGTGCTTTCTGTTAGTTGTTGGAGTGCCGCGACATGAAAATTTTGATGAAAGGGTAGCTAGTTAACCTTTTGTGCTAACAGAATTTGGAGCTTTGTGCTAACAAAATTCGGAGAGGAATGCAAAAGTTGGGGTTTGAGTGGAAGAATAACCATATTCGCTGGGTTCCTACATTTCTGAGTGTACTTGTCATGAGTTATCTTATCATACTACGTGGCAAAGAGCTACATCCCTGGTTCATGTGCCATTCTCTTCCACGTTTATTCGCAGTGTAATCTAGCACTTAGTGTAAACTCTCATTTGGGGTATGTGTGGTGTGGAGATCATGTCTGCACTCTGCAGCCGAGAGGATCCAATCTCATGACCTGGCGAAAGAGTGTGCCCAACTGACCAGTCGAGCATGAGGGAGTTACATTAATCAGTAGGTTAGCATCTCTATATATTTATACACATTTTTTCTTTTCGAATTTGAAGTTCATTTAAATTCTTTCGGGCGGAAAAACCCTTAATTTCAAGATTTTCCAAAAACTGGTCATTTCAGATCCACCCCGAAAACAAAAAAATCGAGAAACGGAATTACTCTACATACAATAGTTTGGCATACGATTTCATACGGTATGCTGTGCCGTATGCAGAGTAATTCCGAAAAGAAATTTACCAGCATCCATGCATTGTTTTTTACTGACTGGAGTTCATATGTGCCCGTTACAAGTTTTTTTTCTCTCGCAATGAGTGCTGCTATATACTTTTTTTTTGAAAAGGGAGAATATATTAATATCGCGAAGATACCTGCTGCTATATATACATACACACGATGTAATCATATGATTTTGGTACGAAACATAATCACAGCCGTTATTTTAAGCATCTAACCATCATACAAAAATCGGATTGGCAAGATCGTATGGGGAAGTAGATTCGGTACTGAAGCCATCGTGCGTGTACCAGTGCTGATTTGTCCTCCGTTCGTGTGTCAACAGCAAAATTGATGGAAGCTCTTAATTAACTGACAAGTAGGAGTAGTAATTAAACGCATGGGAAGACGGAGCAGCGGGCGTAATTACCATACCCCCACCTCCCCTCTAGTATATATGCTCTTCACGCCTCACTTAGAAAACACTGCGTCGACCACTCAGTTGTCCTCTTCCTCAATCCTCAGGCTGCAAGAACCCCACACCATAGTTGCCATGGAGATACCACGAGAACATCCAGATCCAGGTGGCCGTCGTCTCCTTTCGTTTCCATCACTCTTACCGTCTCGCCGGCTGTTTCTTTTATATATATATATATATATATATATATATATATATATATATATATATATATATATATACATCTGGGCTATTCTGTTACGCGTAACAGAATATTATTCTGTTACCCTCTCTGTACTGACGTGGTTCACAGTTTGGACTGACGTGTTTTTCAACAAGAACTGATCTTCCTGCGTGCACGACGGACGGAAACAGGGGATGCAACGTGGAGCTTCCGGTCGTTCCCCGGCGCGATGCTGCGGGCCATTCGTTGCTAGAGGAGACATGTAAGGGGTTCCGCACGTCCGCGCGCTCAGCTGGATGAGTTTTGCGATCTGTAGTCACCGGAGGTGACGGCGTGGGCATTTTGGCGGCGGACGTGATTTTGGGCGTCAGTGTTTACTGTGGTGTTCGTGGGCCTCAATTTACGTCGTGTTTGTCGTTTTTGATGTGAGAATTATCGGTATGTTATAGTTTTTTGAGATTTTTTTCATCTGTAATTTATGATTACAAGTTTTTGTGTTCTTGGTCGTTTTCCACGCCCGCCATGGAAATCTGTTCTTCTTTTTCTGTTGTTTTACTTTCGAATTGGTGTTGCAGGGAGAGATATAAGGACTGTATGAAAAGATTTGCGTTGTCAATTTTGCTTTTTTGAGTTGTTTCAACCCCGAATTCCCATATTGTTTTGTTGTTGGCGGAGGTTGTGTATGGCGGCTGACTGTAAGCTGCGATTTCGAGTAATCTAGTCAAACTGTGTAATTAAGTTGCGTGTTTTTCAGTGTTGTTTTGAATTGATGCCCGTATGTATAGTTGGACTGCTGCCGTGTCAAAGTTTTGTTACTGTGTGTTGACATCGGAGCCACACCGATGGCTCTACACTTTGATTATAAAGCCCAAGCCCTCTGTCAGTTTCATTCTACGAGCTGCAACCAAAGAAAAGGGAGATGGATCCTGAGCTGGGAGAGGTTACAGAGGAGGAGTGGGACGCCATAGATGTGAGGGTTGCAGTAGCGGAGCAGAGGAGGAGGAGGCGCAGCGCAGTGCAGATGGCGCGACGTCTTTGCCGAGGAGGAACTGGAGGCAGAGTTCAATGTACGACTTCTTGCGCGTGAGGTGATGGATACTTGCAACTCCAATGAATTGGAGCTTCTTTTCCCAGAGGGCAGGGGAAGGAACCATATTCAGATCATTATTTGGGCTAGGGCGAGAGCAGCCATGGCTCCACATCCATCTACCAGGGCAAAATGGCGTCGTTTCTTTGATCGTTATGACTGAAGTAGTGAATATTATGTTTTTAAGATTTTTGTTGTGAGGGAGCAGATGTTCGAATGACTAAATGAATTCAACTTTGTTTTTGTCTCTGAATGTGTTGTTTTGTCTGCATATGTTCGACATGTGCACCTTTGAACTGCTTGGTTTTCTGAAGTTGAACTGATTTGCGGTCAAATGTTGGATGGCTTGTGTAATAACTATTTCCTACCAGCTGGCTGCCCATCTCTCTATTTATTATTTTTATAATCTGCGAGTGTCCCTGACTATAAACATTATCCATCTATGTGTGGTGTGTGGCCAAGACTTCCCCCTCCCTTTTATTCATTCTTCCAGAATCAGATCTAGGTTCCTCTCTCTTCTCTTCGTTGCCTTTTTCTCTGTTCCTGTGTGTTCGATGGAGGATTGTTCATGCGGATGCCTGGTAAAGATGGCGCGCATAGCTGACGGCTGTGTGTACGAGTCTGGTTTGGAGCTCACTCAGACTCAGAGGCGTGGGCAACTTTCTTGTTTGCTGTACGGCAACCATGGGCTTCGTACACCCTATGTTTGTCGCCTGACGGATGGTGACTTGAAGGAATCATGGGTACGTGTTTCTATTCGTTTTGTTTTCTACTTTCTTGTTGGTTTCTGTTCGAAACCCATGGACTGGATCTGCAGTTTTTTCTTATGAATAGCTTGTCTATATTTTTTAATTAGGTTTTGTTGGATTTTAACAGCAGGGATTTCTGTGTGTATTTGTTCATTACTTAACAGTATTTAAACCATTTTTTGTATAATCCCTGATCTGTTTATGAATAGATGTTTTTACTGTAGGTGTATTGATATGTATATTTTTCAGTTTAGTCAGTTCACATGTCTAGTTAGTTTTGTGTTATTGTTTTGGTTCAAATTTTTTTCCATTTTAGTTTGTTATGCAAATCGTTCCTATATCTGTGGAAAAATTCAGTTATGTCAGGTGTTCATTTTGTTTTGTACTCCCATGTCCATTTGCAGAAAATGTCACCCAGGATCAGGATTGTTGCTCCTAGTTCCGGTGTTCTGAAGATGGAGACTTGCACAAGAATGGGTATCAGTTGATGGATGTTGCCTACCACATCGACTTTGATGGTTGCATCAACCTAACTACTGGGTGGAAGGAGTTTGCAGCTGAGTCTGGATTTGAGGATGGTGATGTGGTTATGGTTATGTTCTTGAGAGAAGACGACTCACTGACGTTCAGAATTTATGTGTTGTAGGTTTAAATGTGGCAAATGACGCCGGCTTTGAGATTTGTGTATGGTTGATTATGTTGCAGTATTTTTTCTTTTAAAACATTTGCATGTGAGATGGTTGAATTCTATTGTTTTATCAGAATGGTATGGAACTAGTTATGTAATGTTTTTCCTATTGTTCTGCTAAATTATAAGTGTTTTATTTATACATTCTTTATATTAGTACTGGAACAATTTCTATAGTTGAACTGATGGGCATCCTTTGTTTTGGCTGGTATATTTTTCATGTTCATAACTAGGAGACGGTGCTATACGCTGATGATTTTTTTTAGAACCCCTTTTTGTTATTGAGTTTGCTGAACTTACATTCTGTTAATGATAGTACTGCTCTATTTTAGGCTGTCAATTACCAATCAAATTTGTGTGTTGTATAATACTTTTTTCTTACTTTTTTACATGAATTTTGGAGCACGTTTTTTTTCTTTTTTATAGATGAATAATGATAGTTTTGGTATTTTATAAAATAAAAAAAAATTAATCTTCGCTGCACAGTACTTTCTTTTTATTTGTACTTGAACCTTATGAATTGTAGTAGTTGAACTTTTTTGTAAATTCGTTTCTAAAATTTTTATTTACAGTCTTATATTTTTTTACTTCTTACCATTAATATGTGTTTGAACTTTGTCACAATATTTTTGTTTATTAACTGATTTTTCTTGTGAGTTTTTTTAAATTATTTTCATTTTTTATTTTTTGTCGTGCGTGATCTACTGGATTTTTGTAATGGGGCGAAGTACTTTGTTGGGCCATCGGCCTGGGTCGTTGTATTCGGCCCGGATAGCTTCTCTCGCGCGGCTGTGCAGCACGGCGTGCGCATGAGCTATGTGTTTAGTCCCACCTCGCTAGTCGAGGGGGCTCTAGACTTGTTTATAAGCGCAGCCGACGCTCACCAGTCGAACTCCTCTGAACACTTACCAGAGCGCTTATACACGGCGCTCGCTCTCTCTCTCTCTTGACCTGTGGGCCCTGGACGGCAGGCCCTGCGGGTGTGCGGATTACTAGGGATTCGCCCACGGGCTCGAGTTCAAGTATCTAGCATTGTCAGGGCCTGCGCCTGTCCTTGGGCGGTCAATTTTTTTTTGGATCTAGTACTTGACTACACCAGTAACTTGGACTGGTACTTTTTTGTCCTTGTGCTGTCAATTTTTTTCTTTTTCTTTTTTTTGTTTGTTTGAATATAGTACTGTGGCATGACTTGCCCCCGCACCGAACCGTACCGAGGGGCATAGTTGTACTGACACATCTTCCTTGTATGGACTTTGCCCCATTATCTATCTTTTTTAGGGGTGTGGGTGTGTGGGGTGGGGGGAAACAGAATAACCGCCTGCGTCAAACGAAAGCGACTGGCCACAAGAAGCGCGAGGCCGAGCCGGGGAGGGGACCCTCCCCATCTCAGCGAGGCCGAGCCAGGAACGAGCCGTAGGCGAGTCCGTAACATTACTTGCCCCATTATCTTATCTTAGGGGTGTGGGTGCGTGGGGAAACAGAATAACCGCGTTTTCTATCTTTAGGGGTGTGGGTGCGTGGGGGAAACATGACTTGCCCCCGCACCGAACCGTACCGAGGGGCATAGTTGTACTGACACATCTTCCTTGTATGGACTTTGCCCCATTATCTATCTTTTTTAGGGGTGTGGGTGCGTGGGGTGGGGGGAAACAGAATAACCGCACTGCGCCTGTCAAACGAGCGCACTGCCGCGTTAGCGCGAGGCCGAGCCGGGGAGGGGGTCGACCCCCTCCCCATCTCGGGCGAGGCCGAGCCAGAACGAAGTAGCAGCACGACGCTGCTGCGTCATGGCGTCGCATGCGGAGGCGAGTCCGTAACATGACTTGCCCCATTATCTTATCTTAGGGGTGTGGGTGCGTGGGGAAACAGAATAACCGCGTTTTCTATCTTTAGGGGTGTGGGTGCGTGGGGGAAACATGACTTGCCCCCGCACCGAACCGTACCGAGGGGCATAGTTGTACTGACACATCTTCCTTGTATGGACTTTGCCCCATTATCTATCTTAGGGGTGTGGGTGCGTGGGGTGGGGCGAAACAGAATAACCGCATCAAGGGTTGTCAAACGAGCGCCTTTGCCGTGTTAGCGAGGCCGAGCCGAGGGGGTCGGGACCCCACCCGATCCCGGCGAGGCCGAGCCAGAACGAAGCCAGAGCACGCGACGACGCGGCGTGCCGCGGCGTCGCATGCGGAGGCGAGTCCGTAACATGACTTGCCCCATTATCTTATCTTAGGTGTGTGGGTGCGTGGGGAAACAGAATAACCGTGTTTTCTATCTTTAGGGGTGTGGGTGCGTGGGGGAAACATGACTTGCTGCCGCACCGAACCGTACCGAGGGGCATAGTTATACTGACACATCTTCCTTGTATGGACTTTGCCCCATTATCTATCTTAGGGGTGTGGGTGCGTGGGGGGGGGGGAAACAGAATAACCGTGACTGCTGTCAAACGAGCGCACGCCACAGTTAAGCGCGAGGTCGAGCCGGGGAGGGGGATCGACCCTCTCCCTATCTCGGCGAGGCCGAGCCAGAACGAAGTCAGAGGCGACGACGCCAAGCGTGCCAAGGCCGCATGCGGAGGCGAAGTCCGTAACATGACTTTCCCATTATCTTATCTTTATTTTTAGGGAAAAACATGACCGTTATGAATTATTTTTCATTTGTACTTGTTTGATAATTTTTTGTACTATTGTGAGTTATTATTTGTACTTTAGCCGTTTGTTTTCACCATCTATATTAATTTTTTATTTGTATTTGATTTTTGGTATTATCTTTTGTAATGGCGGGCTAGAGATAGTGGGCTTCGCCACGTTTGTGGGCTTTAGCCGTCTGTTTTCTCCCAGTCATCTTTTAACCCTCCCACTCACCTTTTATCCTCCGATCTTCCCCGTTCCGCTCCTCTCCCGTCCCCAAATCGATTCCGTCTTTGTTCCCCTCTTCTTCTCTTCTCGGAGGGGGAGTTGTTACTCCTGTTTCGCCGCGGGAGCGTCGGCCGGAGGGCTCAACCCTAGGGGTGGAGGTCCGGGTGTTCTGTTTTGTTCTTTTTGCTCTGCCATTGACTTTGCTTGCGTCCTCTTATGTTCAGATTTTCTCTCTATTTCTAATCTCTTGCTCTCTTTGCTGTCCCAGGCTGCACTCGCTAGGGTTCCTTTGCTGTTGAACGAGTGTTTGGCGGCAGTGATACTGGATTGCGTGGCGGATTTTGTGTTTGCTGGTAAGAGTTTTGCTTTTGTATGGCGTGCTTCGTTTCTGAAATAGTTCAAATCCCTAATTTTTTTTCATGTGTCTTGCAGATCTAATTCGGCAAATTTTAGGACTGTAGATCTCAATGGGTACATCATCCAGTCCGGACAAATTGAATGCAGGTGATTTTCCCTGTATTTTGGATGATGTTTTAATAGATCTGGTTTTTATGTTGTACAGTTGTTGTCGTATCGACTTTATAAGTTGTATGTATTTTGATATGTGTTAATTTTGTCCTGGATTGTATGGCGTGTATGGTTTTGGCAGTTGATGCAACCTGCAGACATGATGTAGTACTTATCACCATGTGTATTTTGAACTGTTGTCCTGGCATTTGAATAGGTTGTAGTAGTCAATGAAGAACTAGTATGGTGTTGAAAGAGTTGTGTTTTCTGAAGTTTGTTCTACAAGTGGTGGGTTCATATTTGTTTTATTCGGTGAACTTGTAGTGTTCACATAGTTGAACTGATTGATTGTTCTTGTACTTTTTTGCTAATTATGATGTTGTTGCAGATGTTGGAGTGCCGGTGCCTCCTGATTCTGACAAATCAGAACGCTTTCAAGATCTTGTGAATGTTATTTTTGAGACACCAAATCCTCTAGAAGAACTTGCGAATGTTGCTGGTGTTTCCCTTATATTTGCTCTATTTTCATCAGCCTTTAATACATATATATGCTTAGTTACATCAGTTGTTCCGTTTTGTTTTGTGTCTGATGGTATGCGCTTTATTTATCTTTGTGTCTGCAATGCTAATTGTGTTTTAATTTTTTATGTGCGTGGTTATGTTATTGGTTTATGCAGTTAATGATAGCCATGGTGTTCCAGAGGACATTGCTGATGTTGTTAAAGATATTAATGATGGAATGTATTCACTTAACGTTGATGATGGTGATGGCAACTTGCAGTTGTCTGTTACTCAGTCTCAAAGTGTTGATGGCACCGAGCACATTACCCAAGCCGAGGATGTTCCTATGCAGTTACAGCTCGAGGACGAAAGGATAAGAAAGAAGAAGTATGAATTCCGAAGAGAAAGGAATTGGAACGGCGTCAAAAGGCTGCCTGTGTGCCAGAAAGTGATGTTGATGTTGCTCAAGCTCCTAAATGTGTAGGCGATGAAGGTGGTGACGCGGGTTTTTCAACTGTTCATGTCGGATCTCATGGAAGTGACATGCCTGTGAAGACAAACTTCATGCAAACTCGTTTGACGCAAGTGTTTGATCGTGATGGAGTTAAGGAGAAGAAAGATGTTTTGAAGAGGAAGATGTCAGATCGAAATCCTGATGGCACACAAAGGCGTAGTCCACGTGTGAAAGCTGTTTCCCAACCTGGTAATAGCAAAGCCGATGCGGATAGTGTTGCTGTGAAAATTGGTCCAAGCAAACTTGGTGGCTCCTCTGTTCGTCGGAGTCCACGAGGTTTGACAAATAAGAAGCCTTCTTCGTCTCCTCTTCAAGAGCGGTCTTTGTTGAAAGAAAATAAGAAGCGTAAAGTTCATCCTGCAAAAGTGAACAAAGGTGTGAAGAAGCGTGCTCGTGTTGAAGCTGAAGATGCTGCATCTGAAGAAGATGGTATTGAAGTTGATTCAGAAGATGAATTTGCAGTGGTATGTGTTTTGTACTGCATGTGTCTTGCTAGTTGTACTTGCAATGATTTAATTGTGTTTGTGCTGGTATGCTGGCCAGGTGAGGCTGGTCATTGTTTTGCATCTATTTTGATTGTGGTCTTGATGTTGTTTTAATAGTTGAACTTGTGCAAACTTTTCTTTGTTTTACTTGCCTTCATATGCTTGTTTTCTTTCCTATATTCATTGTTTGCGATGGTATGTGTTTTGTTGTGCATGTGACTTACTAATTGTAATTGTAATGATTTAATTTGTGTTTGGGGTGGTATGCTGGCCAGGTGAGGCTTGTCATTGTATTCATTAATTGAGGGTGGTACTGATGTTGTTTTAATAGTTGAACTTGTGCAATCTTTTTTTTACTTACATTCGTATGCTTGTTTTGTTTTCTATATTCATTGTTTGCAGTGGTTTGTGTTTTGTACTACATGTGATTTACTAGTTGTACTTTCAATGATTTAATTGTGTTTCGGCTGGTATTGCGGCCAGGTTAGGCTGATCATTGTTTGCATCAATTGAGGCATGGTACTGATGTTGTTTTAAAAGTTGAACTTGTGCAATCTTTTCTTTTTCTTTTTACTTGCATTCATATGCTTTTGTTGTTTTCTATCTTCATTTTTTTAAGGTGTGGCTTTTTTGTTTTCATTTACAAATGTTAGCGTTATGAGTCCGGTCAAGCGGTGGGAGGCAATGCCGAAAAGTTGCCTTGGATGAAGGTGACCAACGAAAATTGAACTTAACTGCATGATGTTCGTTGAGAGAGGTTGAAGATTGTGCTAAATTGCTCGAGAGTCGGCATGTGGCTAGGGTTCATGCATCTGGTTTTGGTTCTATCTTCGGTGGAGGGTGAAGTCTAACATTTCCGCCCTCCGATGGGAGTTTTGTACCGAGGATAGATTGTGATACAATGACTCTTGACATGGGTGAGGCTAATAAGAAGCTTCGCATCACTAGCGATGGTATACATCAATTATTTGGTTTCCATCGTGGTGGTCGTTCTGCGCCAAGGCCGTCAGAGGACGGATATGATGACACTGATGAAGTTAAGATCGGAGCTTGACATTAGCAGGGACAAAGATATCAAGACAAAGGATTTGAGGAATAAGCTCAAGGTGCTCGTCAAGGATCCTAGCAAAGATGACCTTGCTCTGAAAGTGTTCTTCATTATTGTGTTTATGAAGGTTGTGTTGCCTGGATCTGCCCCGCGTGTTTCCAGAGAGGCAGCAATGTTTGAGGGTCTCGTCTTTGAGGACATGGCAAATATGGATTATTGCCAGCTGATGGTTGATGAGCTTAGAAGGGCTGTTGCCAAGTACCAAAGTGGTCATACCATGGGGAAGGCAATCACAGGCTGTGCCATAGGGCCTGTACTAATGTACCTTGACTGCCTTATCCGTGGCAAAACTGCGGAGCCTGACATGCGAGTCCCCCGCATATGTTACATGGATCCTGCCAAGCTTTCTGATCTGGTTGATGCAGATTTGATAAAAAAAGGCAATGTAGATCCAAAGACTTGGGTGTTTGGGAAGCTTCCGGTGAGTTTTGTTTGTTTTGTGTCTTGCAGACCTTTTTTTATTTTTAGGTATAGCTATTTTTTTTGTAGTGGACATGTGTATTGTAGAGTTGTCTGTTTATATTTTGTATGGTTTAGGTATGGTTTTTTAGTACTGTTGTTTCGTGTGTTGTTGAACTGAATAACTTTGTTCAACTCGCCTGTTGGTAAATACTAACAAATTGGCAATGACAGTTAAAGTTTTATTAGTGGTGTTGATTTTAAATCTGTTAATATCATGATTTATTTTTCCCTATGTGTTGCGTTGATTGATTAACTATTTTTCCCTTTTGTTTGTAGTGGAAAACTCAAGAGGAGGTTGTTTTTTTCCGAGTGTATAAACGGCCAGTCCTGGAGATGCCGTCGTCTCAGGTTCCAAAGTTTTCATCTCTGCCCGATGAGTTGAGGGATGGCCGTGGTGTTGAGGGTGCTGGTTATGCCCCCCTTGCCCTAGTAATGCTAATGCTTCACAGAGGCAGGGTTTTGGTATTGATGTTGCTGTTTCAGCGTTGGAGCGCGCTGAGCATATCTTAAGTAATGTGTGTTCTGAGCTGCAAAAGGTCCCAACGACAGTTGAGCGTTTGAGCTGTATCAATGGTATCCTTCCTGAAGGTCATTAATTTAACGCTGAGGAAGTTGTTGACTACATTGAGATGGAGAGGATTTTAATCGGTGATATGCGCGACGGTGCCGCTAATCTAGTTCAGAGCTTGGTTCGTCTGTTGAACAACATGAAGCGTTTCAGAACTATGCAAAACTCTCGCTGCAAGCCATATGAAGAAAGTGCAAATGTTGTTATCAAGCAGTTTGAGCAGGATGAGGCTGCTGCCACCGGCAGCGTGGCTGGTGATGGTAATCTTGAGGCTATTGTTTTTGGTCTCGAAACGAATGATGTTGGCTTTGAGCGTCCTGATGTTGATGTGAGTCAGTCGTTGGTGTTTGCAATTTTTATGTTGTTGTCCTGATGTCAGTGTTGTAGTTGAACTTCCTCATGTTCATCTATTTATTAATAATTTACTTTCATGCAGATTGATCACGATGAGGCTGCTGGCACCGACAGCAGGGCTGATGATGGTACTGAGGCTAATGTTTCTGATCAGCGTACGAACGATGTTGGCTCGCAGCACCCTGTTGTTGATGTGAGTCAGTCCTCATTGTTTGTATGTTTTTACTATGTTGTTCTGCTGTCAGTATTGTAGTTGAACTTCCTGATCTACATCTGTTTATTAATTTTTCTTTTCATGCAGGAGACCAATCATAATGTTGAGGGTTCTGTTGACGGTGGAGTTAATGATCTATCCACTGATAAGTGCAAGGTTATTTTTATTTTCATTGTGTTTATTAATATTTTCTTAAAATTTCATGCGCACCGATGTGTCTTGCTTGTTCATTTTTCTATCCCACACCGTTTATTGTTGCTCATAATAGCATTGTTTTTTTGTCTCCTTACATTTGAATCGTGGTCCTATTGTTGGCGATGAGCCTTGTTTGCCTGTTGGTGATGTCGCTTTGAATGTTAGCAGCAGAAGTTCGATGATGTTGTTGTGAATGCTTCCAAGGTTTATTTTTCTGTGCACCTATTGGTAGCTTATTTTTATTGTTAGTTTTGTTCATATTATTCACTTTTTCTGAATTTTTTTTCATCGATTCTGATGTTGAGCGTGAGGTTGTCCTTAGTGGTGGAGATGATGCTCATGATGTTCCATTGAGTAGTGGGCGCAATGTTCGTACCAAAGTTGTTGATGAGGATCTTTGGTGCTGCCAGATACTTGATGCCAAATCGCCTGGTGTTGGTATTGCTGGGAATGAAAATGTTTCTGGTTGTGAAGATTTGCCGCCGGAGAATTTCCCGCCTGGAGGTCTTGATTACGGTGATGCATTGCAAGATGCTTCTAGCGTGGAGGAGGTGCCATCCGAGGATGATGATTTACTTCAGTCAATTTCTTCTGACCCCTTGACGCAGGAGGCGCTCTTGTCGTCCCCGTGATTTTCTTTCTGCACCACCAAAGCACATCAATATTGGTGTCCTCTCAAGATGTCCCATCGTCAAACCCAGAAACTGGAGGCATAATGGTCACATCACAGGAACTACCATCGTCGTCAAACCCTGATAGTCCAGGTAAGGACTTGTAAATGGGGTGTACTTCTCAATTTTGGCATTTTGGACATGTTCTCTTGTAGTTGTTGAAAATATTATTTTTCATCATTTTCTGCAAGCAGAAAGTGGTAATGTTGTTAAGGTTGATACGCTTTCTTCATTGTTACGAGGTTGCGCATTTAACCGTCTGAAATGGTTAGTTTGGGATTTTGCCCGTACCATTTTTTGTCTCTTTTTCTTTCTCTAATTTGATTATTGTTGTTGTTGCAGTAGTTTTAATTCATGTAATCTTTTGTGTTTCTAGTCACAAGACGATGTTTCAAAATAAAGAATGTGATGCCAGTGTTGGTTCTATTGCTAAAGCGTTTGTCCCCACCGGCATGCTCAACTCGTATAGTCTTGATGTTGTTTTATATTCTCTACGTCGGAAGTACCGAGACAACGACAAGTTGATAGTTCCCGGATGGGTGACGGTCAATATTTTTCTTTTTTGTAAATAGGATGATAACTTGTTTTGCCAATTTTCTAACTATTGTTGTTCTTTTTGTACAACAGACCAAGATCCGTGATGGAAATATTGATTCCAATGTGCTAAATTGGTTCACAAGATCAGGTGCTGATGGTTTTGACCAAGTAGGTGAACTTGGACTTTTTGTACTCATTAACTAGAACTGTCATGTTTTCTTTGCAGTTTTGGGATGTGGGGGGAATGAACTTGATCTGTGCTTCTTTTATTAAAGCTGTACTTATTGTTGCAAGGGAATTGAACTGATATGATTGTTCCTCAATTTTGGGCGGTGGATATAATTTCTTTATGATTATGTGATTTTTTGTTTGTACTTATGAATTTCAATTTGCCTCTTTTATTTTATTGTTTGGAGGCTGAATTTTTTGTTTCATTATGATTTGGTAAATTCATTTTTCCTCTGTGATTTTTTTTCCAGCTTCTTTTCCCTACATTTGATCCGCCGTCATTTGTGGCTACCATGAAGCCTAGTGAAGAATCTGGGCATTGGTGCTTGGTTGTTCTGAATTTGAAGTTCCGTCGTTTCGAGTGTCTTGATTCACTCCGTGATGAAACCTCGGGTGATGCAGTTAGATTCTTAAGGAATATGATGATAATATAAAGAAGCTTTGAGGGAGTCCGGTGTAGACAGGGCCAAACCGTTCTCACCGGCGCATATTGATGGTTTCTCTTGCGAGTTTGTGCGGGTGCCTCAGCAAGAAAACACGTGAGTATCCGTTTTTAATGATTTTTGCTGGTTGTTTTTGTTGCTGGAGGATGTTGTTCCTGTATTTTTTGGTGTTGTACCATTTTTTGATTTTTCCTTTGTTTACAGGCATGATTGTGGATTCTTTATGCTACAAAACTGCAAGACCTATTATTGTCGGGAGGATGGTGTAATTAAAATGGTCGATTACAGCCATGAAGACATTTTGGACATTAGGAAGACTTTGTTGTATACCTGCGCAACTAGCGATTTGTTTGATGTTGACTTCCGGGGTTTGTTTGGCATCGAACGCTGTACGTGTGCATGGAATTTTGTAATTTTTTTGCAGCTTGTACTTCTCTATTAGTACTGTCATGAAATATGTATTTGAACTTACCTTTGTGCGGTCTTCTTTTTTTTTCAGGTGAGTGGCTGGATCTTGGTGAGCATGACTACAGGTTCTTTGGTAGCCAGTTCTTGGAGCTCGAGCACGTAGCTATTGATCTTAGCCAGGGGCGTTCTCCTGAAAAGACAAGATCTGGTGTTATGAAGGGGCGGTTTGGAGCTCTGAGAGGTTTTACGGCTGCTTGTGCAGATAGCCCTACTACACCCAAGAATCCCATTGTGGAATTGATAGACAGCGATGATGATGTGTTTGACAAGATTCTTTGGCGTTGGAAGAGTCACGAGGAGCGCTGCCAAAGGTTTATCTCCCCTTGTCGGAATAGTGGCTCGTGAGAGCTGGTGGTCCTAGGAAAGATCCCGCTTTGGATTCTCGGGCAATGTTGTAGGCACGGCGCGTGCGCCAGAGCTCCTATAAAGTTTTGCTCCCCTCGCAAAGCAGCTTCACCTTATAAATTCCCTCACCTGGACAAGGCTCGCAGGTTGTATAATCTGTTGCTTAGTGATGAACGGCGTGAGAAGTATGCCGAGTGAGTATCTCTCATTATTTTTCCTCTTCCTTTTCTTGTGTTGTTTTTAACTGCTAGATAAATATGGCCTGAACTGTTCCTTTTTATACAACTCGAACTGCTATGAATTCATTATCTTGCTTCTCCTTCTTTTTGTTCTTGTGTGTGCTGCAGGAATACATTCTCAATGATACCTCACTGATGGAAACGTAACTAACTTCACCGGGAATCGCATTCGGGAAGTTTTTCACCCGGGCAAATGATGGAGGGTGATGTAATGGACTTCCTCATTGATGATTGGAAGCAAGATCCCGATAGAAATGTTGATTTCGCATCTGGGAAAAGGATATTACTGAGTCCATATTTCATCACGGTAATCAATCAGATCGGTTTCTTTATGTTGAACAAGACTGTCTATTGTTTTTATGATTTTTAATAATACTTTTCTTGTTGATTCTTTTCCGCTGTCTATTTTCTATTTTGGCTTTTTTGCAGGTTGTGCTTGACTGTTCGTTATACGAGGAAGAAAATAAAGTGATTAATGTGGAGAGTGCAGTGAAAGATTTCAAGAGCTATGTTAAAGCTAATGAAGACTTGCTCAAGGCCGACCTTGTGAGATCTACTAGCTGATTTTTGGTTTCTATTTGTTTGTTGTGATGCTGGTTTTTACTTTGAATATTTAACATCTCTTTTTTGGTCATTTGTTTTTAGATCATGATGCCTCTATTCAAGCCTATGGTTTTATCAAAGGATAGGAAAGTGAACCACTATTCCTTATATGTCATGAATCGGTACCGAAGTAGCGTTGACATCCTTGACTCTTTACCTTATCCGAAGAACCACCGTCCTTCGAAGAACACCTATCACAAAGACTGCGAGAAGATTGTGAGTGACATTTATTATCTGTCTTTGGATTAATATTTACGCATCTTTGTTTCGCTGTTTCGAGACCTAAAACTGTGTCGGTTGTTTTGTTTTTTACAGATTTCTACATTGGTCAAAGTAATGAAGGCTGTGTATGGTGATGCTTTCAAGATAATGCAAGCAAGCAGCCCAATTGGGAGCTGTTTGCAAAGAAACCAACGTTTGTCAAGGTTCCACTTCAAGGGAAAAATGTATGTGGCCATTTTATACTGTGAAGTATGCGGGATGCTATGATTGTGAAAAGATCGTTGAGAACATTCGAAGTAATGACGTGGGTTTCTTATTGAGCTTTTCAATTTCTGTTTTTGGCTTATTGTGCATCCTTTTTTTTATGTGTCATGATTTTTGATAATTTGTTTTATTGTTTTGCAGCCACGCATAGTTGATTGGAACGCTGAGGATCTGTATAGAGTTGTGTTCCACCAGAATAACCATCTTATGGTGACGGAGCTTCCCAAGGAGGTTCAGGCTTTGGCTCCTGATGCATAGGATAAATGGTCATCATTTGCATAGTGAATTGGATAGTTGTGTGATATATCTCTTGAAAACATTGTAGGCTCTACTTTGAAGTGTTTGATGTCTTATCGAGTACTATGTAATAACTAGTATATTTTGTGTTTTGTTTTAAGTGTGGCACAATGTTTCATCGGGAATTCGTTTTGGTTAAGTTTTTTTTGTACTGAAGACTTATATAGTAGTTGAACTGAAAACAATTTTTTTCAAGTGTATTTTCGAGTTGTTGCTCAGAAAGTGAGATTTATTTTATTTTTATGTGATTCCATCCTAACTTGGACCTTTATAGTTTATGTACTCGCTTTTCTTGTACTTATGATATAGTTCTGTTAGTACCGATTTGTAGTCTCATTCAGCGTAAGGCTTTCAAAATTTTAGTGCCAAATTTCTTTTGAACTTCTTGAACTTTAGTAGTTGAACTTCATAGTAAAAGTTAAATTACTGGTTTAAATTAGCTACGTTTAACAGTTAGTCCTATTAAGTTCAAAACTATTTCTTTCTCAATGCATTAATTGGTATCATCATAGCACTTACCGAATAAACTTAGTTGTACTGAGATTCCAATTGTGCTAGTACTTTTGATTAATTATTTATTGTTTGTGTTGTTTGATGCTAGTATGTCTTCTGTTGTGTTTCTTGCGATTTTTCTCTTTTGTCGAACTTATATCTTTTTGATTTAGTTTTTGGCCTTCTTTTTTCTAGGTTGTGGTTCTTCTCCAGGCAATGTTTGGTATAATCCTAGCACTTGTCAGATAGACTAAGTTGTACCGAGATTTCAGCTTGTATTGCCACCGTTAATTCTTAGTATGTCACTGTTTTAAGGAATGCGAATCAAGCTTCCGTTCCTTTTTATATATTTGTAGAATGAACATACCGTGTGTTCAACTGCATTGTAACTTTTCAGTCCTAGGATGCTAGTGACTAGGAAATACGTCTTGGTGTTTCTTTGCTTTTTCTCGATGCAAGATTTAGTGAATTTCTAACTACTTTTTACCACGATGCTTTTTAGTACTGAATGTTGTCCTCGGCTGAAACTTAGTCTTTTTAGTGTTCGTCTGAAACTAAAAACTGATTTTTTTTAGCGTGATAGTACTTCCGTTCATGTCTAAGCTGTACTGAGCGTCGAAGGCTACTATTTGCTTTTGGCCTTTATTTAGTCTGCCACTTTTTTTGCGAAAATATTCATGTGTTATTTTTTTTCTCCATGACTAGTCTTTGCTGCGTGGCAGCCATCAAGTTTCAACTTCAACCTAATTCAACTTCAAATGATGGATGAACAAAATAGGAAGCTAACAAATTTGTTGGACGACATAAGCAAACGATGTACTTGATAGACATAGGCAAACTTGTTCAAACCCTGACACACATAGCATAAGGTAGCTGGTTCAACATAACGAAAGCAAATTACAAATCTGAAACAACAATACTAAGGACACACAGAGCATATGGTATCTGGTTCAACATAACAAATGCAGACTTTCATGCATCTTCATCCGTGAAGTTGTAGTGGTAGTATGGGTCAGCCTCCTGCTCTTTTGAAATATCCCAACCTATCACGATGTTGTCAATTGTCTTCCATGACTTGTACGTTGCGTACGCATCTATTCCTGCGTACGTGATGAGGTTGTCTGGCAGCGGGCTGTTCCCCCACAGTTTGTGGTCTTCCCTGTTCATCTTCTTCTTCATGCCTTCGTAGAATGGGTGGATGACGCCGCCTGCAACATCGGCCAAGGAGTCGTAGTATTTGTTGGTCTTTGGATCTTTCCACTTGCGCTGCATGTCGATGAAGTTGTTGGGGTTGATTTCCAAACCAGACTTCTCCAGCATCCGCTTGTCACCTCCAATGCTGAAACCAACAAATGTGTACAATTTCTCCTCCCGCAGGAAGTCTTTGAGGCGCCTGGGCCTGCAAGGGGGGAGACACACATTTATAGATTAGTCTTCTTTTTTGAGGATTTAATTCTTCTGCTTTTTTTTGTTCTACAAGTGATAATCCATGAGGTAGATGCTTATATATTATGAGTCATGCATGAATGTAATTCAGAAACTAGTACACAAAGTCCTGAAATTAAATTCAACTACACCGTGTTATTTTTTTTGGCTATCTTCTTTGCTTTACCAAATGCTTCACCAAATTAGAGAATCATATTACCACAGTCAATGATATATGCGCTGCTTGATTCAAGTTTAGTTTTCTTTTTTGTTGAATAAAAGACCTATACCAAAGGTCTTGATACATCTTTGTGCATTAATTCTATATCAAGTTCAAAAATTAGTTTGAGAAACATGTGCATCAAGATATGGACCTATACCACTTCACCAAAGATCTTTTAATACATCAATTCTATAAACTATACTAGAGCATCAAGATCAGAATCTATGCTAGTTCATCAAGTTCAGAAATTAATTTGGTGCATAAAGTTCAGAATGCTATAAACTTTTTTTCAGATGGCAAATCTGGTGAAACAATCCACTTCACAGTTTCAGAAATGCATGTAACCTGATAAACATGTAATCGTGCATCCACTTCATAGACTATAGTAGTTCATCTAGTTGGGAAACAATTTTTAATTAAGTTTTTAGTGACTAGTACTGGTACAATAGATGAATGAACAGTAGTATGAGTTACAATGGATGAATGTACTTCAAAAACTAGTAAAGAAAGTTCTGAAATTAAATTAAGTACATCATGTTATTCTTCTTCTTGGATTATACATAGTTTCAGTCAATGTTGTATGTTCTTCGTTGGTACTAGTTTAGTCTACTTTTGTTGAAATGGGATAACACAGAACCAGTGCTTCACCAAGTCCTTAGTTTATTTTCTTACGAAAATAACATTACATCAAATTCAGAAAATACTTCACTACATCAAGTTCAGAAACATCTTTTTAATACATCAAGTACATAGACTACTCTATTGTATCAACTTCATAAACTATACCAAATCGATCAACTTCAGAATTTAATCTTCCGCAAGATTTTCCAAATAGTAATCCAAAGGCATCAGGTTCAAAAATACATTTATAGTATATCTACTTTAGAAAATGCAGTAGTGCATCCACTTTTCAGAAACCACACTAGTACATCTAGTTGGGAAGCAAGTGTGATTAAATTTTCAGGATACAATACTAATAAAACAGATAAACCATATGCAGGGCAAATGAGTAGGATTGCTCACCATTTTGTGGCCGCTGCGATGTGGTACACCAAGCAGAGTTCCTCGACGCACAACTGCAGGACTGCCGCCATCTGTGGAGGTTTTTCGTCGTCGGTGTACTCCACATCAACTCCGATGAAGCTCGGATACAAGCCGCCGCCCTTCCTCCTGAGCCTGCTCATCATCTCGTCGGCCTTGTCTGGTTCGCTGGTGCAGACGATCTCCAGCGTCTCCTTGTCGTGGAGCTCAACCCCTTTGAGCGTTCTAGTGTAGTCGCGCTTCTCGCCGGGGACGTTAATGTCGACGAGGTTGCTCCTTTTGTCCGACGTCTCTGCATGATGACGCTTGGCGGACGGTTCCTCCGCCATGGCCTTCCTCCGCGATCGTGGGCTTTGTAGAGACGCTGGAGGTTTGTGTGCAGTGGAAATGGAAGCGGCAATGGTGGTTTGTGGGAACGAGGGAGAGATGGAAGACAATGGGGTATTTTTGCGGTCGCAAGCGGTGGTGTGTGGGAGGCGTTCGTCGGGGCGCGTGTGTGTAGTGGTCGTGGGGGTCGCCGTTTGCGGTCGTCGTGGCAACCGCCAGTGGGTGGCGCGGTGGTGGCGTGGAAGAACTAACCGTCCAAGACAAATGTTTTTTACTGGTGCACTGTTTAGTCTTGTCAAGCTGTACTTACGATCTGCTAAATCCCACTTGCACGTCTCTGCGGTGGTGATGATGGCATTTTACTGTGGCACCGATTCGTATAGTCAAGCTGTACTTATGGATCTGTGATGTTTTTCGTGTGGATATTTAAGTATTGTTTTTCTATTGAGACCTTTATACACTAGTGTATGTCAAAACATTTTTGCAGTGCCCTGGGAGTCGTTGCTCATAAATTGTACTTATTTTATTTTCATTTGTACCAACCTAAGTTAGGCCTTTATAGTTTTTGTATTCTCATTTTTAGTGTACTTATGTTTTACTACTGTGTGAACTGAATTGTAATTTCAAACAACGCATGGGTTTGAAATTTGATGTCAGAGTGGTGCGAGTGGCCTGACTGATCCTGCTGTTTTAGTACTGATGTTGTATGTATGTTTGAACTGATTTTTTTATAACTTAGGTTGGGGGTGGGGGTTTGAGATTATTTTACGACCAGATCGTTCGTTGTGGTGTGGACAGATTATATATAAATAATAGATTTAGCAGAATTGACAAATAAATTCTATTTGAACTTTTTGAATTTTAGTAGTTGAACTTGTCAGATTTTATATAAATAGGAATTTTAGCATAATTGACAAACATTATATGTTTGAACTTTTAGATTTTAGTAGTTGAACTTGTCAGTTTTCTATAAATAAGAATTTTAGCATAATTGACAAACATTATATGTTTGAACTTTTTGAGCTTTAGTAGTTGAACTTGTCAGTTTTATATAAATAAGAATTTTAGCATAATTGACAAACATTATATGTTTTGAACTTTTTAGTTTTAGTAGTTGAACTTGAAAGTAATATTTAATTCTGTTTTTAAATTATGTACATTTAATGTAAAGGCTATTAAGTTTTGTTCTTTTAAGAGGTTCATTGTTTTTGTATCATATTATTTTCCTTTTTCTTGTAGAGGTTAATTGACAAACATTTTTCTTGTGGTTTATATTTCTTTGTCCCGCCCTCTGGTTTGTATAAGTTGGCTTATTTGGTGGGGTGTTTTGTTGTGATGTAGGCTATTGGGCGTTTCCGGCCCAGAATAGCTCGTCCGTAGCCTTTGTCTTGATCGTCGTCTTGGCGTCTTCTGGGTTTAGTCCCACCTCGCTAGTCGAGGGGGCTCCGGACCTGTTTATAAGCGCAGCCGACGCTCACCAGTCGAACTCCTCTGAACACTTACCTGAGCGCTTATACACGGCGCTCGCTCTCTCTCTTGACCTGTGGGCCCTGGTCGGCGGGTCCTGCGTTGTGCGGATTACTAGGGATTCGCCCACGGGCTCGAGTTCAAGTATCTAGCATTGTCAGGGCCTGCGCCTGACCTTGGGCGGTCAATTTTTTTGTTTGTTTGAATCTAGTACTTGACTCCTCCAGTAACTTGGACTGATACTTTTTGTTCTAGTTCTTGTCAGTTTTGTGTGAGTGTAATCTTTTTTCATTTGAGTTTTTTGCCTTCTTTTTTGTGTTTGTTTTTGTGATTATTCTCAAGTGTCTTCTGGTGTCATTTTCAGAACTATGGTACTTGCGTGTAGACTGAGTTGTATTGATAGTGCATTCATAGTAAGCGCTTACGGACTGATGCTTCTTTGTACTTTTTATTGTAGTAAGTATGTAATGTCCGATCAAGTGTACTTGAGTTGTCTTGACGTGGAACAACGTTGTGTGATTAGTTGCATCATAACTAGTACTTTAGAGCAACGACAACGTTCCATTCGTAAGCTACTTTTCAATTTTGAAATGATGGATTAACAACATACGAAGCTACCAAACCAAACTTATATAATGAGATAAGAAAAACATTGTACTTGATGACATAACTAAACTTGTTCAAACATGACGAGCACGACATAATCATACTGGTTCAACCCAACAAGAGCAAACTACTAATTTGAAACAACAAGATAAAAGGCAAGCACAAGCGGAAGTAAAAGCGAAGGCAGGCTCTGATGTATCTTCATCCCGAAAAGGGGCAATAGGGGTGGTCGTAGAAGTTGTTAGCCTCCCGCTCTTTCGCAAATTCCGAACCATCTGTGATGTAGTCGATCATGAACCATGACTTGTACGCGGCGTACGCATCTACTCCTGCGTACTCGATGAGGTTGTCTGGCAGCTTGCTTGTCCCCCACAGTTTGTAGTCTTCCTGCGTGTTGATCTTGTTCTTCATGCCTTTGTAGAATGGGTGGATGACGTTGGCTGCAACATCAGTCAAGGAGTCGTACTCTTTTCTGGTGTATGGAACTCTCCACTTGCGCTGAATGTCGATGAACTTGTTGGGGTTGATCTCCATACCGGACAACTTCAGCTTCTCTTTGTCGCTTTCAATGCTGAAACCGGCAAATGTGAACAACTTGTCATCTTTGCAGCATGTCGATTGAGCGCTTGGGCCTGCAAGCGAAGACATTTCGAATATTAGCATTACTTTGATGTTTGAATTATCCATTTTTGTTTTGTTTTACAAGTGATGAATCCATGAAGTAGTTGTTTATGTAGGATAAACAATGGATGAATGTACTTCAAAAACTAGTAAAGAAAGTTCTGAAATTAAATGAAGTACATCATGTTATTCTTCTTCTTGGATTGTACATAGTTTCAGTCAATGTTGTATGTTCTGCATTGGTACTAGTTTAGTCTACTTTTGTTGAAATAGGATAACACAGAACCAGTGCTTCACCAAGTCCTTAGTTTATTTTCTTACGAAAATAACATTACATCAAATTCAGAAATTACTTCACTACATCAAGTTCAGAAATATCTTTTTTAATACATCGAGTACATAGACTACTCTATTGTATCAACTTCATAAACTACACTAGTTGATCAACTTCAGAATTTAATCTTCCGCAAGATTTTCCAAATAGTAATCCAGTGCATTAGGTTCAAAAATACATTTATAGTATATCTACTTGAGAAAATGCAGTAGTGCATCCACTTTTTACAAACCACACTAGTACATATAGTTGGGAAACAAGTGTGATTAAATTTTCAGGATACAGTACTAATAAAACAGATAAACCATATGCAGGGCAAATGAGTAGGATTGCTCACCATTTTGTGGCCGCGGCGATGTGGTACACCAAGCAGTGTTCGTCGACGCACAACTGCAGGACTGCCGCCATCTGGGGAGGTTCATCTTCGTTGGTGTAGTGCACACCAACGCCCGACGATCCATGAAACCTGCCGCCAAGCTTCCTCCAGAGCACAGAGATCACCTCGTCGGCCTTATGCGGTTCGCTGGTGCAGACAATCTCCAGCGTCTCCTTGCCGTGGAGCTCAACCCCTTTGAGCGTTCTGGTGTAGTCGCGCTTCTCGCCGGGGACTTTAATGTCGACGAGGTTGCTCCTCTTGTCCAACGTCTCGGCATGATGACGCTTGGCGGATGGTTCCTCCGCCATGGCCTTCCTCCGGCGACTTTGGGCTTTGGAGAGACGCTGGAGGTTTGTGTGCGATGGAAATGGAAGCGGCCATGGTGGTTTGTGGGAACGAGGAGAGATGGAAGACAATGGGGTATTTTTTTGGTCTTGACGGTGGTGTGTGGGAGGCGGTTCGTCGAAGCGTGTGTGTAGTGGGTGTTGTGGCGTGGGGTCGCCGTTTGCAGTGCGTCGTGGCAACCGCCCAGTGGGTGGCGCGGGTGGTGGCGTCGAAGAACTAACCGTCCAATTTAAATGGTTTTTACTGTTGAACTGACTAGTCTTGTCAAGCTGTACTTATGACCTGCAAAATCCCACTTGCACGTCTCTGCGGTGGTGATGATGGCATTTTACTGTGGCACTGATTCGTATAGTCAAGCTGTACTTATCAGCTGCTTATCCCACTTGCACGTGTCAGCGTCGGTGTTGGTGGAGGTCTGAACTCCTCTACTGTCGTACTCGGACTGGTGATGGAAGTGTAATTGGGCGTACCAATTACCAGCGAGACTATGTGTGGTGCTAATGTTTTTTTAAAAAAATTCGTATTTTTTAAGGATTGTTTATATCAAGATAACCTGTGATTATTTTTTACAGATAAATTAGATTTTCACCAGTACAGGATGTATTATATTCGCATTTTGCTTGAGGTAATTATTTTTATGTACTGATGGTCTTTCTGAATTGGGACTCGCAGGAGCAGGCATAGCTTTGTTTTTTCAAAACAATTTTTTTTCAGTCGTTCACTGGTGTGTTTGTTATTACTATGCCTTTTGTACTGCCAACAGAGAGTTATCAGTACTGATGTAATACAAGAGTTTAAATTTTTCCTTGACATTTTTTTTGCTGAGTTACTAGTTCACAGTAGCGTTTTGCGTCAGATATATCAAGATAAGTTTTTCCAATTTTATTTTTGACTGCATTCAAAAGGATTATCAAATGGTTTAAATAATAATGTCACTGCTTCAGGCACAAATCAGAAATTATATCAGTACTGATGTGTACTCTGCCTTGTCTTGTGAATGAGAGTTATCGATCTTGATGTGCTACAAGAGTTTAAAATTTTCCTTGACATATTTTTCCACTGAGTTCTTTGGTTCACGATGGCGTTTTGCGTCGGATATATCCAGATAAGTTTTTTCAAACGTATTTCGTGACTGCATTCAAAATGATTATCAAATGGTTTACATAATAATGTCACTGCTTCAGCGGGCACAAATCAGAAACTAAAAAATAACTTTAGTTCTGATAGAGAAATCGACGATAAAGCTAAATAAGTTTTGGTAACGACAGTGTTTTGTGAAATGCTTCCTCATTGTGTGCTGATGCAACTGAGACTACAAGGTTATTTTTTAGTTGACGCAGCAGGAAAACCACTATGTATTGTTCAGTCTCGAGCTTCTCCTAACTGTCTCCGAATGTTGTGCCTTGCCGGTGCTCTTTCCAGGTTTAGCCTTGGAAGCTTCATCGTCAGTTTCAGTTTCCTCGCCCCCGACACTGTCATCTTCATTGTCTTCGTCTGACTGGCCATCATTGTCATCAAACTCTTCTTCTTCATCTTCTTCATTTAATTGCTTGGAACTTTGTACGTTGCCCTGTTTATGTTCAACTCCACTGACCTCCTTGCCCACTTTGCACGTGCGGGCATTATGTCCGTCAGTTCCGCCACACTTGCGGCAAGTGTAGCTGTTACGTGTGTTGTCTCCATTGGTAGAAAGCTGGGTGGCTCCAATCTGCTTGTTCTTGTTGACAGTGGCATCTGTGCGGAGTGGGCATGTGCGGTAGTTATGGTTGCTCACGACGTTGCAGAATCCGCATGCCCTTACCCGAGGGGTTTGCCGTCCGGGCCAAATTGCAGCGCTACCGATGGGGCGTGGCGGCTTTTTGGCTGCTGCTTGCGTCTTGCTCTTCCTCCCCTTTGTGTTTGAGAATATTGGGGGTTTAATCACCCTTTCCTGCTGCTGCTGGTAGGATGTGCTATTGTCATGTCGTTCGCCTATAGCACCATCGAGCTCATGATCTTGCATGTGAGTTTGTCGGTGCTCTTGAGTGTGCACACGGGCAAGCTCCGGTTGCTGCTGCTCATCTTCCTCGTTCTCAAACGGGTCAATAGCTCCCATATGGTTCATCTCGGATAACATTGTAGCAATATCCTGCTCAATGGCTTCATTGTCTGCGACACCTCCATTTTCAACAGAATGCATGGCGTCGAGTTCTTGTTCAAGTTTGTCCATGACGACTCGCGTCCTTGCCATTTGCTCTTGGCTTCTCAAGCTTTTTCATGCACCCTCATGTTCAGCGTCAGCAGTGAGCTTTCAATGCAGTATTGGGATGCCTTGTTTGACGCTACTGTCCTCAAGTCATTTCTGTCAAATGTTGGCTGGATGTTCGGGCGTTTTGTGTATCTCCTGAGAATGTATTTCTCTGGAACGCTTGCAGCCTTAATTGTCTGCATCATGCACAGGACATGGACGCAGAAAAGACCTGTATTTGTTTTTGGAAGAGGTGCATGTTTTTTGTTATTTCGTTCGAACAAAAACCTTGCAATGAAAGTAGTAAAGTATGTAACATCTTTTTTGTAGTCCTTACCTGTGTGGTCCCATAGCCTGTACTCGCACTCATATGTTTCTCCCACGGGGTCTGCAACCACACGAACGCGTCTTGAGCCCACCTGAGACAGTTTTTGCGGGTGGTTGTAGCGCACTAGGTACTTTGTGGGCTCTTCCGTCTCTGTCGCCGTGAAGAGAGTGCTCAGTTTTAGCCTATCTCTGATCTCGCTGTACACAGCTCGCGTGTACAGCTTTGCCATCTGGGTGTCAAACCCATAGAAGGTCAGCGTGTTCTGTTCCTTCTGCAGATGCAAGAATGATGACCAAATTGTTAGTTTTCTTGCAGGAAAAACTTCTAATAAAGTTTTTACTTTAGTAAGCATGTAATTTTTTGTCTTACGACAAGTGATAGAGCTATACTGGTTACCCATTGTCCCCTGGTTCTCTGTCTGCCTCCTGGTTTTGACGCAGGAGTTTACCTGTCTGACAAACCGGTGTAGGTTATGTCTCTCATTTACGTAGTTCTTCTTGAGCACATAGTTCATGCTCTCACTTTACTGTGTGGATGTCATTTTGGCGCAGAAAATTTCTTTGAAGTAGGCTGATATCCATTTCTCACGCTCGTTCCACATGCCCACCATTGTGGCATCATCATGGAGGTTGTACTTATCCATCAATCTTTTCCAGGCATCCTCAAACTCAGTTGGCATGAGGGGCCAGTTGAGAATTGATGTGAATTCATCCTTAAAGTCGTCCGTGCAGGAAATACAGTCTGCGAGGTGTTCCTTGTACTTCTTCATAATGTGCCAGCGGCATAGCTTATGTAATGTGTTCTTGGAAACATCTGCTATCGCCAAAGCCATTGTCGGGCACTGGTCTGGTAATGAGAAAATAGACTCAGAGTGGTCAGCAGATGGTTGTGCATATATACCAATAGAACTGACACAACATTTTTATTGTGTTACTTTCCTTTTCTTGTTTGGTAGGGGGGCGGTGGTGGGGGGCGGTTTTAGCGGGTGTACCTGTGAGAGTGCATGTAGGAGCCTTCCTTCTCATGCACCTTAAAAATGTCCTGAACAGCCACTTGAATGAATCTGCATCCTCATCTCTTATCAGGGCAAAACCAAAGAATGTAGTATGTAAGTGGTTGTTAGTTCCGACAAACACCCCAAGTGGCATATGGTACTTGTTGGTCTTATATGTTGTGTCAAACGTTACGCAGTCCCTGAAGTCCTGATACGCCCCTCGGCAGCTTGTGTTCGCCCAGAATATGTTCTTAACTCTGTCGGACTCATCGAGTTGCATGTCACAGAAGAATTCCCTGTTTATAGCTTTCATCTCCCTAAAGAAGTTGACAGTCTTTAGGACATCGTCCACATCATCAATCCTTGAATTCTTTGCTTTCCTGCATATTAAAAGTTCATTGAAAAATGCATGTTGAATCAAGGCGTCGGTCATGCGTTGCGTGATATGTTTGTCTTGACAGAGGAAAAAAAAGCGTAGGCGGTTTATGGGAGGAGAACAAGTTTTTACTTACAGGTTAATCAGGTCTTTGGCATTCATTTCGAGGAAGTAGCTACCAGGGTCATCACCGGCCAGAATGCTCATGATTTGCGCGTGTTCAATGCCTTTGAACTGCAGGTACTTGACGTACTCCAAGATTGTTTTGTCAAAGTTTTTGTGGGAGTGCAAGAAGACAAGCATTTCTGCGATGAGCTGTAGCCTGTGGTTGTGTTCCCAGACTATCTCTTTTACGACAAATGTTCCATCATTTTCCTTCTTGACCTCATTTTAGCCCTTGATTAGTTCTGGTTGTCGTCTTATTCTGTTGTCTATTTGCTTGAGACACCTTTGATTCATAAACTCCATGGCACGTGCAATAAAGGTAGGCTCTGGTCTTAAACTTGGGGCCTTCCACGACAAAGAAACCAGCGTGCTTCGCATATACGTTGTAGAAGTTCTTAGTTTCTTCGAAAGTTTCAAACCTCATCTCCAGCCTTGGCAGAACATAAGCTTCAACGTTAGGTGGCTGCACACAACTGTGACAAAACAAAAATGTTAGATGGGGTGGTCACAGCACCATGGTATGGACTGTGCTTGTATTTTTTTTCTATATGGATACTTACATGTGTATAGCTCTGCGCTGCCTCTGGTGTTTGTTGTTCTCCCTGGTTTATGGGCGCCGGTGGTGTCACCCTTGGCACATGCAACAATGCATCTCTTGGAGAACAACGATGACGAAGATCTCCGTCTCTCGTTATGCAGACGTCTCTCCTCAGATTCATTGTGATGTTGCTCCTGTGTATATGGCTCATATCTTGTACTTTTGAACCTGCTAGAGTGGCCAAAATTTCTGTCTTTTGCCCTGGTCTTCCCGTCATGGCTTGCTTTTGCAACCTGAGATGATTGATGTTGATGGAGCGGTGGTGGAAGCCTTCTTGCAACCCATCCACGGCTTCCTGTCCTTGGCTTTTTGCATCTTGTTGGGGAAGGAAAAGCGTTTGTTGTTGGTGATATTGTTGGCCTAGTTGCAACCCGATGGCGGCAAAGCTTGCATTCCCAGACATTGTTGTTTGCTGTATAGAAGGACCTGTCCGTGCTTCCGATGATTGCGGTGTATCTTCAAATCTGCATGTCTTGTTGAAATATCCGGTGGTATTTACGGTGTTACCCAACCAGGTGGTGCCCCATATCTGTTTTGCTCATGAAATGCTTGCTGCGTGCGCCGTCTTGCATGCTTCTGCAAAGAACATTCAAAAGTTTTTGTGATTAATCTGGTTTCGTTTTTAGTCGAACTGATGAACGTTCATGTTCAAAACACGGATGTACTGATGCTCTTTTTTTTAGCACTGTTTTTCTAAACTGGACATTGAACTCATGCATGACTTCTCCTCTGTTCTTCTGTAACTTATGCAACTACACTAGAAGTACTCCTAGTTTATGTATCATTGAACTTACCGTGTAACTGTGGTACTCTCTCGTCACTATCTACCTGGACTGACGTTGATGTTTAATTTTTTTTAACTTGAACTGAAGATAGCATATTAGATGCACTGACAGTAACCTCGACATCCTAATCATGCATCAATGCATATGCATATACATTACAAGTACTGCTAGCTTATGTATCACTGAACTTATTGTGTAGCAATTTTATATTTTTTTTTGGTAACAGTTTGGTTACTCGTTCGAACTGACGCAATTACATGACTTGTACTCTTAGGAATAACAACATACAACTCTCGTGATGGTGAACCTTGTCACTATCGTGGACTGCATATGTTTAATTTTTTAACTTGAACTGACGCAATGCATATTAGATGCAGCGACAAGAACCTCGACATCCTAATCGTGCATCAAGTGGTAGGGTGTCAATGAACTGATGCTAGCATTTGCAATGTACCATCGGGTTCTTGTTCATAGCAGATCGATTTAACCGATGGAGTGACACAAGCGTGGGGAGCGGAACATTACCTCCGATGTCTTGTCTTCTTCTTCTACCTCTCGTGGGTGTCTTCTTGGCATGTTCTTGCGGCGGCACCATTGACGCATCACCTGCTTGTGGTGGGCGTCTGGCGAAGAGGTTCGTTGAGGAAGCACCTTGCGGGATAATCGCCCGGAGAAGGAGACCCGGCGACGGAGGGAGGCAGGAGGCGGGATGATGGCTCGGCGATGGATCCGGCGACGGAGAGAGGCGAGGCGGGGATCACGGCCTGTCGATGGATCTCGGCGGAGCGAGATGAAGGCGAGGATCACGACCCGACGATGGATCCGGCGACGGAGGGAGGCAGGAGGCGGGGATGACGACCCCGACGATGGATCCGGCGACAGAAGGAAGGAGGAGGCGTCGGCGGATCCGTCGCCGGCCAATCACGGCGCCGCGGGCTCCCTCGCTCCGGCTGCCGCCGTCGCTCGCTCGCCCGCGACGGCTGCCTCCGGCGGTAGGAAGCAGGTCGGATTGGGGCTGGGTCGATCGTGGACGTCGCGCCTTATAGAAGCGAGGTAATAGAATAATATTTTGTTACGGTAACAGAATATATATATATATATATATATATATATATATATATATATATATATAGGTGCCCAGGCTCCTTACCTTTCCACCGTTAGATTGCATTTAGATGCGTGTTGTCATATGAATATTGAAGTTAATGCGTATACATATTTGGAAACAATTACAACGCCAATCATAAAAGGATATTATTAGCGTGCGCTATGTATGGTAACATATTTCTGGCATGCAAAATAAATGACATACATTCAATCCTTCCTTGTATATAATTAGGAGAGAGGAAAACTAGAAATTAATGGCTCATAATTACTCTGTATACTTGGGTATAGCATTTTATTTCTGTACATGTATGATTTGAGGTATGTCTATATACTTGGATACCTACAACATTTCCGTACCATTAACATAGCTGGGTATATGCAAGTACAGAAACATTTGAGGTATGTCGTATATATCAAATTTTAGCCGAATATATACATAGATGGAGTGCGTACTAAGTATTTTACTTTGGGTATACAGTTCAACTAGATAACTACAACACTTTAGTACCATTTATATAGCGAGGTATATATATGTATAGAAACATTGGGTGTACTATTCATGTATGTGAAACTAACATTTTCCACTATGTTGTATATCTCAAATTTTTAGCCGGGTATATACATAGTTTACTTTGGATATCACATTTTTCGGTATATCGTATATCTGAATTTTTTAGGAACGTAACATTTGTGGTGTCTGGGGTATCTAGAGTACATACATGTATCCTCTTATTACAAAATGTAGGTACCGAAAATATATTATGTATTCTCAGGTTTCTCATATAAAAAATATAAACATACTTAAAAGGGTAAATGAGTAAATCATTTGATTGCAACTCATTTTAAGTTTGCTATATGTAGCTAAGCTAGTCGCATGTACATAATAATAAATCTTTTTTCTGCATGGACGTACTAATAAGTCGCACATACCCAAAAGTATATTCAGTATAGACATACCCGAGAATATCTTGGGTACTAAAAAAATACGCATACTCACAAGTACAATATTTATAGGTATATATATACACACACAAACATTTTGTGCATATTCAAGATATTTTTAGGTATCTGCATACTATATTTACAGGTACAAATATACGTCGTACGTATAATAATGCCCATGTCCATATGCTAACCGGGACAACATTCAAATTAGCATATACAAGATTGCCTACATGGAATATGTAGCATGCGTCCTTTTAGGAAATGAATCAATTGACAACAAGCAATTAGCATGTTACTTTTTGGAAGGCAATCAATTGACGTGGAGGTGCTAGTGCATGCATATAAAATTTGGAAGGTGAACCAAGGTGCCCAGGCACCTAGGTGTCCCATCTATTTTACATATATAGTAAAAATGCCCGTGCGTTGCAACGGGAGAAATAATCTTCACATGCCCCCAACGACCCATCCATGTTGTCATTTCTCTTCGCCACCATCGCTGATGATGCTAGTCGACCTAGGTCACATGCGGCCGGAGGGACTTGCCCTTGGCCAGACGTTGCAGTGGGCGAGTTAGTCCCATGCCTCGCAAACGATGCCTTCTAGTGCACACATTGATCGGGAAGGAGCGGGTTGATCGGGAAGGAGTGAAAGGGGGCTGGGCGGAACGGTTTTAATGCATTCACCTCGTTTAATGGGGAACAATTTGTGACACATATTGTTCGACTTGCAAATTGATTACTGGAAAGTACCTAATAGTCTAAAACCGAATGGAAAGAAGGAGCAAGGCGTGGAAACTGTCCCTTAATGCCATCATATATAAGATTATAGCATTAAATAAGGACCGGCTTAGCATTTAGGCCTCGTTTGGTAGGAGAGGATCGAGGGGTTTTTGAAGGCAATTTCCTCGCGTGGCCCAGAAACCCCGCAGAACCGCGAGGGCCCATTTGGTACGCGGGTATTCGACGGCCCAACCCCCTCCTACACCCTCCTTTCCACGTGGTACAGAACCCTCGAGGGGGGCCTCGCGAATTTGGGAGGAACGACACCACGCCGCCGCCGCCTGCTCACCGCGCCGCCGCTCGATTCCTCCACAACACGCCGTCGAACGACATCTCTACGTCGGCGTACCTCCTCCGCCATACTGGCCTTCTCCTGGGTGGTAAGCCCTCGCCTCGCCTCCCCTCCTTTCCCCTCGTCTTCTAGGGTTCTTCAATCCGCCCGGCCATGGTTGCCGCCTCATCTTCCCCGGCGAGCTCGCCAAGCATGACGTCTCCGAGGGCACCAAAGCCATCACCAAGTTCACCTCCTCTTAGATTGTGTCCCCTGTATCTAGTAGCAGGTTACTGTTGGTTTAGTGATTCACTGTCGACTCTGAATCTTGATGTGAACTGCAAGTAGTGGTAATGCTTGATGTGGTTATCTGCAAGTAGTAGTGGTAATGCTTGATGTGAACTGCCGAATCGGTGCCAATGCTTTGTTGGGTCGTTGGCTGCATCAACTTGGTGTGGGAGGAGGACGACGAGCCGGTGAAATCCGACTGAGACGAGTGGAGTGGAGTTCAACATGTATCTTTATTTATCAAGAGATGTTTTGCCCATCTATGATGGGTTTGTGATTTAGGAACATATGTGTATTTGATGCATTGTGTTGTTTTGCTAGGGACAAAGTTGGTCTCCATTTGTGCATCTTTTCTGCAACTCTGTAATGGATATTGGAGCAGCGCTCCGTTTTGTTCTACAATGCTGTGCACCTGCTTGCTTGTTTATTTAGCATCAACAGCAAGAAGCATTGTTGACTTCTTATTTGGTTGGTGGAGATTTCTTGTTTTCCTCTAATCTTGTACTGTAGATTATTAGGCTGACAAAGGATGTAGCAAACGAAATTACTGCACACTTTTTTAAAGAAATTATTGCACATTCTTTTTAAGATAAGACAGTGTAGTAGTAGTGTTTGGAGTTTCAGAAGGGAGGCAATTTGGTTTGTGACTGCACATTTTTTTAAAGAAATTACTGCACAGTTTTTTAAAGAAATTACTGAACATTTTTTTAAGAAATTACTTGAGACTACTCTTGTGTTTGTCTTGCCTTGTGACTGTTTCAAACTGCAAATAAATTGTTTGCTCATCGGACTTTGTTGTGAGTTTTTCTCTTCCACGAAAAATCTGTTCGGTCTGGAAGTTTCTGTATTCTGTTGGTCTTGATGTAGCTCTAACAAAGCCATGCAATAATTCATACTATTTCTTCATTGTACTTTTCCCTTTGCAAACAGTCTACAGCCTCCATTGGTCTTGATGTAGCTCTAACAAGGCCATGATATAATTCCTTGAAATATACCTGATTGTTGTTGTGCTCTTAATATCATTTACTTGAAATATACCTGATCATTTACTTGTACATAAGTACTCCCTTTGTCAACTGGCTCCTCTATTTGTGGGTCTTGGAATTGAAATTGAATGAGAAATATCTGCATTCAATTGAAATGAGATATAATTTTGTCGACAGTACCAACATTACCTTGTTTTCTTCAGTATCATCAGTTTTTTCTGGTGTCATTAAACCAGGTTGAGAAGTGGAACAAAGCAGAGGAAGAATGGGACGTTTGCAGGGTCCCTCAAAATCATCTGTTTGAGAATCTCGTCAGTTGCTTTTGTGTCGGCGCTATTGTTGTCAGCATGCTTAAATGTACGCATGTCTTATGTATTCTTAGCATGCTTAAATATATGCATGTCTTTCCTCGGACTTGTGAATGCCAAAAACGTACGAGATATTTTTGGTTCCAAGCCATGCTGATGTGAGCGATTATGTTGCTGTTATGTGACATTGCAATTATGTGATGATATATTGGTTCCAAGTCAAGCAAATTATGTTGTTCATGTGAAGAACTGTTGCAAGATTAGATTTTTAACAGTTTTACACCATTTTAGTTCAATATGGAAATTCCTCTCTGTCAAACAGTGTTCTGTATGGAGGGGGATTTGAGGGCTGTGTGGTTGGAAGGGGATTTGAGGTTTCAAGGGGATTGGGTGGAAGAGGGGGATTCACCAAATCCCCTGGAATCCTCTCCTTTCCAAACCTCCACAATCCCTTCCTGTCAAACAAGGCCTTAGGGAGTGTTGATCCCACTTGATTTGAGGGAGCCACGGCCCAAACTCACATGAAGTCCCAAAAATGAAAAACAAAGTGTCCGTGAAACATCACAACAAACCAGCGACACAACATCCATACAGTAAAATATTGCCTCGATCTTTCACGTCAAGCTAGCTAGGAGATGGTAATAATTAATTAATACACACACACATTATATATCTTCCTGATTATCTGTCTCCTAATACAGTTTGCAATATAGTTGCAAAGAATTCAGTACATAGCAAGATAGGTACACGCCTGCTGGAAAGTATCTAAAACTGAAAGAAGAAAAGCAGCGAGGATGTACGCAACATGTTCCCTAAGCAGGGGTCTCCACCTTACCACCGGAAAAGAAGAATCCCTGGTCCTCTCAGTCTTTCATTTGCTGTCCGGCTCTTTCTTCCCCAAGGTCACACCTGCATCCATTTTCTATCAATTTACAGAAAATGGAACATGCTTTTTATCTAGTACCAATTTACAGAGAACGGAACTATGCTACTTTCGAACACTGCCTGCAAGAACTCTTCCACAACATAGCCATGATCAGTACACCAATCTAAAACTGAAACTTATTCATACATCTGTCAATCTGTGCGACTCAAACAACAATCATGTAGATGTATCAGTTCTAATTTCACTTGCTAGGATCAGAGGTAACAAACCAGCAAGTGTTATTACAGTAGCTTGAAATGAAGCATAGCTAGCCCCTGCAATCAAATTTGTCGACATCCATAGAGCATATATAGTCGATAAATACTCTGATTTTCTCCAGGGATTAAATTTTTTATCTAATGAATTGTTGATTCATCATGGTCCAGCATAAAAAAGAAGTGGAAGTTATAATCTGTTATCTAATAAAGTGGTTCAGGGTGTCAAACACAATATGAATTTTGAAATAGTTTCATTGCGCAGGAGCAGATGGCCTGCAGTTATGTTTGTTCAATTTACTGGCCAGACAAAAAAATATGTGAAATACCAAATTCTAAATAGCTCAGCATCAAGAGAGGCAGCACCTCATATATTGGGTCTTTAACAGAATCAAAGACATAGTAAGAGTATTCCTGAGCTTGAGGGCGTCTGCAATGATAATCATCAAACATTTTTCGTGTCGTAACAAGATCTGTGGACCCCGATGCCTTGATTAAATGTACACATGGTTCCAGCGGCACGAGCTTAATTGCACAAAAGGAACAACAAACCTAGCTCTCGATAACAAAAATATAAGCTCCAAAACAGGGACAATGAAACTTCTCTCTTCAATTTATCCTCTGATTTTTTTACCAAATTATTATTATTTTTTTCTCCATATGGTTATTGACTTAAGCTTTTGAAAGTAAAAAGAATCACTCAATTCCACGTTTAGGTGAGGGGGTCAATAAAATCTACAACCGATCTAGAAAACTGTGACAAACAGTGGTTCTAAACTTTGAAGGCCCAAAGATTGTTCGATATTTGGAAGCACAAGTAGTATCTCTACTTGGTGCAAGGAATTTGGCTAGCATGAGGGGGAAAGGCAAGCTCAACATGTTTGGAAGGTCAATGACAATATACTTTAACTGAGATGTCGGAAAACATAAACCATTACGTTGTCTTCCTTGTCCAACATCAACTCTTTTAGCATGTCATACTTAATGAGTGCTTCACAATCATAAAAGATGTCCAAGATAATATATTTGTATGTGAACCCCTCTTTCCTTATCACTTCCTATTAATTGCAACGATGACCAAGGCTATGTTCATCAACTCTCAACAATTTTTATGCCTCATACTTTCTATGTGTGAAGTTATCACTATCCATAAGATCAATATGAACTCTTTTGTTCTTTCTACTTTCTCAAGATCATAGCAACAAAGCAAAGCCCTTGACTCAACACTAATCTTTATTATAGATAGCACACGGACTCGATTACATAAAGAGATCACAATGCAAAACTCGAAACTACTTGATATCAAAAACTTCAAACTGCTAGATCAAGATACTACTTAAAAGGATCGAACTAAATAAAGCGGTAAAAATAGGAGTGTGATGGTGATACGATACCGGGGCACCTCCCCCAAGCTTGGCAGTTGCCAAGGGGAGTGCCCATACCCATGTGATTATTTCTTCGGAGGTGATGGAGATGGTGATGATGATGGTGGATAATCGCAAATCGAGCGTAAAAGCTCCTCCAAGTTGTGGATAATGCCCTTGAGCCCAGCAATATGATCCTTCAACAAAATATTCTCCTGTGTGAGATACTTGTTCTGTATGTGAGCTAGCTCAATCATCTTGAAAGCTTCAATCTCTGTTGGAGTAAAAAGGTTAGGTAAAGGTTGAGGGATATCTCCTTCTTTCACCGCCGGAGCTTGGACCTCCATGGCTTTCTTGATCCCTTCATCCTTGTTGATCTCTTCTGGTTCTTCTCTTTTCAGTTCTATCTTCAAAAGCCAAGCATCCTTGTCTTCATTGTTGGAGGAGGGTCTGGAACAGAAACAACTTGAAACGAAAACAGAGGATATTTGCATAATACGGTGATCAAAACCTTCGGGAGTATATATAATGAATTTTTACCGACCAAAATACGTAACATACAAGAAAACGGAGTCCGGGAGGCACACGAGGTGCCCACGAGACAGGGGGGCACGCCCTACAGGGGGGCGCGGCCTCCTCTCTCGTGGGAGCCTCGTGTCCCTTTCGGACTACTTCTTTCTTCCTAAAATTCTTAAACAATCCAAAACTGATAAAAATTGCCATTAGAGTTGTTTTGGAGTCGGTTTACATACCGTACAACGTACATATGCCTTTTCCGGTCTGGAACGTTCTGGAAAGTGTCTCTTATGTATTCCTCAGGGGTTATGGTTTCAATAATATTAGTTTCAACATTGATAGGATTACCTGAAATATAGTGTTTAATTCTTTGACCGTTTACCACCCTCGGATTTGTGCCTTCGAAGTTGTTGATTTTTATAGCACCAGAACGATAGACCTCCTCGATAACGTAGGGACCTTCCCATTTTGAGAGAAGTTTTCCTGCAAAAAACCTTAAACGAGAGTTGAACAACAACACATAATCTCCTATGTTAAATTCACGCTTTTGTATCCTCTTATCATGCCAGCGTTTGACTTTTTCTTTGAAAAGCTTGGCATTCTCATAAGCTTGGGTTCTCCATTCATCAAGAGTGCTAATATCAAACAACCTCTTCTCACCGGCAAGTTTGAAGTCATAATTGATCTCCTTAATAGCCCAATATGCTTTATGTTCAAGTTCAAGAGGAAAATGGCATGCTTTTCCATAAACCATCTTATATGGAGACATACCCATAGGATTTTTGTATGCAGTTCTATAGGCCCATAATGCATCATCAAGTTTTTTGGCCCAATTCTTTCTAGATCTATTCACAGTCTTTTGCAAAATTAATTTGAGCTCACTATTGCTCAACTCTACTTGACCACTAGATCATGGATGATAAGGAGATGCGATTCTATGATTGACATCATACTTAGCAAGCATCTTACGGAAAGCACCATGAATAAAATGTGAACCGGCCATCAGTCATAAGATATCTAGGGACTCCAAACCTCGGAAAAATAACTTTTTTAAGCATTTTAATAGAAGTGTTATGATCAGCACTACTAGTTGGAATAGCTTCTACCCACTTAGTAACGTAATCAACAGCAATTAAAATATGTGTATAACCATTGGAGGCAGGAAAAGGTCCCATATAATCAAAGCCCCAAACATCAAACGGTTCAATGACAAGAGAGTAATTCATAGGCAAATCTTGACGTCTACTAATGTTACCTATTCTTTGACATTCATCACAAGATAAGACAAACTTACGAGCATCTTTGAAGAGAGTAGGCCAATAAAAACCAGATTGTAGTACCTTGTGTGCAGTTCTATCTCCAGCGTGGTGCCATCCATAGGATTCAGAGTGACACTTGCGTAGGATTTGTTCCTGTTCATGCTCAGGCACTCAACGTCTAATAATACCATCGACTCCTTCCTTATAAAGGTGTGGATCATCCCAAAAGTAATGTCTTAAATCATAAAAGAACTTTTTCTTTTGCCGGTATGTGAAACTAGGCGGTATATATTTAGCAACAATGTAATTAGCATAATCAGCATACCAAGGAGCGATGAGAAGCATTGACAACCGCTAATTGTTCATCGTGAAAGCTATCATTAATAGGCGTTGGGTCATCAAGAACATTCTCTAACCTAGACAAGTTATGCGCAGCGGGGTTCTCAGCTCCCTTTCTATCAATAATATGCAAATCAAATTCTTGGAGCAAGAGAACCCATCTAATGAGTCTAGGCTTAGCATCTTTCTTTTCCATAAGATATTTAATAGCAGCATGATCAATGTGAATAGTAACTTTGGAATCAACAATATAAGGTCTAAACTTATCACATGCAAACACAACTGCTAAGAACTCTTTTTCAGTAGTAGCATAATTTCTCTGGGCAGTATCAAGAGTCTTACTAGCATACCGGATAACATTCAATTTCTTATCGACTCTTTGCCCTAAAACAGTACCTACAGCATAATCACTAGCATCGCACATAATTTCAAAAGGTAAATTCCAATCAGGTGGCTGAACAATAGGTGCAGTGATCAAAGCTTTCTTAAGTGTTTCAAATGCTTCTACACAATCATCATCAAAGACAAAAGGAATATCTTTTTGCAATAAATTAGTCAGAGGCCTAGAGATTTTAGAGAAGTCCTTAATGAACCTCCTATAAAAACCGGTGTGACCAAGGAAACTTCTTATACCTTTTATGTCCTTGGGACATGGCATCTTTTCAATAGCATCAACTTTAGCTTTATCAACTTCAATACCTCTCTCGGAGATCTTGTGCCCCAAGACAATGCCTTCATTAACCATAAAGTGACACTTTTCCCAATTCGTAGCGAGACTAGTGTCTTCGCATCTCTGCAAAACTCGATCAAGGTTGCTCAAACAATCATCAAAAGAGGATCCATAGACGGAGAAGTCATCCATGAATACCTCACAAATCTTTTCACAAAAATCAGAAAATATAGCCATCATGCATCTTTGAAAGGTAGCAGGTGCATTACATAAACCAAAAGGCATACGTCTATAAGCAAAAGTACCAAAAGGGCAAGTAAAGGTAGTTTTAGATTGATCCTTTGCTGACACAGGTATTTGAGAGAAACCAGAATATCCATCTAGAAAGCAAAAATGTGTGTGTTTGGATAGCCTTTCTAGCATTTGATCAATAAAAGGTAAAGGGTAATGATCTTTCTTAGTAGCTTTATTTAACTTACGGAAATCAATTACCATCATATAAGCTGTAATAATTCTTTGCGGGATCAATTCATCTTTATCATTAGGAACAACGGTAATACCTCCCTTTTTAGGGACACAATGGACAGGGCTTACCCATTCACTATTAGCAACGGGATAAATAATACCTGCCTCAAGCAGTAGGAACAATAGGATCACTATAGGTAATAATATTTTCTTCGATTGTAATAGGTGCAACTACTTTCACTTCAACAGGAGGGTTATATTTAAACCACGCCTCTTTAGGGAGATCAACGTGGGTAGCAAAAGTTTCACAAAAAGTAGCTATTATCTCAGAGTCAAGTCCATACCTAGAGCTAAATCCACGGAAAGCATCGGTATCCATAAAAGATTTAACACAATCGAACTTAGGTGTCATACCTGACTCCTTACCATCGTCGGAACCCTAATCTTCAAAGTTGCGTTTAATTCTTTCCAATAAGTCCCATTTGAAATCAATAGTCTTCAGCATATAAGAACCAGCGCAGGAAGTATCGAGCAGGTTGCGATTATCGAGAGAAAGACGAGCATAAAAATTCTGAATAATCATTTCCTGAGAGAGCTCATGATTGTGGCATGAATACAACATTGACTTAAGCCTCCCCCAATCTTGAGCGATGCTTTCTCCTTCACGAGGCCAGAAATTATATATGTAATTACGATCACGATGAACAAGATGCATAGGATAGAACTTCTGGTGAAATTCCAACTTCAATCACTTATAATTCCAAGATCTCGTATCATCACATAGCCTATACCATGTCATTGCATCTCCCTTCAAAGATAAAGGGAAGACCTTCCTTTTGACAACATCATCGGTAATACCTGCAAGCTTAAATAATCCACAAACTTCATCCACAAAGATAAGGTGTAAATCGGGATGCAATGTTCCGTCTCCTGCAAAAGGATTAGCTAGCAGTTTTTCTATCATACCCGAAGGGATCTCAAAGTGAATATTTTCATAAAGTTCAGTAGGTTGAGGAGCATATCTTTGCTCTTCTGGTTGGGGTGAAGATACCCCAAACAAGCCCCTCAAGGGATTAGATTCCATAGTGACAAATAACAGAAAATTTCAGCACACTATATAAATGTTTCCTTACCAAGTTCCACTCACCAAAAGCGCTACGCTCCCCGGCAACGGCGCCAGAAAAGAGTCTTGATGACCCACAAGTATAGGGGATCTATCATAGTCCTTTCGATAAGTAAGAGTGTCGAACCCAACAAGGAGCAGAAGTAAATGATAAGCGTTTTTCAGTAAGGTTTTCTCTGCAAGCACTGAAATAGTAGGTGTTAGATAGTTTTGTGATAAGATAAATAGTAACGAGTAAAAAGTAAATAAAGTGCAGCAAGGTGGCCCAATCCTTTATGTAGAAAAGGATAAGCCTGGACAAATTCTAATAATGAAGAAGGAGCTCCTGAGGACACATTGGGAATTATCGTCAAACTAGTTTTTATCACGTTCATAAGATTCGCGTTCGGTACTTTGATAATTTGATATGTGGGTGGACCGGTACTTGGGTACTGCCCTAACTTCGACAAGCATCCTACTTATGATTAACCCCTATTGCAAGCATCCGCAACTACAATATGAAGTATTAAGGTAAACCTAACCACATCATTAAACATATGGGTCTATATCAGCCCCTAATGAAGCAACCATAAACTTGGGTTTAAGCTTCTGTCACTCTAGCAACCCATCATCTAATTATTACTTCCCCATGCCTTCCTCTAGGCCCAAATAATGGTGAAGTGTCATGTAGTCAACGTTCACATGACACCACTAGAGGAAAAGACAACATACATATCATCAAAATACCGAACGAGTACCAAATTCACATGACTACTAATAGCAAGACTTCACCCATGTCCTCAGGAACAAACGTAACTACTCACAAAGCATATTTATGTTCATAATCAGAGGGGTAATAATATGCATAAAGGATCTGAACATATGATCTTCCACCAAGTAAACCAAATAGCATCAACTACAAGGAGTAATCAACACTACTAGCAACCCACAGGTACCAATTTGTGGTTTTGATACAAGATTGGATACAAGAGATGAACTAGGGTTTTGAGAGGAGATGGTGCTGGTGAAGATGTTGATGGAGATTGACCCCCTCCCGATGAGAGGATCGTTGGTGATGACGTTGGTGATGATTTCCCCCTTCCGGAGGGAAGTGTCCCCGGCAGAACAGCTCCGCCAGAGCCCTAGATTGATTCCGCCAAGGTTCCGCCTCGTGGCGGTGTTTCGTCCCGTAAGCTTGCCCCGATTTTTCCAGGGTAAAAGTGATGATATAGCAGAAGATGGACGCGGAGGCCACCAGGGGCCCAGGAGATAGAAGGCCGCGCCCTACAGCAGGCGTCCCCTGTCTCCTGGCCACGGTGTGGGCCCCCTGGCCTATTTCTTTCGCTCATAAATTCTTAATGAATCCAAAAAGTTGTTTCGTGGAGTTTCAGGACTTTTGGAGTTGTGCAGAATAGGTTTCCAACGTTTGCTCCTTTTTCCAGCCAGAACTCCAGCTGCCGGCATTCCCCCTCTTCATGATAAACCTTGTAAAATAAGAGAGAATAGCCATAAGTATTGAGATATAATGTGTAATAACAGCCCATAATGCAATAAATATTGATATAAAAGCATGATGCAAAATGGACGTATCACACATCGTTACTGAAGAGTCCGATCATGTTGCACTCCTAATCTGGGCGATGGAGACAGCTCCAATTGATGACCGGAAGGCCCTCATTCGTTCAGATGGGAGGAGGCATGGGTGAAGCATAATGAGTACGAGGCGATGGTGGCTGTGGCGAAAAACGGCGATATTGGGCTGGCTGCGGTGCGCGGTCTAAGCTTCACCAAGTATCCAGAGAAATGCAACAATGGGGCAGGGCTGTGTTCGGTTCTATTAGAAAACAAATTGCATGTTTGAAAACGCAGTTGGAGGATGCAAAAAGAAGAGCCCTAGGGACGGGTTACTCACTGGAGATCAAGGACCTAGAAGGGCAGCTGCCGGATATATATGAGAAGGAAGAGATTCTGTATAGGCAACGATCTAGAGTGGATTGGTTGGCTGCTGGCGATCAAAACACAAAATATTTTCAGAATAGGTGCTCGCATAGGAAGCGGAAGAACACGGTAAGGGCACTTGTAAGGGAGGATGGATCACGATGCACCACCGACGAGGGGATGAGGGAGATGGCTGCTATGTTCTATGAGAATCTGTTCAGATCGGAGGGGTCTACCGATGCACATCAATTGTTACAAAACATAGAGCCGGCGGTTACACAAGCTATGAATGATAAACTGATGCCTCCAACTACTGATGATGAGATTGAAAGAGCGTTGTTTCAGATGGGACCGACTAAAGCGCCAGGACCGGATGGCTTTCCAGCGATGTTCTACCAAAGACACTGGTCTTTGGTACGAGATGATGTGTGTAGAGCGGTGCGGGATTTCTTGGGAGGTGTTTCAGCACCGGACATTTTTAACTCGACGGTCATCGTCATGATTCCCAAAGTCAACTCACCGGAGTTACTTTCCCAGTTCAGACGATCAGCCTTTGTAACGTACTTTATAAAATTGCAGCTAAGGTACTAGCTAATAGATTGAAGCTCATTCTCCCGGTGTTGATATCAAAAGAATAGAGTGCGTTTGTCCCTGGTCGACTTATCACAGATAACGTGTTTGTGGCCTACGAGTGCGTGCACGCGATCAGGACAAGAAAGAGAAAGAAACCGTTATGTGCGGTCAAGCTAGATATGATGAAAGCATATGACATAGTAGAGTGGATTTTCTTGGAGCAGATGTTATCTCGGTTTGGTTTTGCTCAGGGCTGGATATCAATGGTTATGAGGTGTGTAACTTCAGCAAACTTCTCAGTCAAACTAAATGGAGGGTTTTCTAGGGGTTTTCTCCCATCCAGGGGACTGAGACAGGGAGATCCACTTTCTCCTTATTTATTCCTCTTTTGTGTGGAGGGCTTCTCAGCTTTACTAAAAAACGCCCAAGATAACTGGATGATTAAGGGTGTATCATTTGGGAGCACTAGCCCCATGTGACACATCTCTTGTTTGCTGATGATAGTATTATTTTTTTGGAAGGGTCTCAGGACAATCTGGTAGCCCTGAAGGAGATTCTAGAAAAATTTGAAGCCGCATCTGGCCAAAAGGTAAACTTGCAGAAATCATCGATATTTTTTGGTAAAGGGTGTGTGCAGGAAGACAAGGGCATACTGATGCAGGCCATTGGGATTGACTCCGAGGTACTCGGCGAGAGGTATTGGGGACTACCAACGGTGGTTGGCCGGTCCAAAGATGGCTCCTTCAAATATGTTACTGAATGTTCGAAGGGGAAGGTCTCACGATGAAAGGGACAAGGGCTCTCAAAAGCGGCCAGAGAAGTTCTAGTTAAATCAGTGCTACAAGCCACACCAACCTTTACCACGAGCTGTTTTCAACTCACAAAGAAGATGTGCGTGAACCTGACTTCAATCTCATTGAAATTCTGGTGGAGGGCAGCGAATGGTGAACGGAAGGTGCATTGGCTAGCATGGGAGAAAATGTGCACAGCAAAACGTGATGGTGGGATGGGGTTCAGAGACCCAGTTGCTTTTAACCAAGCGCTGTTGGCGAAACAAGCGTGGAGAATTCTACAGAACCCAAACTCTTTGTGTGCGCGTGTACTCAAAGCTCGCTACTTCAAGGAAGGATCGATCATGAGTGCAACATGTCCTGCAGGAGCCTCATACACCTTTCGTAGCATACTTTACGGTCGAGATTTGTTGAGGGAAGGGACTGTTTGGCGCATTGGCGATGGATCAACAATCAATATCCACCATGATAGCTGGATACCGAGGCAGGGCAGCCTCAAGCCGCTAGGGCAGGTTTTTGTACCTGCTGTGATAAAGGTTCGGGACCTGATGACACCAAATGGCAAAGCCTGGGATGCTAACAAAGTTGACGCTACGTTCTCAATGGAGACATAAAACAGATTGCCATTGGGGGACCGGGCATGGCAGATTATCTTGCATGGAACTATACAAAAATGGAGTGTTTACAGTAAGGTCAGCATACCATCTTAAGATGACTCTGAATGCGTTGAAGTACGGACGGCCGGGCCCATCCTCGTCAGTTCAGAAACACAAGGGATGGCTGGGTCTATGGGACACAAATGCTCCAAACAAGGCCAAGATACATATGTGGAGTTTGATGCGTAATGGACTAGCAGTTGGGACGGAGCTGCTACGATGGCGTATTAAAGCAGGCGTTTTTTGCACTGCGTGCGGAAGAGAGGAGACGATACATCACAGATTTTGGGCATGCCCACATTCGACTCTCTTCTGGAAGGTTCTGTGCTCGGAGAAAGGAGTTGCGGTGGCGACCCCACCGTGTCAGGCTGGCTCCTCGAGTGCGATCTCTCCGTGGCTGCAAGGGTGGTTTGCAGAGGCGAGCGACGACGAACGGGCGGCAATGGTCCAGGCTTGCTATGGACTTTGGCTCGCACGTAATGAAGCGAAGGACGGGAAGAAAATAGCAACGCCACATGAAATAGCAAACTCGATCTGTGCATATATGACGGAATGGCAGGCAGTACACATTAAGGGAGCGCCGGTGGAGAAAGTGCATGTGATTCAAAGGTGGAATGCGCCAGAAGAGGGCTGGATCAAAGCCAACTCGGATGGAGCACTATCAAAAAATGGTGACAAGGGTGGCGGGGGATCGAGTCGTTCTGCGAGGACATGCAGGGGACTTCAGAGCGGCTGCATGCCATGTCTTCCACCATGTCTCGGACCCGGAGGTGGCGGAGATATTGGCGTGCAAGAGGGCAGTCCAACTAGCTGCTGAGATCAATGTACAGAGGCTTCATTTGGAGACTGGTAGCAAGGCTGTGGCGACTATGCTTCAAGGGCAAGAGAAGAGTCTGGCTGCTATATATGGGGCCAACGGTGGAGGAAATCAAGGCTGAAGGAAGATGAGACACAACACACTTTGCATTGATCTGTCTAGGCCGTATAAGTACAGGAGAAGACTCAGGTGACTCAGGTGACGAGCACCACTACTGTAGCTAACTGCACCACTACACCACTACTCATGTACGTGGGTGATCGTGGGCGCTGTGTGCTTTGACTAGGCACAGGGGCACATAGCGCTCTATAGTTCAACACCCCCCCGCAGTCGTGACGTCGCCGGAGGAGACGCAAAGGCTGGACCGGAACTCAGAGAAAATGTTCGACGGCAGACCCTTGGTCATCACATCAGCGAGTTGCTGGCGAGTAGGGACATGTAGGACACGGAAGTCGCCGAGCGCCACCCGTTCTCGAACAAAGTGGATGTCCAACTCGACATGCTTTGTGCGCGGTGGTGCACAGGGTTGACGGAGAGGTAAACGGCGAGATGTTGTCGCAGAAAGGCGATGGTGGCGGAGCGCACTGGATGAAGGAGCTCACCGAGAAGCTGACGCAGCCAGATGCATTCGGCGTTGGCGGCGCCCGGTACTCGGCCTCGGCGCTGGAAGCGAGACCGTGGCTTGGCGCTTGACGACCAGGAGACCAGAGTGTCGCCGAGTGAGACGCAAAACCCGAGGTCGGCGGCGGCGTGTCCGGGCAACCAGCCCAATCTGCGTCGGTGAAAGCCCGAAGCTTCGATCTTGGCAGCAGGATGGATCGAGAGCCCCAAGTCGGTGGTGCAGCACATAGCGAAGTCGCGCGCTTCAGCAGGCCTTCATGACAGACCCGGGGTCATGCATGTGAAGACATAACTGTTGCACGGCGTCGCAAGCTCGGGCGGGTGATGGTGAGGTACTGCAGAGCCCCGGCGAGACTGCGGTAGGCAGAGGCATCGGCGACCTTGGGCCCGTCGGCAGAGGGAAGTTTGGACTTCGTGTCCACAGGTGTGGGTGCAGCCTTGCAGTTGTCCATGGACGCACACTCGAGTATCTCCTCGGCGTACTGCTCCTGTGACAGGAAGAAGCCGTTCGCCGTGCGCGTGACACGAATGCCGAGGAAGTAGTGTAGAGCGCCAAGATCCTTCATGGCGACCTCATGGGCGAGCTGCGCGATGAGGTGGTGAAGGAGGGCTGCGATTGAGGCTGTCAAGACGATGTCGCCCACGTAAAGTAGCAGGAAGGCCGTGTCGTTGCCACGGGTGTAGGTGAACAGCGGCGTGTCCGGCGTGTCGCCGTGAAGCCGATCGTGGCGAGGAAGCCGGCGAAGCGAAGGAACCAGCGCGAGGCGCCTGTTTCAGCCCGCATGCAGACTTGCTCAACCTGCGGAACATGGTCAGGCTTGCTCGTCGATGAACCCAGCAGGTTGAAGACAGTAGACCTCCTCGGCGAGCGTGCCGTGCAGGAATGCATTCTTGACGTCCAGCTGGTGGACAGGCCATCCAGCGAGGCAGCGGCGTCGGGACGGTGCGGATCGTCGCCCGGCTTGACGACGGGTGAGAAAGTCTCGCCGTAGTCGACACCGGGGCGCTGAGTGAAGCCGCGCACCACCCACCTTGCCTTATGGCGCTCGAGGGAGCCGTCGGTAGCGTGTTTTTGTTGGGGAGCGTAGCAGAAATTCAAAATTTTCCTACGTGTCACCAAGATCTATCTATGGAGAAACTAGCAACGAGGAAGGAGAGTGCATCTACATACCCTTGTAGATCGCTAAGCGGAAGCGTTCAAGTGAACGGGGTTGATGGAGTCGTGCTAAATGCGTGATTCAGATCACCGATGATCAAGTGCCGAACGCACGGCACCTCCGCGTTCAACACACGTACAGCCCGATGACGTCTCCCACGCCTTGATCCAGCAAGGAGAGAGGGAGAGGTTGAGGAAGACCCCATCCAACAGCAGCACAACGGCGTGGTGGTGATGGAGGAGAGTGGCTATCCTGCAGGGCTTCGCCAAGCACCGCAGGAGAGGAGGAAGAAGAGATGCAGGGCTGCACCAACGAGAGGAGAGGTTCTCATGTATTATGGGCAGCCCCAGGCCTCTATTTATATAGGGGAGAGGGAGGGTGCGCCCCTCCAGGGTTCCCACCCCTAGGGGCGGCAGCCCTAGATGGGAAGGGGAGGCGGCCAAGAGGGGAAGGAGAGGGCGCCCTTAGATGGGCCTTAGGGCCCATCTGCCCTAGGGTTTGCCCCCCTCACTCTCCCATGCGCTTGGGCCCCTTGTGGGCGCACCAGCCCCTTGGGGCTGGTTCCCTCCACACTTGGCCCACGCAGCCTTCTGGGGTTGGTGGCCCCACTTGGTGGACCCCCGGGACCCTCCCGGTGGTCCCGGTACATTACCGATATCGCCCGAAACTTTTCCGGTTACCAAAACACGACTTCCCATATATAAATCTTTACCTCCGGACCATTCCGGAACTCCTCGTGACGTCCTGGATCTCATCCGGGACTCCGAACAACATTCGGTAACCACATACAAGCTTCCTATATAACCCTAAGCGTCACCGAACCTTAAGTGTGTAGACCCTACGGGTTCGGAGACATGCGAACATGACCGAGGCGTTCTCCGGTCAATAACCAACAGCGGGATCTGGATACCCATATTGGCTCCCACATGTTCCACGATGATCTCATCGGATGAACCAGATGTCAAGGACTCAATCGATCCCGTATACAATTCCCTTTGTCTAGCGGTATTGTACTTGCCGAGATTCGATCGTCGGTATCCCGATACCTTGTTCAATCTCGTTCTTGGCAAATCTCTTTACTCGTTCGTAACACATCATCCCGTGATCAACCCCTTGGTCACATTGTGCACATTATGATGATGTCCTACCGAGTGGGCCCAGAGATACCTCTCCGCTCTACGGAGTGACAAATCCCGATCTCGATCCGTGTCAACCCAATGGTCACTTTCGGAGATACCGTAGTGCACCTTTATAGTCACCCAGTTACGTTGTGACGTTTGATACACCCAAAGCACTCCTACGGTATCCGGGAATTGCACGATCTCATGGTCTAAGGAAATGATACTTGACATTAGAAAAGCTTTAGCATACGAACTACGATCTTTGTGCTAGGCTTAGGATTGGGTCTTGTCCATCACATCATTCTCCTAATGATGTGATCCCGTTATCAATGACATCCAATGTCCATGGTCAGGAAACCGTAACCATCTATTGATCAACGAGCTAGTCAACTAGAGGCTTACTAGGGACATGGTGTTGTCTATGTATCCACACATGTATTGCTGTTTCCGGTCAATACAATTATAGCATGAATAATAAACGATTATCATGAACAAGGAAATATAATAATAACTAATTTATTATTGCCTCTAGGGCATATTTCCAACAGTCTCCCACTTGCACTAGAGTCAATAATCTAGTTCACATCGCCATGTGATTAACATCGATAGGTCACATCGCCATGTGACCAACATCCAAAGAGTTTACTAGTGTCTTAAACTAGTTCACATCACCATGTGATTAAGTCTCAATGAGTTACGGGGTTTGATCATGTTTTGCTTGTGAGAGAGGTTTTAGTCAACGAATCTGAACCTTTCAGATCCGTATGTATTTCATAAATCTCTATGTCATATTGTAAATGCTGCTTTCACGCTCCACTTGGAGCTATTCCAAATGGTTGCTCCACTATACGTATCCGGTTTGCTACTCTGAGTCACTCGGATTGGTGTTAAAGCTTGCATCGACGTAACCCTTTACGCCGAACTCTTTATCACCTCCATAATCGAGAAACATTTCCTTATTCTTCTAAGGATAATTTTGACGCTGTCCAATGATCCGTTCTGGATCATTCATGTACCCCTTATGACCGACTCATGGCAAGGCACACTTCCGATGCGGTACACAAGATAGCATACTATAGAGCCTACGTGCGAAGCGTAGGGGACGGCCTTAAATCCTTTGTCTCTCTTCTGCCGTGGTCGAGCTTTTAACTCTTAACTTCATACCTTACAACTCGTGCAAGAACTCCTTCTTTGGTGATCCATCTTGAACACCTTCAAGATCATGTCAAGGTATATGCTCATTTGAAAGTACCATTAAGCGGTTTTGATCTATCCCTATAGATCTTGATGCTCAATGTTCAAGTAGCTTAATACAGGTTTTCACTTGAAAAACATCTTTCAAATAACCCTATATGCTTTCCAGTAATTCTACATTATTTCTGATCATCAATATGTCAACAACATATACTCATCAAAAATTCTATAGTGCTCCCACTCACTTCTTTGGAAATACAAGTTTCTCATAAACTTTGTATAAACCCAAAATCTTTGATCATCCTATCAAAGTGCATATTCCAACTCCGAGATGCTTACTCCGGTCCTTAGAAGGATTGCTGGAGCTAGCATACTTTTAGCATCCTTAGGATTGACAAAACTATTACGATTGTATCACATACAACCTTTCCTCAAGTATAACGTCGAGGAAACAATGTTTTGACATCCTATACGCAAGATTTCATCAATCATACAAGAATTGCTAATCCAATTCCAACAGACTCTTAGCATCGCTACGAGTGAGAAAGCCTCACTGTAGTCAACTCCTTGAACTTGTCGGAAAACATATTTAACGACAAGTCGAGCTTTCTTAATGGTGATACTTACCATCACTGTCTGTCTTCCTTTTAAAATCCATCTTTACCCAACGTCCTTACGACCATCAAGTATTTCTTCCAAAGTCATGGATCCTCTCTCGGATTTCATGGCCTCTAACCATTTGTCGGAATTTGGGCCCACCATCGCTTCTCCATAGCTCGTAGGTTCATTGTTGTCTAGCAACATGACCTTCAAGACAGGATCACCGTACCACTCTGAAGCAGTACGCGTCCTTGTCGTCCTACGAGGTTTGGTAGTGACTTGATCGGAAACTTCATGATTACTGTCATAAGCTTCTACTTCAATTGGTGTAGGTGCCACGGGAACAACTTCCTGTGCCCTGCTACACACTAGTTGAAGTGACGGTTCAATAACCTCATCAAGACTCCACCATCCTCCCACTCAACTTTTCGAGACGAACTTTTCCTCGAGAAAGGACCCGATTCAAGAAGCAATCCCTATTGCTTTCGGATCTGAATTAGGAGGTATACCCAACTGTTTTGGGTGTCCTATGAAGATGCATTTTATCCGCTTTGGGTTCGAGCTTATCAACTTGAAACTTTTTCACATAAGCGTCATGACCCCAAACCTTTAAGAAATGACAGCTTAGGTTTCTCTAAACCATAGTTCATACGGTGTCATCTCAACGGAACTACGTGGTACCCTATTAAAGTGAGCGGTTGTCTCTAATGCCTAACCCATAAAGCGATAGTGGTAGTTCGATGAGAGACATCATGGTACGCACCATATCTTATAGGGTGCAATTATGATGTTCGGACACACCATCACACTATGGTGTTCCAGGCGGTATTAATTGTGAAACAATTTGCACAATGTCTTAATTGTGTGCCAAAACTCATAACTCAGATATTCATCTCTATATCATAGACATTCCATCCTCTTGTCACGATGATCTTCAACTTCACTCTGAAATTACTTGAACCATTCAATAATTCATACTTGTGCTTCATCAAGTAAATATACTCAACATCTACTCGAATCATCTCGTGAAGTCGAACATAACGATATTCACTGCATGCCTCAAAGCACTCATTGGACTGCACACATCAAAATGTGTTACTTCAACAAGTTGCTATCTTGTTCCATCTTATTTGAAACCGAGGCTTTTCACTCATCTCGCCCATGTGGTATGATCTGCATATCTCAAGTGATTCAAAATCATCTCGCATGGAGTTTCTTCATGCGTATACACCAATAGACATGGTTCGCATGTCTCAAACTTTTCAAAAGCGAGTGAGTCCAAAGATCCATCAACATGGAGCTTCTTCATGCGTTTACACCAATATGACTTACATGGCGATTGCCACAAGTAAGTGGTACTATCATTACTATCTTATATCTTTTGGCATGAAAATGTGTATCACTACGATCGAGATTCAATAAACCATTTATTTAGGTGTAAGACCATCGAAGGTATTATTCAAATAAATAGAGTAACCATTATTCTCCTTAAATGAATAACCGTATTGCGATAGACATAATCCAATCATGTCTATGCTCAACGCATAAACACCAAATGATAATTATTCTGGTTTAATACTAATCTTGATGGTAGAGGGAGCGTGCGATGTTTGATCATATCAACCTTGGAAACAATTCCAACACATATCGTCAGCTCACCTTTAGCTAGTCTCCGTTTATTCCGTAGCTTTTATTTCGAGTTACTAACACTTAGCAACCGAACCGGTATCTTAATACCCTGGTGCTACTAGGAGTACTAGCAAAGTACACATTAACATAACATATATCCAATATATTTCTATCGACCTTGCCAGCCTTCTTATCTACCAAGTATCTAGGGTAATTCTGCTCCAGTGGCTGTTCCCCTTATTACAGAAGCACTTAGTCTCTGGTTTGGGTTCAACCTTGAGTTTCTTCACTGGAACAGCAACTAATTTGCCGTTTCATGAAGTGTCCTTTCTTGCCCTTGCCCTTCTTGAAACTAGTGGTTTCACCAACCATCAACAATTGATGCTCCTTCTTGATTTCTACTTTCGCGATGTCAAACAACGCGAATACCTCAAGGATCATCATATATATCCCTGATATGTTATAGTTCATCACGAGGCTCTAGCAGCTTGGTGGCAATGACTATGGAGAAACATCACTATCTCATCCGGAAGATTAACTCCCACTCGATTCAAGCGATTGTTGTATTCAGACAATCTGAGCACAAGCTCAACGATTGAGCTTTTCTCCCTTAGTTTGCAGGCTAAGAAAATCGTCGGAGGTCTCATACCTCTTGACGTGGGCACGAGCCTGAAATCCCAATTTCAGCCCTCGAAACATCTCATATGTTCCGCGATGTTTCGAAAACGTCTTTGGTGCCTCAACTCTAAACCGTTTAACTGAACTATCACGTGTATGTACGATGTTCGCAACATCCACAAACGACGTTTGGGGTTTAGCACACTGAGCGGTGCATTAAGGACATAAGCTTTCTACTGTCCGCATAATCGCTACTGTCAACTTTCAACTATATTTTCTCTAGGAACATATCTAAACAGTGGAACTAAAGCGCGAGCATTCGACATAATTTGCAAAAGGTCTTTTGACTATGTTCAGGATAATTAAGTTCATCTTATGAACTCCCACTCAGATAGACATCCCTCTGGTCATCTAAGTGATTACATGATCCGAATCAACTAGGCCGTGTCCGATCAACACGTGAGACGGACTAGTCATCATCGGTGAACATCTTCATGTTGATCGTATCTACTATACGACTCATGCTCGACCTTTCGGTCTCCGTGTTCCGAGGCCATGTCTTCACATGCTAGGCTCGTCAAGTTAACCCTAAGTGTTTCTGCGTGTGTAAATCTTGCTTACACCCATTGTATGTGAACGTAAGAATCCATCACACCCGATTAACACGTGGTGCTTAGAAGCGACGAACTGTAGCAACGGTGCACGCTTAGGGAGAACACTTCTTGAAATTTGTGTAAGGGATCATCTTATTTACTACCGTCGTTCTAAGTAAACAAGATGCATAAACATAATAAACATCACATGCAATTATATATAGTAGTGACATGATATGGCCAATATCATATTGCTCCTTTGATCTCCATCTTGAGGCTCCATGATCATCATTGTCACCGCATGACACCATGATCTCCATCATCATGATCTCCATCATCGTGTCTCCATGAAGTTGTCTCGCCAACTTATTACTTCTACTACTATGGCTACCGGTTAGCAATAAAGTAAAGTAATTACATGGCGTTGTTTAATGACACGCAGGTCATACAATAAATAAAGACAACTCCTATGGCTCCTGCCGGTTGTCATATTCATCGACATGCAAGTCGTGAATCCTATTACAAGAACATGATCAATCTCATACATCACATATCATTCATCACATTCTTCTTGGCCATATCACATCACATAGCATACCCCGCAAAAACAAGTTAGACGTCCTCTAATTGTTGTTGCATGTTTTCTGATAGCTGCTATGGGTTTCTAGCAAGAACGTTTCTTACCTCATAAAACCACAACGTGATATGCCAATTGCTATTTACCCTTCATAAGGACCCTTTTCATCGAATCCGTTCCGACTAAAGTGGGAGAGGCGGCACCCGCTAGCCACCTTATGCACCAAGTGCATGTCGGTCGGTGGAACCTGTCTCACGTAAGAGTACGTGTAAGGTCGGTCCGGCCGCTTCATCCCACAATACCGTCGAAACCAGATTGGACTAGTAACGGTAAGCATATTGAACATCATCAACGCCCACAACTACTTTGTGTTCTACTCGTGCAAAGAATCTACGCAATAGACCTAGCTCATGATGCCACTTTGTTGGGGAACGTGGCAGAAATTCAAAATTTTCCTACGTGTCACCAAGATCTATCTATGGAGAAACTAGTAACGAGGGAAGGAGAGTGCATCTACATACCCTTGTAGATCGCTAAGCGGAAGCGTTCAAGTGAACGGGGTTGATGGAGTCGTGCTCGTCGTGATTCAGATCACCGATGATCAAGTGCCGAGCATACGGCACCTCCGCGTTCAACACACGTACAGCCCGATGGCGTCTCCCACGCCTTGATCCAGCAAGGAGAGAGGGAGAGGTTGAGGAAGACCCCATCCAACAGCAGCACAACGGCGTGGTGGTGATGGAGGAGAGTGGCTATCTGCAGGCTTCGCCAAGCACCGCAGAGAGGAGGAAGAAGAGATGCAGGCTGCACCAACGAGAGGAGAGGTTCTCATGTATTATGGGCAGCCCAGGCCTCTATTTATATAGGGAGAGGGAGGAGGTGCGCCCCTCTGGGGTTCCCCACCCTAGGGGGCGGCAGCCCTAGATGGGAAGGGGAGGCGGCCAAGAGGGAAGGAGAGGAGGCGCCCTTAGATGGGCCTTAGGGCCCATCTGGCCTAGGGTTTGCCCCCTCCCACTCTCCCATGCGCCTTGGGCCCCTTGTGGGGGGCGCACCAGCCCCCTTGGGGCTGGTTCCCTCCCACACTTGGCCCACGCAGCCTTCTGGGGTTGGTGGCCCCACTTGGTGGACCCCCGGGACCCTCCCGGTGGTCCCGGTACATTACCGATATCGCCCGAAACTTTTCCGGTTACCAAAACACGACTTCCCATATATAAATCTTTACCTCCGGACCATTCCGGAACTCCTCGTGACGTCCTGGATCTCATCCGGGACTCCGAACAACATTCGGTAACCACATACAAGCTTCCTATATATGAAGGAAATATGCCCTAGAGGCAATAATAAAAGTTATTATTTATTTCCTTATATCATGATAAATGTTTATTATTCATGCTAGAATTGTATTAACCGGAAACATAATACATGTGTGAATATATAGACAAACAGTATGTCACTAGTATGCCTCTACTTGACTAGCTTGTTAATCAAAGATGGTTATGTTTCCTAACCATGAACAAGGAGTTGTTATTTGATTAACAAGGTCACATCATTAGTTGAATGATCTGATTGACATGACCCATTCCGTTAGCTTAACAGTTGATCGTTTAGTATGTTAATGCTTTCTTCATGACCCATACATGTTCCTATAACTATGAGATTATGCAACTCCGTTTACCGGAGGAACACTTTGGGTACTACCAAAGCGTCACAACGTAATCGGGTGATTATAAAGGAGTACTACATGTGTCTCCAAAGGTACTTGTTGGGTTGGCGTATTTCGAGATTAGGTTTTGTCACTCCGATTGTGGGAGAGGTATCTCCAGCCTTCTCGGTAATGCACATCACTTAAGCCTTGCAAGCATTACAACTAATGAGTTAGTTGTGAGATGATGTATTACGGAACGAGTAAAGAGACTTACCAAGAATCTAGATTGAACTAGGTATTGGATACCGACGATCGAATCTCGGGTAAGTAACATACCGATGACAAAGGGAACAACGTATGTCGTTATGCGGTTTGACCGATAAAGATCTTCGTAGAATATGTAGGAACCAATATGGGCATCCAGGTTCCGCTATTGGTTATTGACCGAGAATGGTTCTAGGTCATGTCTACATAGTTCTCGAACCCGTAGGGTCCGCATACGCTTAACGCTTCGATGATGTTCATAATGAGTTTATAAGTATTGATGCACCGAAGGTTGTTCGAGTCCCGGATGTGATCACGGACATGACGAGGAGTCTCGAAATGGTCGAGACATAAAGATTGATATATTGGAAGCCTATGTTTGGACTTGAATGGTTCCGAGTGAAAGCAGGATGTTACCGGAACACCGGGGTTACGGAACCCCGGGGGTATATGGGCCCTCATGGGCCTTGAGGGAGAAGGAGAAGGGCCGGCCAGGTGGGCTGCACGCCCCCTCCCCTTCCAGTCCGAATAGGACAAGGAGAGAGGCGCGCCTTCCCCTTTCCCCTCCCAATCCTACTCCAACTAGGAGAAGGGGTGGAGTCCTACTCCCGGTGGGAGTAGGACTCCTCCTTAATCTTGCCTCCTCTAGGGCCGGCCACCTCCCCTTGTCTCCTTTATATCTGAGGCAGGGGCACCCCAAGACACACAAGTTGATCTACGGATCTTTCCTTAGCCGTGTGCGGTGCCCCTTCCACCATATTCCACTTGGTCATATCATCGCGAGCTTAAGCGAAGCCCTGCGCGGAGAAGTCATATCGTCAGCGGAGCTTAGGCGAAGCCCTGCGTCGGTGGAGCATCAACATCGTCACCACGCCGTCGTCTTGTGGAACTCATCCCCGACACTTTGCTGGATCGGAGTCCGGGATCGCCATCGAGCTGAACGTGTGCAGAACTCGGAGGTGCCTTACGTTAGGTGCTTGGATCGGTCGGATCGTGGAGACGTACGACTACTTCAACCGGGTTGTTACAACGCTTCCGCTTTAGGTCTACGAGGGTGCGTGGGCCGGACACTCTATCCTCTCGTTGCTATGCCATCACCATGGTCTTGCGTGATCGTAGGAAATTTTTGAAATTACTACGTTCCCCAACAAAGTGGCATCCGAGCCTAGGTTTTTATGGTTTGATGTTATTTGCACGAGTAGAACACAAGTGAGTTGTGGACGATACAAGTCATACGCCTACCAGCATGTCATACTTTGGTTCAGCGGTATTGTTGGGACGAGACGATCCGGACCAACCTTACGCGTACTCTTCTGCGAGACCGGTTCCTCGGCGTGCTTTGCACATAGATGGCTTGCGGAAGACTGTCTCTCCAACTTTAGTTGAACCGAGTGTGGCTACGCCCGGTCCTTGAGAAGGTTAAAAGCGAGTCTATTTGACAAACTATCGTTGTGGTTTTGATGCGTAGGTAAGAACGGTTCTTGCTCAGCCCGTAGCAGCCACGTAAAACTTGCAACAACAAAGTAGAGGACGTCTAACTTGTTTTTGCAGGGCATGTTGTGATGTGATATGGTCAAGACGTGATGCTATATTGTATGAGATGATCATGTTTTGTAACCGAGTTATCGGCAATGGCAGGAGCCATATGGTTGTCGCTTTATTGTATGAAATGCAACGCCATGTAATTGCTTTACTTTATCACTAAGCGGTAGCGATAGTCGTGGAAGCAATAGTCGGCGAGACGACAACGATGCTACGATGGAGATCAAGGTGTCGCGCCCGGTGACGATGGTGATCATGACGGTGCTTGGCGATGGAGATCACAAGCACAAGATGATGATGACCATATCATATCACTTATATTGATTGCATGTGATGTTTATCCTTTATGCATCTTATCTTGCTTTGATTGGCGGTAGCATTATAAGATGATCTCTCACTAAAATTATCAAGAAGTGTTCTCCCACAGTATGCACCGTTGCGAAAGTTCTTCGTCTTTGAGACACCACGTGATGATCGGGTGTGATAGGCTCTACGTTCAAATACAACGGGTGCAAAACAGTTGCACACGCGAATACTCAGGTTAAACTTGGACGAGCCTAGCATATAACAGATATGGCCTCGGAACACGAGAGACCGAAAGGTCGGCGTGAATCATATAGTAGATATGATCAACATAGTGATGTTCACCATTGAAACTACTCCATCTCACGTGATGATGGGACATGGTTTAGTTGATTTGGATCACGTGATCACTTAGATGACTAGAGAGATGTCATCTAAGTGGGAGGTTTTTAATATGATTAATCAAACTTAAATTTATCATGAACTTAGTACCTGATAGTATGTTGCTTGTCTATGTTTGATGTAGATAGATGGCTCGTGCTGTTGTTCCGTTGAATTTTAATGCGTTCCTCGAGAAAGCAAAGTTGAAAGATGATGGTAGCAATTACACGGACTGGGTCCGTAACTTGAGGATTATCCTCATTGCTGCACAGAAAAATTACGTCTGGAAGCACCATTTGGGTGACAGAACTGCTGCAGATCTTGAGCCGAAGTTGTGAACGTCTGGCAAAGCGGTGATGACTACTCTATAGTTCGGTGTGCCATGCTTTACGGCTTAGAACCGGGTCTTCAACGACGTTTTGAACGTCATGGAGCATATGAGATGTTCCAGGAGTTGAAGTTAATATTTCAAGCAAATGCCGGATTGAGAGATATGAAGTCTCCAATAAGTTCTATAGCTGCAAGATGGAGGAGAATAGTTACAAGGTGAGCACATACTCAAAATGTCTGGGTATAACAATCACTTAATTCAGCGGGAGTTAATCTTCCGGATGATAGTGTCATTGACAGAATTCTCCAATCACGCCACCAAGCTACAAGAGCTTCGTGATGAACTATAATATGCAAGGGATGACTAAGACAATTCTGAGCTCTTCGCGATGCTTTGAAAGCCGCGGAGGTAGAAATCAAGAAAGAGCCTCAAGTGTTGATGGTCAGCAAGACCACTAGTTTCAAGAAAAAGGGCAAAGGGAAGAAGAAGGAAACTTCAAAAGAACAGCAAGAAAGTTGCTGATCAAGAGAAGAAACCCAAGTCTGGACCTAAGCCCTGAAACTGAGTGTTTTATTGCAAGCATCGACCTTTGAAGCGGAACTGCCCCAAGTATTTGGCGGATAAAAAGGATGGCAAGGTGAACAAAGGTATATATGATATACATGTTATTGATGTGTACCTTACTAATACTCGCATGATAGTACTGGTATTTGATACTGGTTACATTGCTAATATTTGCAACTCGAAACAGGAACTACGGATTGCGAAGATTGGCTAAGGGCGAGGTGGACGATCTTGGCGTTGGAAATGGTTCCAAAGTCGATGTGATCGCGATCGGCACGCTACCTCTACATCTACCTTGAGGATTAGTTTTAGACCTAAATAATTGTTATTTGGTGCCGGCGTTGAGCATGAACATTATATCTGGATCTTGTTTATTGCGAGACGGTTATTCATTTAAATCAGAGAATAATGGTTGTTCTATTTATATGAGTAATATCTTTTATGGTCATGCACCCTTGAAGAATGGTCTATTCTTGTTGAATCTCGACAGTAGTGATACACATATTCATAATGTTGAAGCCAAAAGATGCAGAGTTGATAATGATAGTGCAACTTATTTGTGGCACTGCCGTTTAGGTCATATCGGTGTAAAACGCATGAAGAAACTCCATACTGATGGGCTTCTGAAATCACTTGATTATGAATCACTTGGTACTTGCGAACCGTGCCTCATGGGCAAGATGACAAAAACGCCGTTCTCCGGAACTATGGAGCGTGCAACTGATTTGTTGGAAATCATACATACTGATGTTTGTGGTCCAATGAATGTTGAAGCACGCCAAGGGTATCGTATTTTCTCACCTTCACAGATGATTTGAGCAGATATGGGTATATCTACTTAATGAAACACAAATCTGAAACATTTGAAAAGTTCAAAGAATTTCAGAGTGAAGTGGAAAATCATCGTAACAAGAAAATAAAGTTTCTACGATGTGATCGTGGAGGAGAATATTTGAGTTACGAGTTTGGTTTACATTTGAAACAATGTGGAATAGTTTCACAACTCACGCCACCGGAACACCACGGAGAAATGGTGTGTCCGAACGTCGTGTCGTACTTTACTAGATATGGTGCGATCTATGATGTCTATTTCCGATTTACCGCTATCGTTTTGGGGTTATGCTTTAGAGACGGCGCATTCACGTTGAATAGGACACCGTCAAAATCCGTTGAGACGACGCCTTATGAACTATGGTTTGGCAAGAAACCAAAGTTGTCGTTTCTTAAAGTTTGGGGCTGCGATGCTTATGTAAAGAAACTTCAACCAGATAAGCTCGAACCCAAATCGGAAAAATGTGTCTTCATAGGATACCCAAAAGAGGCATTGGGTACACCTTCTATCACAGATCTGAAGGCAAGATTTTCGTTGCTAAATTCGGGTCCTTTCTAGAGAAGGAGTTTCTCTCGAAAGAAGTGAGTGGGAGGAAAGTAGAACTTGATGAGATAATCAGATTCTGCTCCCTTATTGGAAAGTAGTTCATCACAAGAAATGGTTTCTGTGACAACTACACCAATTAGTGAAGAAACTAATGATGATGATCATGTAGTTTCGCATCAAGTTACTACTTGAACCTCGTAGGTCAACCAGAGTAAAATACGCACCGAGTGGTACGGTAATCCTATTCTGGAAGTCATGTTACTTGACCATGGCGAACCTACGAACTATGAAGAAGTGATGGTGAGCCCAGATTCGCATAAAATGGCTGGAAGCCATGAAATCTGAGATGGGATCCATGTATGAGAACAAAGTATGGACTTTGGTTGACTTGCCCGATGATCGGCAAGCCATTGAAAATAAATGGATCTTTAAGAAGAAGACTGACGCCGATGGTAATGTAATCGTCTACAAAGCTCGACTTGTTGCAAAAGGTTTTCGACAAGTTCAAGGGGTTGACTACGATGAGACTTTCTCACCCGTGGCGATGCTTAAGTCTGTCCGAATCATGTTAGCAATTGCCGCATTTTATGATTATGAAATTTGGCAAATGGATGTAAAAACCGCATTCTTGAATGGATTTCTAGAAGAAGAGTTGTATATGATGCAACCAGAAGGTTTTGTCGATCCAAAGGGTGCTAACAAAGTGTGCAAGCTCCAACGATCAATTTATGGTCCGGCAAGCCTCTCGGAGTTGGAATAAACGCTTTGATAGTGTGATCAAAGCATATGGGTTTGTATGCACTTTTGGAGAAGCCTGTATTTACAAGAAAGTGAGTGGGAGCTCAGAGCATTTCTAATATTATATGTGGACGACATATTATTGATTGGAAATGATATAGAATTTCTGGATAGCATAAAAGGATGCTTGAATAAAAGTTTTTCAATGAAAGACCTCGGTGAAGCTGCTTACATATTGGGCATCAAGATCTATAGAGATAGATCAAGACGCTTAATTGGACTTTCACAAAGCACATACCTTGATAAAGTTTTGAAGAAGTTCAAAATGGATCGAGCAAAGAAAGGTTTTTACCTGTATTACAAGGTGTAAGATTGAGTCGACTCAATGCCCGACCACAGCAGAAGATAGAGAGAAAATGAAAGATGGTCCCTATGCTTCAGCCATAGGCTCTATCATGTATGCAATGCTGTGTACCAGACCTGCCGTATGCTTAGCTGTAAGCTTGGCAGGAAGGTACCAAAGTAATCCAGGAGTGGATCATGGACAGCGGTCAAGAACATCCTGAAATACACGAAAAGGACTAAGGATATGTTTCTCGTATATGGAGGTGACAAAGAGCTAGTCGTAAATGGTTACGTCGATGCAAGCTTTGACACCGATCCGGACGATTCTAAATCGCAAACCCGGATCGTGTTTTTATTAAACGGTGGAGCTGTCGGTTGGTGCAGTTCTAAACAAAGCGTCGTGGCGGGATCTACATGTGAAGCGGAGTACATAGCTGCTTGGAAGCAGCGAATGAAGGAGTCTGGATGGAAGAGTTCATTTCCGATCTAGGTGTCATACCTAGTGCATCGGGACCGATGAAGATCTTCCGTGACAATCTTGGTGCAATTGCCTTGGCAAAGGAATCCAGGTTTCACAAGAGGACCAAGCACATCAAGAGACGCTTCAATTCCATTCGGGACCAAGTCCAAGTGGGAGACATAGAGATTTGCAAAATACATACGGATCTGAATGTTGCAGACCCATTGACTAAGCCGCTTCCACGAGCAAAACATGATCAGCACCAAGACTCCATGGGTGTTAGGATCATTACTTTGTAATCTAGATTATTGACTCTAGTGCAAGTGGGAGACTGAAGGAAATATGCCCTAGAGGCAATAATAAAAGTTATTATTTATTTCCTTATATCATGATAAATGTTTATTATTCATGCTAGAATTGTATTAACCGGAAACATAATACATGTGTGAATATATAGACAAACAAGATGTCACTAGTATGCCTCTACTTGACTAGCTTGTTAATCAAAGATGGTTATGTTTCCTAACCATGAACAAGGAGTTGTTATTTGATTAACAAGGTCACATCATTAGTTGAATGATCTGATTGACATGACCCATTCCGTTAGCTTAACAGCTTGATCGCTTAGTATGTTAATGCTTTCTTCATGACCCATACATGTTCCTATAACTATGAGATTATGCAACTCCGCCATCGGAGGAACACTTTAGGTACTACCAAACGTCACAACGTAATCGGGTGATTATAAAGGAGTACTACATGTGTCTCCAAAGGTACTTGTTGGGTTGGCGTATTTCGAGATTAGGTTTTGTCACTCCGATTGTCGGAGAGGTATCTCCGTGCCTTCTCGGTAATGCACATCACTTAAGCCTTGCAAGCATTACAACTAATGAGTTAGTTGTGAGATGATGTATTACGGAACGAGTAAAGAGACTTACCCGAATTGAGATTGAACTAGGTATTGGATACCGACGATCGAATCTCGGGTAAGTAACATACCGATGACAAAGGGAACAACGTATGTCGTTATGCGGTTTGACCGATAAAGATCTTCAGAGAATATGTAGGAACCAATATGGGCATCCAGGTTCCGCTATTGGTTATTGACCGAGAATGGTTCTAGGTCATGTCTACATAGTTCTCGAACCCGTAGGGTCCGCACGCTTAACGCTTCGATGACAGTTCATAATGAGTTTATAAGTATTGATGCACCGAAGGTTGTTCGAGTCCCGGATGTGATCACGGACATGACGAGGAGTCTCGAAATGGTCGAGACATAAAGATTGATATATTGGAAGCCTATGTTTGGACTTGAATGGTTCCGAGTGAAAACAGGATGTTACCGAACACCGGGGTTACCGGAACCCCTGGGGTATATGGGCCCTCATGGGCCTTGAGGGAGAAGGAGAAGGGCCGGCCAGGTGGGCTGCGCGCCCCCTCCCCTTCCAGTCCGAATAGGACAAGGAGAGGGCGGCGCCTTCCCCTTTCCCTCCCCAATCCTACTCCAACTAGGAGAGGGGAGTCCTACTCCCGTGGGAGTAGGACTCCTCCTTGCGCGCCTCCTCTAGGGCCGCCACCTCCCCTTGTCTCCTTTATATCACGGGGCAGGGGGCACCCCAAGACACACAAGTTGATCTACGGATCTTTCCTTAGCCGTGTGCGGTGCCCCTTCCACCATATTCCACTTCGGTCATATCGTCATGAGCTTAGGCGAAGCCCTGCGCCGGAGAAGTCATATCGTCATGGAGCTTAGGCGAAGCCCTGCGTCGGTGGAGCATCAACATCGCTACCACGCCGTCGTCGTCTTGTGGAACTCATCCCCGACACTTTGCTGGATCGAGTCCGGGATCGCCATCGAGCTGAGCGTGTGCAGAACTCGGAGGTGCCGTGACGTTCGGTGCTTGGATCGGTCGGATCGTGGAGACGCACGACTACATCAACCGCGTTGTTATAACGCTTCCGCTTTCGGTCTCACGAGTGCGTGGGCGGACACTCTATCCTCTCGTTGCTATGCCATCACCATGGTCTTGGCGTGATCGTAGGAAATTTTTGAAATTACTACGTTCCCAACAAAGGGCATCCGAGCCTAGGTTTTTATGGTTTGATGTTATTTGCACGAGTAGAACACAAGTGAGTTGTGGACGATACAAGTCATACTGCCTACCAAAGCATGTCATACTTTGGTTCAGCGGTATTGTTGGACGAGACGATACGGACCAACCTTACGCTGCATTTTACGCGAGACCGTTCCTCGGCGTGCTTTGCACATAGATGGCTTGCGGAAGACCTGTCTCTCCAACTTTAGTTGAACTGAAAAGGCTACGCCCGGTCCTTGAGAAGGTTAAAACGGAGTCTATTTGACAAACTATCGTTGTGGTTTTGATGCGTAGGTAAGAACGGTTCTTGCTCAGCCCGTAGCAGCCACGTAAAACTTGCAACAACAAAGTAGAGGACGTCTAACTTGTTTTTGCAGGGCATGTTGTGATGTGATATGGTCAAGACGTGATGCTATATTGTATGAGATGATCATGTTTTGTAACCGAGTTATCGGCAATCGGCAGGAGCCATATGGTTGTCGCTTTATTGTATGAAATGCAAACGCCATGTAATTGCTTTACTTTATCACTAAGCGGTAGCGATAGTCGTGGAAGCAATAGTCGGCGAGACGACAACGATGCTACGATGGAGATCAAGGTGTCGCGCCGGTGACGATGGTGATCATGACGGTGCTTCGGCGATGGAGATCACAAGCACAAGATGATGATGACCATATCATATCACTTATATTGATTGCATGTGATGTTTATCCTTTATGCATCTTATCTTGCTTTGATTGGCGGTAGCATTATAAGATGATCTCTCACTAAAAATTATCAAGAAGTGTTCTCCCCGAGTATGCACCGCTATGCGAAAGTTCTTCGTCTTTGAGACACCACGTGATGATCGGGTGTGATAGGCTCTACGTTCAAATACAACCGGTGCAAAACAGTTGCACACGCGGAATACTCGGGTTAAACTTGACGAGCCTAGCATATAACAAATATGGCCTCAGAACACGGAGACCGAAAGGTCGAGCGTGAATCATATAGTAGATATGATCAACATAGTGATGTTCACCATTGAAACTACTCCATCTCACGTGATGATCGGACATGGTTTAGTTGATTTGGATCACGTGATCACTTAGATGACTAGAGAGATGTCTGTCTAAGTGGGAGGTTTTTAATATGATTAATCAAACTTAAATTTATCATGAACTTAGTACCTGATAGTATGTTGCTTGTCTATGTTTGATGTAGATAGATGGCTCGTGCTGTTGTTCCGTTGAATTTTAATGCGTTCCTCGAGAAAGCAAAGTTGAAAGATGATGGTAGCAATTACACGGACTGGGTCCGTAACTTGAGGATTATCCTCATTGCTGCACGTAAAAATTACGCCCCGGAAGCACCGCTGGGTGACAGCCTCTTTGCGAGATGCGAGCGAAGTTGTGAACGTCGCAAAGCAGAAGCTGATGACTACTCTATAGTTCGTGTGCCATGCTTTACGGCTTAGAACTGGTCTTCAACGACGTTTTGAACGTCATGGAGCATATGAGATGTTCCAGGAGTTGAAGTTAATATTTCAAGCAAATGCCCGGATTGAGAGATATGAAGTCTCCAATAAGTTCTATAGCTGCAAGATGGAGGAGAATAGTTCTGTCAGTGAGCACATACTCAGAATGTCTCGGGTATAACAATCACTTAATTCAGCTAGGAGTTAATCTTCCGGATGATAGTGTCATTGACAGAATTCTCCAATCATCGCCACCAAGCTACAAGAGCTTCGTGATGAACTATAATATGCAAGGGATGACTAAGACAATTCTCGAGCTCTTCGCGATCTTTGAAAGTCGCGGAGGTAGAAATCAAGAAAGAGCCTCAAGTGTTGATGGTCAGCAAGACCACTAGTTTCAAGAAAAAGGGCAAAGGGAAGAAGAAGGGAAACTTCAAAAAGAACAGCAAGAAAGTTGCTGATCAAGAGAAGAAACCCAAGTCTGGACCTAAGCCCTGAAATCGAGTGTTTTATTGCAAGCAGACTGGACACTGGAAGCGGAACTGCCCCAAGTATTTGGCGGATAAAAAGGATGGCAAGGTGAACAAAGGTATATATGATATACATGTTATTGATGTGTACCTTACTAATACTCGCAGTAGTACCTGGGTATTTGATAATCGGTTCTGCTGCTAATATTTGCAACTCGAAACAGGAACTACGGATTGCGAAGATTGGCTAAGGACGAGGTGACGATGCGCGTTGGAAATGGTTCCAAAGTCGATGTGATCGCAATCGGCACGCTACCTCTACATCTACCTTCGGGATTAGTTTTAGACCTAAATAATTGTTATTTGGTGCCAGCGTTGAGCATGAACATTATATCTGGATCTTGTTTATTGCAGACGGTTATTCATTTAAATCAGAGAATAATGGTTGTTCTATTTATATGAGTAATATCTTTTATGGTCATGCACCCTTGAAGAATGGTCTATTCTTGTTGAATCTCGACAAGAGTGATACACATATTCATAATGTTGAAGCCAAAAGATGCAGAGTTGATAATGATAGTGCAACTTATTTGTGGCAATCGCCGTTTAGGTCATATCGGTGTAAAACGCATGAAGAAACTCCATCTTGATGGGCTTCGAATCACTTGATTATGAATCACTTGGTACTTGCGAACCGTGCTTCATGGGCAAGATGACAAAACGCCGTTCTCCGGAACTATGGAGCGTGCAACTGATTTGTTGGAAATCATACATACCGATGTTTGTGGTCCAATGAATGTTGAAGCACGCGGCGGTATCGTTATTTTCTCACCTTCACAGATGATTTGAGCAGATATGGGTATATCTACTTAATGAAACACAAATCTGAAACATTTGAAAAGTTCAAAGAATTTCAGAGTGAAGTGGAAAATCATCGTAACAAGAAAATAAAGTTTCTACGATCTGATCGTGGAGGAGAATATTTGAGTTACGAGTTTGGTTTACATTTGAAACAATGTGGAATAGTTTCACAACTCACGCCACCCGGAACACCACCGAGAAATGGTGTGTCCGAACGTCAGAATCGTACTTTACTAGATATGGTGCGATCTATGATGTCTATTTCCGATTTACCGCTATCGCTTTTGGGGTTATGCTTTAGAGACGGCCGCATTCACGTTGAATAGGACACCGCCAAAATCCGTTGAGACGACGCCTTATGAACTATGGTTTGGCAAGAAACCAAAGTTGTCGTTTCTTAAAGTTTGGGGCTGCGATGCTTATGTAAAGAAACTTCAACCAGATAAGCTCGAACCCAAATCGGAAAAATGTGTCTTCATAGGATACCCAAAAGAGACTGTTGGGTACACCTTCTATCACAGATCTGAAGGCAAGATTTTCGTTGCTAAATTCGGGTCCTTTCTAGAGAAGGAGTTTCTCTCGAAAGAAGTGAGTGGGAGGAAAGTAGAACTTGATGAGATAATCAGATTCTGCTCCCTTATTGGAAAGTAGTTCATCACAAGAAATGGTTCTGTGACAACTACACCAATTAGTGAAGAAACTAATGATGATGATCATGTAGTTTCGCATCAAGTTACTCTTGAACCTCGTGAGGTCAACCAGAGTAAAATACGCACCGGTGGTACGGTAATCCTATTACGGAAGTCATGTTACTTGACCATGGCGAACCTACGAACTATGAAGAAGCGATGGTGAGCCCAGATTCAGCAAAATGGCTGGAAGCCATGAAATCTGAGATGGGATCCATGTATGAGAACAAAGTATGGAATTTGGTTGACTTGCCCGATGATCGGCAAGCCATTGAAAATAAATGGATCTTTAAGAAGAAGACTGACGCCGATGGTAATGTAACTGTCTACAAAGCTCGACTTGTTGCAAAAGGTTTTCGACAAGTTCAAGGGGTTGACTACGATGAGACTTTCTCACCCGTAGCGATGCTTAAGTCTGTCCGAATCATGTTAGCAATTGCCGATTTTATGATTATGAAATTTGGCAAATGGATGTAAAAACCGCATTCTTGAATGGATTTCTAGAAGAAGAGTTGTATATGATGCAACCGTAAGGTTTTGTCGATCCAAAGGGTGCTAACAAAGTGTGCAAGCTCCAACGATCAATTTATGGTCCGGTGCAAGCCTCTCGGAGTTGGAATAAACGCTTTGATAGTGTGATCAAAGCATATGGGTTTGTACTGCACTTTTGGAGAAGCTTTGTATTTACAAGAAAGTGAGTGGGAGCTCAGCAGCATTTCTAATATTATATGTGGACGACATATTATTGATTGGAAATGATATAGAATTTCTGGATAGCATAAAAGGATGCTTGAATAAAAGTTTTTCAATGAAAGACCTCGGTGAAGCTGCTTACATATTGGGCATCAAGATCTATAGAGATAGATCAAGACGCTTTAATTGGACTTTCACAAAGCACATACCTTGATAAAGTTTTGAAGAAGTTCAAAATGGATCGAGCAAAGAAAGGTTTTTACCTGTATTACAAGGTGTAAGATTGAGTCGACTCAATGCCCGACCACAAAGCAGAAGATAGAGAGAAAATGAAAGATGTTCCCTATGCTTCAGCCATAGGCTCTATCATGTATGCAATGCTGTGTACCAGACCGACGTATGCTTAGGCTGTAAGCTTGGCAGGAAGGTACCAAAGTAATCCAGAGTGGATCATCGGACAGCGGTCAAGAACATCCTGAAATACCGAAAAGGACTAAGGATATGTTTCGTATATGGAGGTGACAAAGAGCTAGTCGTAAATGGTTACGCCGATGCAAGCTTTGACACTGATCCGGACGATTCTAAATCGCAAACCGGATACGTGTTTTTATTAAACGGTGGAGCTGTCAGTTGGTGCAGTTCTAAACAAAGCGTCGTGGCGGGATCTACATGTGAAGCGGAGTACATAGCTGCTTCGGAAGCGGCGAATGAAGGAGTCTGGATGAAAGAGTTCATTTCCGATCTAGGTGTCATACCTAGTGCATCGGGACCGATGAAGATCTTCAGTGACAATATCGTGCAATTGCCTTGGCAAAGGAATCCAGGTTTCACAAGAGGACCAAGCACATCAAGAGACGCTTCAATTCCATTCGGGACCAAGTCCAAGTGGGAGACATAGAGATTTGCAAAATACATACGGATCTGAATGTTGCGCACCCATTGACTAAGCCGCTTCCACGAGCAAAACATGATCAGCACCAAGACTCCATGGGTGTTAGGATCATTACTTTGTAATCTAGATTATTGACTCTAGTGCAAGTGGGAGATCAAGGAAATATGCCCTAGAGGCAATAATAAAAGTTATTATTTATTTCCTTATATCATGATAAATGTTTATTATTCATGCTAGAATTGTATTAACCGGAAACATAATACATGTGTGAATATATAGACAAACAAGATGTCACTAGTATGCCTCTATTTGACTAGCTTGTTAATCAAAGATGGTTATGTTTCCTAACCATGAACAAGGAGTTGTTATTTGATTAACAAGGTCACATCATTAGTTGAATGATCTGATTGACATGACCCATTCCGTTAGCTTAACAGCTTGATCGCTTAGTATGTTAATGCTTTCTTCATGACCCATACATGTTCCTATAACTATGAGATTATGCAACTCCTGCCACCGGAGGAACACTTTGGTACTACCAAACGTCACAACGAATCGGGTGATTATAAAGGAGTACTACAGGTGTCTCCAAAGGTACTTGTTGGGTTGGCGATTTCGAGATTAGGTTTTGTCATCCGATTGTCGGAGAGGTATCTCCGTGCCTTCTCGGTAATGCACATCACTTAAGCCTTGCAAGCATTACAACTAATGAGTTAGTTGTGAGATGATGTATTACGGAACGAGTAAAGAGACTTACCAAGAATCTAGATTGAACTAGGTATTGGATACCGACGATCGAATCTCGGGTAAGTAACATACCGATGACAAAGGGAACAACGTATGTCGTTATGCGGTTTGACCGATAAAGATCTTCAGAGAATATGTAGGAACCAATATGGGCATCCAGGTTCCGCTTATTGGTTATTGACCGAGAATGGTTCTAGGTCATGTCTACATAGTTCTCGAACCCGTAGGGTCCGCACGCTTAACGCTTCGGCGACAGTTCATAATGAGTTTATAAGTATTGATGCACGAAGGTTGTTGAGTCCCGGATGTGATCACGGACATGACGAGGAGTCTCGAAATGGTCGAGACATAAAGATTGATATATTGGAAGCCTATGTTTGGACTTCGGAATGGTTCCGAGTGAAAGCAGGATATTCTGGAACACCGGGGTTACGGAACCCCGGGGGTATATGGGCCCTCATGGGCCTTGAGGGAGAAGGAGAAGGGCCGGCCAGGTGGGCTGCGCCCCCTCCCCTTCCAGTCCGAATAGGACAAGGAGAGAGGCGGCGCCCTTCCCCTTTCCCCTCCCAATCCTACTCCAACTAGGAGAAGGGGGAGTCCTACTCCGGTGGGAGTAGGACTCCTCCTTGGTGCGCCTCCTCTAGGGCCGCCACCTCCCCTTGTCTCCTTTATATACGGGGCAGGGGCACCCCAAGACACACAAGTTGATCTCTGGATCTTTCCTTAGCCGTGTCTGGTGCCCCTTCCACCATATTCCACTTGGTCATATCGTCATGAGCTTAGGCGAAGCCCTGCGCCGGAGAAGTCATATCGTCGCGGAGCTTAGGCGAAGCCCTGCGTCGGTGGAGCATCAACATCGTCACCACGCCCGTCGTCTTGTGGAACTCATCCCGACACTTTGCTGGATCGAGTCCGGGATCGCCATCGAGCTGAACGTGTGCGTAACTCGGAGGTGCCGTGCGTTCGGTGCTTGGATCGGTCGGACCGTGGAGACGTGCGACTACATCAACCGCGTTGTTATAACGCTTCCGCTTTCGGTCTCACGAGTGCGTGGACGGACACTCTATCCTCTCGTTGCTATGCCATCACCATGGTCTTGCGTGATCGTAGGAAATTTTTGAAATTACTACGTTCCCCAACAAGGGCATCCGAGCCTAGGTTTTATGGTTTGATGTTATTTGCACGAGTAGAACACAAGTGAGTTGTGGACGATACAAGTCATCGCCTACCAAAGATGTCATACTTTGGTTCAGCGGTATTGTTGGACGAGACGATCCGGACCAACCTTACGCGTACTCTTCTGTGAGACCGGTTCCCTCGACGTGCTTTGCACATAGATGGCTTTGCGGAAGACTGTCTCTCCAACTTTAGTTGAACCGAGTGTGGCTACGCCCGGTCCTTGAGAAGGTTAAAAGCGGAGTCTATTTGACAAACTATCGTTGTGGTTTTGATGCGTAGGTAAGAACGGTTCTTGCTCAGCCCGTAGCAGCCACGTAAAACTTGCAACAACAAAGTAGAGGACGTCTAACTTGTTTTTGCAGGGCATGTTGTGATGTGATATGGTCAAGACGTGATGCTATATTGTATGAGATGATCATGTTTTGTAACCGAAGTTATCGGCAATGGCAGGAGCCATATGGTTGTCGCTTTATTGTATGAAATGCAACGCCATGTAATTGCTTTACTTTATCACTAAGCGGTAGCGATAGTCGTGGAAGCAATAGTCGGCGACGACAACGATGCTACGATGGAGATCAAGGTGTCGCGCGGTGGCGATGGTGATCATGACGGTGCTTGGCGATGGAGATCACAAGCACAAGATGATGATGACCATATCATATCACTTATATTGATTGCATGTGATGTTTATCCTTTATGCATCTTATCTTGCTTTGATTGGCGGTAGCATTATAAGATGATCTCTCACTAAAAATTATCAAGAAGTGTTCTCCCGAGTATGCACCGTTGCGAAAGTTCTTCGTCTTTGAGACACCACGTGATGATCGGGTGTGATAGGCTCTACGTTCAAATACAACGGGTGCAAAACAGTTGCACACGCAGAATACTCAAGTTAAACTTGACGAGCCTAGCATATAACAGATATGGCCTCGGAACACGGAGACCGAAAGGTCGGCGTGAATCATATAGTAGATATGATCAACATAGTGATGTTCACCATTGAAACTACTCCATCTCACGTGATGATGGGACATGGTTTAGTTGATTTGGATCACGTGATCACTTAGATGACTAGAGAGATGTCTCTAAGTGGGAGGTTTTTAATATGATTAATCAAACTTAAATTTATCATGAACTTAGTACCGATAGTATGTTGCTTGTCTATGTTTGATGTAGATAGATGGCTCGTACGTTGTTCCGTTGAATTTTAATGCGTTCCTCGAGAAAGCAAAGTTGAAAGATGATGGTAGCAATTACGGACTGGGTCCGTAACTTGAGGATTATCCTCATTGCTGCACGTAAAATTACGTCTGGAAGCACCGCTGGGTGACAGAACTCGCTGCAGATGCCGAGCGAGAAGTTGTGAACGTCGGCAAAGCAGAGCTGATGACTACTCTATAGTTCGGTGTGCCATGCTTTACGGCTTAGAACCGGGTCTTCAACGACGTTTTGAACGTCATGGAGCATATGAGATGTTCCAGGAGTTGAAGTTAATATTTCAAGCAAATGCCGGATTGAGAGATATGAAGTCTCCAATAAGTTCTATAGCTGCAAGATGGAGGAGAATAGTTACATCGGTGAGCACATACTCAAAATGTCTGGGTATAACAATCACTTAATTCAGGAGTTAATCTTCCGGATGATAGTGTCATTGACAGAATTCTCCAATCATCGCCACCAAGCTACAAGAGCTTCGTGATGAACTATAATATGCAAGGGATGACTAAGACAATTCTGAGCTCTTCGCGATGTGAAAGTCGCGGAGGTAGAAATCAAGAAAGAGCCTCAAGTGTTGATGGTCGCAAGACCACTAGTTTCAAGAAAAGGGCAAAGGGAAGAAGAAGGAAACTTCAAAAAGAACAGCAAGAAAGTTGCTGATCAAGAGAAGAAACCCAAGTCTGGACCTAAGCCTGAAACCGAGTGTTTTTATTGCAAGCGACCGACACCGAAGCGGAACTGCCCCAAGTATTTGGCGGATAAAAAGGATGGCAAGGTGAACAAAGGTATATATGATATACATGTTATTGATGTGTACCTTACTAATACTCGCATGAGTACACAGGTATTTGATACCGTTCTGTTGCTAATATTTGCAACTCGAAACATGAACTACAGATTAAGCGAAGATTGGCTAAGGACGAGGTGACGATCTTGGCGTTGGAAATGGTTCCAAAGTCGATGTGATCGCAATCGGCACGCTACCTCTACATCTACCTTCGGGATTAGTTTTAGACCTAAATAATTGTTATTTGGTGCCGCCGTTGAGCATGAACATTATATCTGGATCTTGTTTATTGCGAGACGGTTATTCATTTAAATCAGAGAATAATGGTTGTTCTATTTATATGAGTAATATCTTTTATGGTCATGCACCCTTGAAGAATGGTCTATTCTTGTTGAATCTCGATAGTAGTGATACACATATTCATAATGTTGAAGCCAAAAGATGCAGAGTTGATAATGATAGTGCAACTTATTTGTGGCACTGCCGTTTAGGTCATATCGATGTAAAACGCATGAAGAAACTCCATACTGATGGGCTTCTGGAATCACTTGATTATGAATCACTTGGTACTTAAGTAACCGTGCCTCATGGGCAAGATGACAAAACGCCGTTCTCCGGAACTATGGAGCGTGCAACTGGATTTGTTGGAAATCATACATACCGATGTTTGTGGTCCAATGAATGTTGAAGCACGCGGCGGTATCAAGTTATTTTCTCACCTTCACAGATGATTTGAGCAGATATGGGTATATCTACTTAATGAAACACAAATCTGAAACATTTGAAAAGTTCAAAGAATTTCAGAGTGAAGTGGAAAATCATCGTAACAAGAAAATAAAGTTTCTACGATCTGATCGTGGAGGAGAATATTTGAGTTACGAGTTTGGTTTACATTTGAAACAATGTGGAATAGTTTCACAACTCACGCCAACCGGAACACCACAGTAGAAATGGTGTGTCCGAACGTCAGAATCGTACTTTACTAGATATGGTGCGATCTATGATGTCTATTTCCGATTTACCGCTATCGCTTTGGGGTTATGCTTTAGAGACGGCCGCATTCACGTTGAATAGGACACCGTCAAAATCCGTTGAGACGACGCCTTATGAACTATGGTTTGGCAAGAAACCAAAGTTGTCGTTTCTTAAAGTTTGGGGCTGCGATGCTTATGTAAAGAAACTTCAACCAGATAAGCTCGAACCCAAATCAGAAAAATGTGTCTTCATAGGATACCCAAAAGAGACTGTTGGATACACCTTCTATCACAGATCTGAAGGCAAGATTTTCGTTGCTAAATTCGGGTCCTTTCTAGAGAAGGAGTTTCTCTCGAAAGAAGTGAGTGGGAGGAAAGTAGAACTTGATGAGATAATCAGATCTGCTCCCTTATTGGAAAGTAGTTCATCACAAGAAATGGTTCCTGTGACAACTACACCAATTAGTGAAGAAACTAATGATGATGATCATGTAGTTTCGCATCAAGTTACTCTTGAACCTCGTGGGTCAACCAGAGTAAAATACGCACTGTGAGTGGTACGGTAATCCTATTCGAAGTCATGTTACTTGACCATGGCGAACCTACGAACTATGAAGAAGCGATGGTGAGCCCAGATTCCATAAAATGGCTGGAAGCCATGAAATCTGAGATGGGATCCATGTATGAGAACAAAGTATGGACTTTGGTTGACTTGCCCGATGATCGGCAAGCCATTGAAAATAAATGGATCTTTAAGAAGAAGACCGACGCCGATGGTAATGTAATCGTCTACAAAGCTCGACTTGTTGCAAAAGGTTTTCGACAAGTTCAAGGGGTTGACTACGATGAGACTTTCTCACCCGTGGCGATGCTTAAGTCTGTCCGAATCATGTTAGCAATTGCCGCATTTTATGATTATGAAATTTGGCAAATGGATGTAAAAACCGCATTCTTGAATGGATTTCTAGAAGAAGAGTTGTATATGATGCAACCAGAAGGTTTTGTCGATCCAAAGGGTGCTAACAAAGTGTGCAAGCTCCAACGATCAATTTATGGTCCGTGCAAGCCTCTCGAGTTAGAATAAACGCTTTGATAGTGTGATCAAAGCATATGGGTTTGTACAGACTTTTGGAGAAGCCTGATTTACAAGAAAGTGAGTGGGAGCTCAGAGCATTTCTAATATTATATGTGGACGACATATTATTGATTGGAAATGATATAGAATTTCTGGATAGCATAAAAGGATGCTTGAATAAAAGTTTTTCAATGAAAGACCTCGGTGAAGCTGCTTACATATTGGGCATCAAGATCTATAGAGATAGATCAAGACGCTTAATTGACTTTCACAAAGCACATACCTTGATAAAGTTTTGAAGAAGTTCAAAATGGATCAGGCAAAGAAAGGTTTTTTACCAGACATAAGGTGTAAGATTGAGTCGGACTCAATGCCCGACCACAAAGCAGAAGATAGAGAGAAAATGAAAGATGTTCCCTATGCTTCAGCCATAGGCTCTATCATGTATGCAATGCTGTGTACCGCACTGACGTATGCTTAGCTGTAAGCTTGGCGGGAAGGTACCAAAGTAATCCAGAGTGGATCAACTGGACAGCGGTCAAGAACATCCTGAAATACGAAAAGGACTAAGGATATGTTTCTCGTATATGGAGGTGACAAAGAGCTAGTCGTAAATGGTTACGTCGATGCAAGCTTTGACACCGATCCGGACGATTCTAAATCGCAAACCGGATACGTGTTTTTATTAAACGGTGGAGCTGTCAGTTGGTGCAGTTCTAAACAAAGCGTCGTGGCGGGATCTACATGTGAAGCGGAGTACATAGCTGCTTCGGAAGCAGCGAATGAAGGAGTCTGGATGGAAGAGTTCATTTCCGATCTAGGTGTCATACCTAGTGCATCGGGACCGATGAAGATCTTCTGTGACAATACTGGTGCAATTGCCTTGGCAAAGGAATCCAGGTTTCACAAGAGGACCAAGCACATCAAGAGACGCTTCAATTCCATTCGGGACCAAGTCCAAGTGGGAGACATAGAGATTTGCAAAATACATACGGATCTGAATGTTGCGCACCCATTGACTAAGCCGCTTCCACGAGCAAAACATGATCAGCACCAAGACTCCATGGGTGTTAGGATCATTACTTTGTAATCTAGATTATTGACTCTAGTGCAAGTGGGAGATCAAGGAAATATGCCCTAGAGGCAATAATAAAAGTTATTATTTATTTCCTTATATCATGATAAATGTTTATTATTCATGCTAGAATTGTATTAACCGGAAACATAATACATGTGTGAATATATAGACAAACAGATGTCACTAGTATGCCTCTACTTGACTAGCTTGTTAATCAAAGATGGTTATGTTTCCTAACCATGAACAAGGAGTTGTTATTTGATTAACAAGGTCACATCATTAGTTGAATGATCTGATTGACATGACCCATTCCGTTAGCTTAACAGCTTGATCGTTTAGTATGTTAATGCTTTCTTCATGACCCATACATGTTCCTATAACTATGAGATTATGCAACTCCCGTTTACGGAGGAACACTTTGGTACTACCAAACGTCACAACGTAATCGGGTGATTATAAAGGAGTACTACAGGTGTCTCCAAAGGTACTTGTTGGGTTGGCGTATTTCGAGATTAGGTTTTGTCACTCCGATTGTCGGAGAGGTATCTCCAGCCTTCTCGGTAATGCACATCACTTAAGCCTTGCAAGCATTACAACTAATGAGTTAGTTGTGAGATGATGTATTACGGAACGAGTAAAGAGACTTACCAAGAATGTGAGATTGAACTAGGTATTGGATACCGACGATCGAATCTCGGGTAAGTAACATACCGATGACAAAGGGAACAACGTATGTCGTTATGCGGTTTGACCGATAAAGATCTTCGTAGAATATGTAGGAACCAATATGGGCATCCAGGTTGCGCTTATTGGTTATTGACCGAGAATGGTTCTAGGTCATGTCTACATAGTTCTCGAACCCGTAGGGTCCGCACGCTTAACGCTTCGATGACAGCTCATAATGAGTTTATAAGTATTGATGCACCGAAGGTTGTTCGAGTCCCGGATGTGATCACGGACATGACGAGGAGTCTCGAAATGGTCGAGACATAAAGATTGATATATTGGAAGCCTATGTTTGGACTTCGGAATGGTTCCGAGTGAAAACAGGATGTTACGGAACACCGGGGTTACGGAACCCCCGGGGTATATGGGCCCTCATGGGCCTTGAGGGAGAAGGAGAAGGGCCGGCCAGGTGGGCTGCGCGCCCCCTCCCCTTCCAGTCCGAATAGGACAAGGAGAGGGGCGGCGCCCTTCCCCTTTCCCTCCCCAATCCTACTCCAACTAGGAGAAGGGGAGTCCTACTCCCGGTGGGAGTAGGACTCCTCCTTGGTGCGCCTCCTCTAGGGCCGCCACCTCCCCTTGTCTCCTTTATATACGGGGCAGGGGCACCCCAAGACACACAAGTTGATCTCTGGATCTTTCCTTAGCCGTGTGCGGTGCCCCTTCCACCATATTCCACTTCGGTCATATCGTCATGAGCTTAGGCGAAGCCCTCACGCCGGAGAAGTCATATCGTCATGAGCTTAGGCGAAGCCCTGCGTCACGGTGGAGCATCAACATCGTCCTGCCACGCCGTCGTCTTGTGGAACTCATCCCCGACACTTTGCTGGATCGGAGTCCGGGGATCGTCATCGAGCTGAACGTGTGCGTAACTTCGGAGGTGCCGTGACGTTCGGTGCTTGGATCGGTCGGATCGTGGAGACGTCGACTACATCAACCGCGTTGTTATAACGCTTCCGCTTTCGGTCTACGAGGGTACGTGGACGGACACTCTATCCTCTCGTTGCTATGCCATCACCATGGTCTTGCGTGATCGTAGGAAATTTTTTGAAATTACTACGTTCCCCAACAATATAACCCTAGCGTCACCGAACCTTAAGTGTGTAGACCCTACGGGTTCGGGAGACATGCAGACATGACCGAGACGTTCTCCGGTCAATAACCAACAGCGGGATCTGGATACCCATATTGGCTCCCACATGTTCCACGATGATCTCATCGGATGAACCAGATGTCAAGGACTCAATCGATCCCGTATACAATTCCCTTTGTCTAGCGGTATTGTACTTGCCCGAGATTCGATCGTCGGTATCCCGATACCTTGTTCAATCTCGTTACCGGCAAGTCTCTTTACTCGTTCCAGAACACATCATCCCGTGATCAACCCCTTGGTCACATTGTGCACATTATGATGATGTCCTACCGAGTGGGCCCAGAGATACCTCTCCGTCTACCGGAGTGACAAATCCCAGTCTCGATCCGTGTCAACCCAATGGTCACTTTCAGAGATACCTGTAGTGCACCTTTATAGTCACCCGATTACGTTGTGACGCTTGATACACCCAAAGCACTCCACGGTATCCGGAATTGCACGATCTCATGGTCTAAGGAAATGATACTTGACATTAGAAAAGCTTTAGCATACTAACTACGATCTTTGTGCTAGGCTTAGGATTGGGTCTTGTCCATCACATCATTCTCCTAATGATGTGATCCCGTTATCAATGACATCCAATGTCCATGGTCGTGAAACCGTAACCATCTATTGATCAATGAGCTAGTCAACTAGAGGCTTACTAGGGACATGGTGTTGTCTATGTATCCACACATGTATTGCTGTTTCCGGTCAATACAATTATAGCATGAATAATAAACGATTATCATGAACAAGGAAATATAATAATAACTAATTTATTATTGCCTCTAGGGCATATTTCCAACAGTTTTTTGGCGGAAAACCCACTTCCCTGTGATGATGTTAGAGTGGGGCGGCCGGGGAACAAGCTCCCAGGCGCGGTTGCCGACGAGCGCCGCGAATTCCTCTGCCATAGCCGTGAACCAGTTCGGGTCCTGGACGGCAGTACGAACGGAGCGAGGGATTGGCGACACGGTCGTGGACGCAGGAGCCGTGGCGGTAAGGTTGTGGTAGCGCTGGTTCGCCGAACACGCCGCTGGGCGCTGCGTGATCATCCGCCGAACAGCCCGGGGCGTGGCGTGAGAGGCGGCGAGCCGGTGGATGTTGAAGAGGAGACGCCGAGGTCGATCCAATGGGCGGAACTTGAATGCATGGATGGCCCGCACGAGCTTGCCGAGGCGCGCGAGGTGGAGGGAGGTGACGCAGCGTGCTCGACGGACGGACCGGAAGGTGGCCCGAGAGACGAGCCAGCTGGGCGCGACGAGGCCGCCGCCCGGAAGCGACAGACGCTCATTTGAAAGTGGAGCTGGCACCACGATCGAGGAGGAGCGCCACGAGCTGATCCTCGCAGACAGAGAACGGACTGACGATCGGGTTAGATGGCGTCGTTCAGCCACGAGAGGTGTGGATAGGAAATTGTGATGGTGGTTTAATCAAAAGTGACTTGGCGTGATGTGTGAACACGACGGGTGACTGGGTCAAAACTTCTGTAGCCAGGGTGATCGGAAGGATAACCGAGAAAAACACAAGCGACGGAGCGAGGAGAAAGTTTATGCCGGGCAAGTGGAGCTGGTGTTGGGGAAACATAAGCAACCAAAAACGCGCAGCAAGGTGTAATCGGGGGCTATGCCAAGAAGAAGCTCGTGAGGTGTCTGTGGTGAGCTAGACCGGCAGGGACGCCGGTTCGGCAAATAAGTAGCAGTGCATGTGGCTTCCACCCGAAACGGGTGGCATGGAGGCTGGAAGAGCAGCGCACGCACGCCTCGTTGATAGTACGAAGTGCACGTTCCGCCTTGCCGTTCTCACTGGCTAGTGTACGGACAGAGAAACGAAAACGGAGCCGTGAGCGTAGAAGAAAGAGCGAACACGATCATTGTCGAACTCACGGCCGTTGTCGGTCTCAGAGGGCAAGGATGGGCCGCTCAAATTGCGTCGAACGTAGGCATGAAAAGAGAGAAGAACAGAATATACGTCGGACTTGTTGCGCAATGGGAACGCCCGGACATAGTGGGTGAAATCATCGATGATGACTAAGTAACATCGAAAACCGTAGATACTCGCGATCGAGATGTCCATACATCCAAATGCAACAGTTGAAAGGGAAAATAAGTACAGGACTGTGATGGAGCGAATGGCAAGCGTACATGTTTGCCAATGCGGCGAGCATGGCATGTGTGCGGTGCTGACTTGCTACATGTAAAAGGAAACAAAGCAGACGAACTCTTGGTAGATAATCGCCGGAGTGACCAAGCCGTTGGTGCCACAGGTCCACGGTGACGACGCCAGCCAAGTGTCGAGCGGATGGAGCCGAGGAACTGGGCGCCCACATGATAAAGATCGCCGTCGGAATCACATCGCAGAATCACTGCCCGAAAAGCGGATGTCCTTGACAGAGAAACCAAAACTGTCAAATTCTCTGAAACAGGGTTCTCACGAGTTAACCGACGAATGTATAAAAGATTGCGAATAAGAGAGGGAGAGAGAGGAGAACATTGCGAAGTTGCGAGAGGAATTGGTAGCGATGAGTGCACGCTCACCAACACCGGTGATCGGAGATGATCACCGCTTCTTAAGATACGAGCAGAGGTGGAAATTGGGCGGACAGAGTGCAAGTTACCAGCGTTGGAGGTCATGTCTTGCGAGGCTCCAAAGTGTCGAGGACCCAACCGACGAGCTCCCGGACGGCGGCGATCGGGCGGAGTGCTGTAGTGCACTCAAGAGTGCCCATGTCCCAGAGGCGTGGTGGATGTCTGGCGCCGGGTGAAGCCGGGGCGTAGCCACTGGTGCGGGTCCGTATCCGCCGGGATTGAGGCCGGGCGTAGCCGTAGGTGTAGCCGGGCGGTGGAGGAGCCATGGGCGCGCCATCATGGCTCTTGATGCGGAACGCCGGGCGCTGGCCGAGCACGCCATACGGGCGCGTGCTAAGGATCGCCATGCTCGGACAAGGCTATCCGGAGTTCGCGCCGAGCAGCACCGGTACGCTGGGTTGCGAAGCGCGAAGGAGCCGCGGAGGACGAGTTGCCGCCCGTTCCCACGCCCGCGACCACCGGGCGGGCTGGTGCCTGGAGCGGTACCGAGCTGGAAGCGCCAGAGACGGCGCACAGAGCCACCAGCGGCCGGGCGAGGAGAGCGTGAGCGATCGTTGGCGCACGGCACCTCGGCCGAAACTCCTCCAAAGATGAGGAACGAGCGAGCCTGCAGAAGCTCGGCAGAGGCACTCGTGACGTGATGTGCGGGATCGCGCCATGAAACCGACGGCCGAGCCCGTGAAGGAGGTTGAAGACCTGCTGTGGCTCAGACGGGCTGACCCAGATCGCGGAGTTGGTCAACGAACCGCTTCAGCGGTGCAGTACTCCAGACGGTCGATCGCCTCGACGCAGGGCGTGGTACTCCGCGTCGATGTAGACGGCACAGAGAGCTGGTTGTCGTGGAAGATGCCCCGGATGGCGGCCCAGACGGTGGCGGCGGTGTCCTCAGGCTGCATGACGATCTCGAGCAGCTCCGGCGAAATCGTGGTATACAACCAATGCACCACGCAGTTGGTCGGCCATGACCCGATCGGGGTTGTCGAGAGGAGCGCGAAGTCGGCGTCCGTGTGGCTGCGGAGGCCGAACATGCCAATGACAGCGTCAAAGAAGAGCCGCCATCGAGCGTAGTTGCCGCCGCCAGGTCGAGAGTGACCAGGACGTGTTGACGAATGTCAACCGTCTGCAGGATGGAGGCGGGAAGGAGGCCGCCGCAAGCACAACGCCGGGGCCGGCAGCAATGAGACAATGGGCGTTAGCACAGGAGGGCGCCGCCGCCCGGTGGCGGGCGGCCGCAGCGTGGCCGGGTGATGCAGCGGGCGAGCCATCGAGGAGGAAGAGGAGTTCGTGTCCATGGGAGCGGAAGCGGAGGAACCAGGCGCAGAGGGGTTAGAACCGTGCGACATCTGATACCATGAAGGAAGATGAGACACAACACACTTTGCATTGATCTGTCTAGGCCGTATAAGTACAGGAGAAGACTCACGTGACGAGCACCACTACTGTAGCTAACTGCACCACTACACCACTACTCATGTACGTGGGTGATCGTGGGCGTTGTGTGCTTTGACATCGTGGGCGCTGTGTGCTTTGACTAGGCACAGGGGCACACAACGCTCTATAGTTCAACAAAGGCCATGTTTCCTTTCTTCCAGGAAGTAAAGGTCTCTTGGGTTCGTCGATCCGCGAATGGTGCCGCTCATAAACTTGCTAGAGTAGGTGTGGGGAGGATCTTTCTAAGGTGTGGCTTATGGTGCCACCAAACTTTGTGCTTGGGGTGATCTCTGATGAGATCCCAGACTCTTTTTAGTTGAATAAAGTGTGGCATTAACCCTAAAAAAAGGCTTGTCTGTTGTATACTTGCTCACATATATAAATTAGTGTAATTTTGTGTAAATCGGCGAGGTGGTATTAATACATGCGACCCCCGTTTTTTTACATGAATACACACGACCCTTTATTATAAGCGGCCCTTTGTTTTTGACAGAAGCCAAACTCAGCCCGGCTGGTTCCTTCCTTTCTACTGTAAAGTCCGGGCGTGGGTTCGAGCCTCGCACACCACATATTATTTTTCGTTCATTGATCATAGCAGCACAACCTGAAAGCCTCAAAGGGCCGGCCCATGATGGTGTGCGACGATCCAATTTTTTTCCTGAACTTATAGGACTGCAGGTTCAATAAAGAAAAAACAAAAGGACTTTTTGGGAAATTGCTGCGACGGTCAACCTGATAAAGTCGGTCCATAATTTATTATTAGAGAAAGAGGGAAAGACTAGTTGATTCTAACACAGAAGTACGAATCGTCTCTTCACAGCTGTAGGTCAGGATGTGGATACGCTCAGCCTGGATCAGGCTTTTGAGAACTTGATATCTGCGATGAAGAAACATGAGAAGAACTCGTTGTTGAAATATGGGGTGGGCTTTAGGCCCATCCAACAATTTAAAAAAAATCTCTAAGGGCCCATGTAGGTGTCATGGCAAGGGGTGGTGAAAAGTTTAGTCCCACCTCGGAAGTGGAAGGAGAGTTGGAGTGGTTTATAAGGGATTCTCTCCCTCATGCTATTGGAGCTTGAGAAGAGAAGAAACCCTCGCGCACTTCTCCTCCGACGCCGCGCCGCGGGTTGTGGGAATGAGCCGAGCCAGATCTTATTTTTGCCGGTCAGGAACGGTGACAGTGGGCCACGATCTGAGACGTCAGATCATGGGTTGTTTCCGAACCGACTCGGGCTCGGTCCAGCACGGATTGAGGTACCCCACATAGGCCTTCCCCGAAACCCCCCAGTCACTAACGTAAACAAAGTGGGTGTCCAGCACACGTCTCTCCACCTGGACGCACATATATATATATATATATATATATATATATATATATCTATATATATATATATATATATATATATATATATATATATATATATATATATATATATATATATATACACGAGCCGCCGGCTAACCCTAGCAACCACGAACAGATCACGTCTACTCCTACGCGCACCGCCCCGTCGTTCTCTTTGCTGCTACTGCCGCCGGCGACCCCATCCCGTTCACTGCGTACACAATTGACAGGAGAGGAGGCCTCCGAAACCCTGCCTCTCCAGATTCTGTACGGGAGAGGGGCGATTAGGTTTTTGGGGAGCGTCACGTACGCGACTTCTCGCCTTCGATCGTCTGCTTCGTTCACGTCCGCTTCATCAATACCATGTCCACCGACGCCGAGAGGGCTACTGCCGAGAAGGCTGCTGCTGACAACAAGACGGCCGAGGAGGCTGCTGCCGCCGCTGCTGCTACGGCCAACTGGCCAATTGGAGGGTATAACCTAATTATCCCGCACATGTTTACTACTGTTTTATCCGTACTAGTGATCTGCTTAGATGTTCCTACTATCTGTCTAGTACGTGATATATTGGTTGAATATCAGTATGCTCTTAGCACGATTTATGTTATGCTAGTGATTTTCACTTGGATTAATTTAATCGAAAAACTGCCTATTTATTCAGCAATCCAAAAACCTAATGTGTGTAGGAGTTTTTCGAATGCGGGTTTTGCTGCTGCATTGAAACCGACCACGTTTACGGGGACATACTTTAAGCGTTAGCAGACCAAAACCACCTTATGGCTCACGGCCATGAACGTGTTCTGGGTCACCGGTGTGACTCCCACGGGAACGATCGCTCCTGAACAGGAGAAGGCGTTCAGGGAGGCCACCATCGTGTTTATCGGAGCAGTTCTGAGCGTGGTCGGTGATAAGTTGGTCGATGCATATTTACATATGCAGATCGCCAAGGATTTGTGGGAGGCGCTCGAATCTAAATTAGGCACCACCGATGCTAGGAGCGAGATGTATATCACAGAGCAGTTCCATGATTACAAAATGGTCGAGAACCGTTCTGTATTGGAGCAGGCTCATGAGATGATATGCATAGCTAAGGAGCTTGAGCTTCTTAAGTGCAATTTACCGGGCAAATTTGTCACGGGTTGTATAATTGCTAAGCTCCCTAATTTGTGGAGAAACTTTGCTACCACTCTGAAACATCAGAGGCGTGAATTCTCAGTTGAGGATGTCATGGGCCATCTGAGTGTTGAGCAGAATTTGAGGGCAAAGGACTCGCACGGAAAAGGGGTTGTAGGAACTTCTGTTGCAAATATGGTGCATCAGAAGAACCCCAATTCCCACAAGTCCAAGGGAAAGAATGGTGTCCAACAGAATACCGACTTCAAAAAGAAGGGCAAGAAGACCTTCAAGAAGAATAAGAATGGAGATGGCTGCTTCAATTGTGGTTCTGAGGAACATTGGGCCAGCAAGTGACCAAACAGGTTCAAGAAGCCAGCGCAGGACTTCAAGTCCGTCAACATGATTGTTGGCAACAATGAGAATGGTGCATCTTGGTACTGTAATTTATTTACTATATTTTCAATGTTTCAGTCCACCGATTGGTGGGTGGACACAGGTGCAGGTGTTCATGTGTGTGCTAACATTTCATTGTTTTCTTCTTACCAGGCCACAGGACACGGGTCCGTATTGATGGGGAATGGCGCGAGTGCTTCTGTTCATGGTGTTGGCACGATCGATCTGAAGTTTACTTTGGGAAAGATCTTGCAGCTGAAGAACATGCAGCATGTCCCCGCCATGAAGAAGAACCTCGTTAGTGGCTCCGTTCTATGTAGAGAAGGGTTTAAGTTGGTCTTCGAGTCTAATAAATTAGTTGTTACTAAATATGGACAATTTGTTGGAAAAGGTTATGAGTGCAGAGGAATGTTCCGCCTTTCCCTCGCTGAGTTTTGTAATAAAGTCATAAACAATATTCATTCGAGTGTTAATGAATCTGAAGTTTGGCATTCACGCCTTTGTCACATTAGTTTTGGTGTTATGATGCGGCTAGCTAAGTTGAATTTAATCCCGAGTTTCACTTTAGCCAAAGGTTCTAAGTGCCATTCATGTGTGCAAGCTAAGCAACCTCGCAGGCCCCATAAGGCTGCGGAGGAGAGACACTTGGCACCATTAAAACTCATACATTCTAATCTTTGTGAGATGAATGGTGTGTTGACTAAAGGTGGAAAGAAATACTTCATGACGTTGATAGATGATTCCACTAGATATTGCTATGTGTATCTATTAAATACCAAAGATGAGACTCTACACTATTCTAAAATCTATAAGGCAGAAGTTGAAAATCAACTTGAAAAGAAAATTAAACGAGTTCGGTCAGATCGTGGTGGAGAGTACTTCTCGAGTGAGTTTAATTCCTTGCAGAACACGACATTATTCATGAGAGGACGCCTCCCTATTCACCCCAGTCAAACGGGGTTGCCGAACGAAAAAACCGTACTCTAACTGATTTGGTTAATGCCATGTTAGATACATTAGTTTTATCCAAGGCATGGTGGGGGAGGTGATATTGAACACATGTCATGTCCTGAATAAAGTTCCGACAAAGGATAATGAGATCACTCCCTATGAGCAATGGGCAAAGAGAAGGACGACACTCTTGTACTTGCGTACTTGGGGCTGTTTGGCTAAAGTCAATGTGCCGATCCCCGAAAAGCGTAAGCTTGGACCAAAGACCGTGGACTACGTTAATTTGGGCTACACTAAGAACAACGTCGGTTATAGATTTCTAGTAGTGAAATCTAAGATACTTGACCAGAAGGTCGGTACAATTATTGAGTCTAATCTTTGAGGATGTTTTTCCTATGAGAGATATGCAAAGCACTTCTAGACAGGAATCTGAAGAGACTCCTGAGCCTGCCATTCCTATAGATTATTATGAACAAACACGTGATGAAAATCCTGAGGAGGATGACTGTAACGCCCGGATAATTAGGCTACAGTAAAACTCTCCTAATGATACCATGCAATCTGCGATTACTATTGCTAATCTTTCGTTAGTTCAAACAAATTCAAAAATCAATTAAAAATATGGCAAACAAACAAATGTCTTCAAACATTGAAACAAAAATGTTCGAGCAGTGCCAAAAATGGCATAGGTAATTATAGTGCAGCAAACACCTTTTTAGAAAATGCCTAAATAGATTAAAATGAAATAAAACAGAAAAGAGAAATAAAGAAAAGAAAAATAAAAACAGAAAACAAAACAAAGACAGGCCCCCTGGCCAACTGGGCCAGACGGCCCAACTGGCCGACCCACTGGACCAACCCCCCCCCCCCCACTCTCTCCCCATAACCCCCGAAACCCTAGCCGTTTCCCCACATCGCCCCACTCGCTCCCCCACTCCCTCCCTCCCTATTGGATCTGGATCGGGAGGATTCCCGATCCCCTCGCCCTACACGTCAACGCCGGTGCCCGGAGCTCCCCCGCCGGACTGCTTCCTCCTCCCCGCCGGCCTGCTTCCCCTCCGCCGCTCGTCACCGTCCTCCTCCTCAACCTCCGTTGCCCCTAACCCTACGAACCCGCCGTGAGCACCGCCACCTTCCTTCCTCTTTCCCCGCAGGTCACCGCACCCGTCATTCCCGCACACGGACGAAGCTCCTCGCGCACCCGTGCCCTCGCCACCGTTCTTTCGAGCCCTCCCCACCCCCCCACCGTCACTACGGCCACCACAACCGCCGTGCGCACACCCGACACGCCGTCCCCGTTTACCTCCTGTTGTGGCCCGTCCCCGCGGCCACCGGCCCGCCCGCCCCGTGCCCCGCCTCCGCCTCTGGCCCCGCGGGTCATCGCCGCACCGGCGGCCAACTCTGGCGCCCATCCCGGCCTTTCTCCTTCCCGCTCCCTCACCCGCTCTGCGCCACAGCGTGTCGGCTCACGCCCGCTTAGGGCCCGCCAGCGTCGGCACTCGGCCTCGCCCTATCCCGCTCGGCGCCGCCCGTACCCTCCGTCCTTTCCGCTCCGGCCACCGTGGCCGGCTCGCCAGCAGCCGCTGCCCTCGTTAACCGCCGCCCACTTGCCGTACCGCTTGGCGCCCGGTGGCGACGTCGCCGTTCCCCCGATGGCTGGCGGGCGCCCATTCAAGACTAGCGCCCGTCGCACGCCTGATCGACTAAGGTCACATCGAGAACAGGCCCGGCCCAAACGTTTTTGTAAAAATAGGGAATTAAAAAACTATATATATATATAATAAATAAATAATTAATTAATTAATTAATTAGTTAACTTAATTAACTTAATTAATCCTGATTAGATTAACCTAATCACTTAGTTTAGTTAATTAATCTGTTAGGTTAATTAACACTCAATGACAGCTGGGACCCACATGTTAGTTTGACCCAGTCAACGCCCTGTTGACTGCGACATCATGATGACGTCAGCATACACTATTCTGGATAATGTTAGAATTAAATAATTAAATAAATTCGAAAAATGATTAAATCTTTTAAAATTAATATAAAATAAACCATAACTCGGATGAAAATACTTTCTACATGAAAGTTGCTCAGAATGACGATACGAATCTGGATACGCAGCCCGTTCGTCCGCCACACATCCCTAAAATATCGAACACGCAACTTTCCCCCTCTGGATCACCTGTCCGAAAACGCGAAACACCGGGGATACTTTCCCGGATGTTTCCCCCTTTCGCCGGTATCACCTACTACCGCGTTAGGGCACACCTAACACCGCTCATTGTCATGTCGTGCATCGTCATGCTTATGTTTGCATTGTATTTACTCTTTCTTCCCCTCTTCTCTCGGGTAGACTACAAGACCGACGCTACTGCTGCCCAGTTCGACTACGGTGTTGACGACCCCTCCTTCTCGGCTGAGCTTCCAGGCAAGCACCCCCCCTTATCACCAGATATCGCCTATTCTTCTCTATACTGCTTGCATTAGAGTAGTGTAGCATGTTACTGCTTTCCGTTAATCCTATCCTGATGCATAGCCTGTCCTTGCTACTACTGTTGTTACCTTTATCTACAATCCTAAATGCTTAGTATAGGATGCTAGTATTCCATCTGTGGCCCTACATTCTTGTCCGTCTGCCTTGCCATACTATCGGGCCATGATCACTCGGGAGCTGATCACGGGTATATACTTATATACTGTTACATGATACCTGTGGTGACTAAAGACGGGTCGGCTCGTAGGAGTACCCGCGAGTGGATCTTTGTGGAGGAGCGACAGGTCAGGTTGAGACCACCTAGGTGAGAGGTGGGCCTGGCCCTGGTTGGTGTTTGTGGTTACATCATTAACATGCTTAACGAGATCTTGGTATTTGGTCTGAGTCTGGCCATTTGGTCTATACGCACTAAACAACTACGTGGGAACAGTTATGGGCACTTTCGGCGTATGGTATCACCAAGCCTTCGTGACGTCGCCGACGAGCGGTGCGCCGCCGGATTGGACCGAACGCTCGCTAGACTAGGTCTGCTTCCGGCCGAAGTTCGCAACGCGTGTGTGCTAAGGGCGATGGGCCCACCACTTGCACTTTGGTTTAGACCGGTGTCTTTGACCTCTCTGTTGGCCTAGGTGGGGCTGCGACGTGTTGATCTTCCGAGGCGGGCATGACCCGAGAAAAGTGTGTCCGCCAAATGGGATCAAGCGTGTTGGGTTATGTGGTGCACCCTGCAGGGAAGTTTATCTATTCAATAGCCGCAATCTTGATAACAGATCTACTTGGAGTTGTACATTGACCTTATGACAACTAGAACCAGATACTTAATAAAACACACCCTTCCAAGTGCGGATACAACCCGGCGATCGCTCTCTAGCAGGCGACGAGGAGGGGATTGCCGGTAGGATTATGCTATGCGATGCTACTTGGAGGACTTGATCTACTCTCTTCTACATGCTTTGCAAGACGGAGGCTGCCGGAAGCGTAGTCTTGACGAGATTAGTTATCCCCTCTTATTACGGCATTCTGCGATTCGGTCCAATCGATATGGCCCTTTACACATATACCCATGCATATGTAGTGTAGCTCCTTGCTTGCAGTACTTTGGATGAGTACTCACGGTTGCTTTCTCCCCTTTTCCCCCTTTCCTTTCTTTCCGTTGTCGCAACCAGATGTCGGAGTCCAGAGCCGACGCTACCATTGACGCATTTACTCCTACTACACCGGAGGTGCCTACTACTACGTGCAGCCCGCTGACTACGACCATGAGTAGTTAGGAGGATACCAGGCAGGAGGCATGCGCCTCTTTCTATCTCAGATCCCGCTTTGTGCTAGCCATCTTATGGCAACTTGTTTACTTATGTCTCAGACTCGATATTGTTGCTTCCGATGACTCTTCTATGATCGAGCACTTGTATTCGAGCCCTCGAGGCCCCTGGCTTGTATTATGATGCTTGTATGACTTATTTATGTTTTAGAGTTGTGTTGTGATATCTTCCCGTGAGTCCCTGATCTTGATCGTACATGTTTGCGTGCATGATTAGTGTACGATTGAATCGGGGGCGTCACAAGTTGGTATCAGAGCCGACTGCCTGTAGGAATCCCCCTTTCCAACTCATTGGCCGAAGTTGAGTCTAGTCATTGAAAAAGTTTTTACTAACATGGCTCTGCGGCCCATGGGCCCACGTCGCCATTGGGTGGTATTATGATCTTTTATTCCTCGTCTATACTCTGGGACTCTGATCTCTCTACTATTCGGGTTAAATGAATTTGCTAACTCTGACATTAGGATCTCGTGATCGCATCCACCCGGAGAGCCCCTTATTGTAGAGGATGGCCTGCTACATCAGAAGATTCCGAAGATACTCTCTTATGTTCTCTCGAGACTCTATGCCCGTCGCTTTTGCATTCCCCTACCACCTATACATCCCTATGGATAAATACTTACACATGTTTTTCTTACTTTCATCCCCAGCTGCCCTTGTTATTACAAGTTGCATCAAATTATTCTTCGACTTTTAAGAACCTCTTGAGCCACTGCCTTACAGATCCTTGCCGCATGAATACCCCTACGGATAATTCCTTGCACTTATCGAGTATCCGCTCATTCCCAGTTGTTCATGTGGTTCGCAGAAGACTTCGAAATACCATTCGATCTTCCGATAATCCTCAGTATCCTATTGCTCTTGATCTTCTTTACCTTCTTGCATAATGGTTACTTCCATATGTCAAGCAATATTCATTCAAATACTTTGTGATTGACATTCTGGTCCTGTTGATTCAGCATGTGTGTGAAAGCACAATTCATCAGTATTCCTTGAAAATTATCCTTCCGGATCGGACGTCATTTTGAACATGAGCTGGTTGTCACCATTCAAATTGCCACCGTTTGTGCCTCTAAGTCTATTCGACTTACTTATCTTTTGATCAGAGCATCTGCTTCTGATCCCCCAATTTGGAAATCATAATTCCTTGTATTTAAGTTCTCGAATTATCAAGATATTTCTATAATCCAATGCCTTTTGCTTTATTTCTTCTTTTGGTTGAACATATATGCTCACATCAGATTCTTGGCGGTCCACCAGATCGTTTGGTAGATTATTATCCTACCGTTCCTACATAATCTCAAAACCTTGAGTTCTTCCCCTGATACATAATGCTTTGGTAAATTGTATCATTTGCCTTGTCAACTATGCCCTACTTTTGAGCTTGTATTATTTTCTCCTGAAGATATGTTTCTACGATGCCCTGATGGGTTGAACCTATGCCTTCCTTAATCTGTGTGAACCCAAAAGATTTCATGGGTCATACTTATCTGGTATTGCACCAGGTAAAACTTTCAACAACTAATGACATTTTCAAAAAGCGAGAGGTGAATGGAAGGTTATACATTGAAGAAGTGGGAGTCGACCTTGAACCTTTGTGTTCATGCCCATGGACACGATGTAGATCCTATCATAGAAGCTTCTTGTAATAATAACTATTTCCTTGATATGTATCATCTGGTATCTATGTATTGATCCTTTGCAATCGTGGTCCCGACCACATTTTCTCCTTGATTCCATTTCTCATACAAGTTTAAGCACTTGTCTTCTGCAGATCAATACATCTGTCCAACCTTTACTTTGCTCTACCATCGACTATTACACTCTGGTATCTTCAGAATATCATGGAACTGCATAACTTCTTATGGGTTCTTCATCAACTTTTATTTCTCATCGATTCCAATTTTCCTGGGTTCTGGGTTGTCGTCAACCGAGAACATAGTGAATTGAGCCCGCACTCCGATTCAATAACTCTAAGTAATTTTCGTTGCTTACGAGTTTAATAATCCTTCAAGTCATTCCTAGGCTGATCGGCTATATCATTATTGTGCTAAAATTTTAACTGTGCTACCTGGTCCTTCTTCCCGGAGCACAAATTTCGACGGTGAGCTAATCTTACGTCGATCTTCCTCGTCATATCATTTCTTCCTGAACAGCAAACTTGATTTCGAGTTTGTGTCATACCCATGGTTCCAATAACCTTTCGCCTCATCAATCCTTTAACATGATGCCATCGCCGATCGATTACATCTTCATGAAATCTCTCGACAAATGTGTCGTGATCATCATCAGCATACTGAGGTCTTCCAAGATATCTATCGAATCCTTGATGGGAAATACCATCCTTTGCTCTCGATGATTTTGGTTATCATCGACAACATTATTGCATTCCCTCCAACACAAAACTTGTTCTTGTTTTGTGTTGTACCTTGAGTTCCTTGCTATCCAACTTATGTCACTACAAAAAAAATACACATCCGTGACATTTTGGGCCGAACGAAAAAAATTTCTGTCATACATATGACACTTCTATGACGATAATTGTGACAAAACCCGGTATCATCATAGATGTGGTGGGCTCCTACTTCTATGACAAAAAATCATGATAGGAAATGGGCTTTTCGTCCTGGGCGGGCCGGAGACGCAGCTGCATGACATTCTTTGGGCCGTCCATGACGGAAAAAACCGTGGTAGAAGCTAGGGGGAGGAAAATTTTGGGGAGTTGCCGGTTACGGTGCGAGTTCCGGGCCGAGCGATGCGCGTTTCTCTCGTCACGTGATCTTGGCGTGTGCGAGGTAGGCATTGGCTCTAATCAACCCGAGCGAGGCGTTGGGCTCTAAATCAACCCGAGCGATTCCACTCCGAGCTACGCTTCATCGAACCAAGCGATCGATCGATGGCTGTTAATCGAACCCGATGGAGTGACTCTTCGATGCCGCCGCTAATCAAGCCGATCGATTGGATGAACAAAGTGAGCGTTGCGGGGGTTGGATGAACAAGGAGCGGTGGCGTTGCCTCTGGATGAACAGGACCCGTGGTGTGGAGGCTGGTTGAACAGCAGACGGTGGAGGGGTGGCCGTGGAGGGGTGGTTGAACAGGACCCCGTGGTGTGGAGGGCTGGATGAACAGTAGACGGTGGAGGGGTGCCCGTGGAGGGGTGGTTGAACAGTAGCTGGTGGAGTAGCGTGCGGTGGAGGCTGGATGAACAGGAGCCCGTGGAGGCTGGAGGAGGTCGATGGTAGCCCGTGGAGGCTGGAGGAGGTCGACGGTGGAGATGAACAGTATCCCGTGGAGTCCTGCTTTTGCGGTACGCCACACCTCCTGATGAACAGGACCCCGTTTCACCGTAGGAGGTCCGTTTAAATCCGTTTTGCGGTACGCCACACCCCTCCGGATCAACAGGACCCCGTTTCGACCGTAGGAGGTCCGTTTCCTCCGCTTTTGCGATGCGTTACACCTCCCGATCAACAGGACCCCGCTTTGACCGTAGGGAGGTCCGCTTTCCTCCGCCAGCGCTACGCCAGGCCTCATTTCCATCGCATGTTCCATCCAAGCCCTCCCGATGAACACGACCACGCATTCCGTTCCGACCCAGCCGGTTGGCTCCCACACGTTTCGTTGCCTCCCGATGAACACGACACATTCCGTTGCCTCCTGATGAACACGACGCATTCCGTTGCCTCCCCATGAACACGACGACGACGTTGTTTCTCCGTTCCGACCCAGCCATGTACGTATGCGCGAGTAGGCGTTCGAGACCCTGCCTGTATGTACGTACGTGGCCGTATTTTCTTTCTTGCACCCTCGCCGCTGTATGTACGTGTACATGCTACGTGCGCGCCTCTACTACGACACGTGCGCGCCTCAACATCCACCAGTATATATGTATGTACACGTTCGTGGCCAGAATGACAATGCTACGTACGCTTCGACCAGGTGGGTCCCGACTGTCAGGCAGTTCCTTGCGTGCGAAGATGTAGCTGGTGGGCCCCAGCAGTCAGAGGGGCGAATCATTTTTTTTTGCCCGGACGCACTTCCTTTGCGTGCGAAGATGTAGCTGGTGGGTCCCAGCAATCGAAGCGAATCGTTTTGCCAGACGCACTTCCTTGCGTGCGAAGATGTAGCCGGTGGGTCCCGGCAATCGTGGGACGAATCATTTTTTTGCGGACGCACTTCCTTGCGTGCGAAGATGTAGTAGTGGGTCCCAATGATCGTGGGGAAACTTTTTTTGCGAAATACGGTGGCCCGTCCGTGGGTCCCCACCGTCGGTGGAGGAATCATTATTTCCAGCGTAATAAGGAGGCACTTCCTTGCGGCCGTGGACCCAATCGGCCTCTCCACGTCTGATCCACGTCGATGAAAGTCGTTCCTTGACCACGTTGACCATGCCGCGCCGAGAGCACCACGGCGGTGGACGACGGCGAGGCCTAGGAAGGGACGACTTCGAGCCGGGAAGACGCAGCAAAGGATGCCCACGCCAAGAGGAGTACGAGGGTTCACCGTTCGGTCATGCGGTGTGAGGTCATTGCCGCCGCAGAATAACAGGGGGTGTCGGTGATTAGAGGGATGGCCTGGCCAGCGGTGGGAGTAGTAGGGGGCGGTGAGGCCTCCGCGGCATCACAGCCGACCACGGGAGGTAGGAGCACGCGGCACGACCGGCGCTGGTTTGGGCGGCTGGAGCAAGAAGACCAGAGGTTGAAGAAACGCTACAATCGTTGGATGAACACCGTAAGGTAACAGGAGCTTGAATTGTTCATATTGACTAAGTTGACAAAGCCCTCCGTCCCCGTCAACTTGCTAGGCCCACAAGTCAGCCTCCCAAAGATCTTTGGGTTCCGGTGGCGGGGAGTATTCATTTTTTGTGCGTAATAAGGAGGCACTTCCTTGCGTGCGAAGATAGCTAGTGGGTCCGACAAGTCAGCGGGGGGCACGTTTTCTCGCGAAATACAGAGGCCCTTCCGGTGGGTCCCAGATGTCAGGTGGAGGAACCATTATTTTGCGCTTAATAAGGAGGCATTTCCTTGTGTGCGGCCGTGGACCCAGCTGTCAGCCTCTCCACGCACAATCTACTTCCGATGGTGTCGTTCGTTGACCACGTTGACCACGCCGCGCCGAGCGCATCCAAGGTGGTGGACGACGGCGAGGCCTCGGACAACAACGAACCGGAGATGGGAAGACGCGGGAGTAGAGTCGCAGACGGAGAGGTGTACGAGGGTTAACTGTGGTTCTAGTGCGGTCTGGTTCGGCAGTCGGTGGAGAAGAACAGGAGGTGTGGAGGGTGGAGGAATGGCCTGGCCAACGGTGAAGTAACGCTTCATAGCGAAGCGTGCTAAGTAGGGCTGCTAGCAGCAGGAGGCAGGAGGTGGTCCCGGCGGCGCTGGAGGAAGAAGACGAGAGATTGAAGATGGATGCCGGCCGTTGGATGTAAATCCAACGGCTAACATGTCAGAATCATTTGTTGACTAAATTGACAACGACTTGCGTTGGCTTCGACCTATTGGCCCACATTTCAGCCTCCAAAATGTGGCACGTATTCAACCCATTTTTTCAGAATTTACAGTCTTTTTTTTGCGCGGTAGAATTTACAGTCAATTTGATCTTTTTTTTGAATTACAGCCATTAGCTGGGCTGGGTGAACAATTAATGTAGCGTCCATGCGGCCCATTTATTTTATCTCCTAAAAAATTACAGGCCATTTGCACTTTATCTAGAAACACGATTTTGCTGGGCTGATTCTAATTATAATGTTGGGTTGGGCCAGCAATGTTATCAAAAAATAAAAAAGGGCTGAGCATTTTGTTATAAATATATTTAAATAATAAGTGATATTATTTCATTCGTCCTTAAATCTTACCAAGCTTTTGTACACAATCACTAGGATTTTCGTGCCAAAACAATCCAGGATTTTATTTTGTTAAGAAATTATTTTTATAAGTTAATAAGATGTGGGATATTGTTTTCTTACATATGTAAGTATCTGTTAAATATATGATGACAATAAAAATAATATATAATAACATATAAAATAATTTAAATATATATAATATAGTTAGAAGGGAAACATAAGTTGTACCTGGCGTTCCTATTCTTATATAGAAAAATAGAACAGACCTCTGCGTTTTCTTCAAAAAAATACATATATTGGGCTGCCAAAAATAAAACCTCGGATGGGAGGTCCATAGACCGATCGATACATGACCGCCCTAAGAAAATACAAACAGGCCCTCCCATCCGAGGTCGTGGGCTGCGCATGTTAAAAATGAAAGCCTAGACGGGGCAGCCCAAAACCACATCCAACACTTGCCAAAACTTCGTCCCTCATTTTCTCTGTGTTTCGCACACTCGACATTGTGTGGGCATTTTGACTGTGCATCATATGAAGATGTGCTATGCATGAATGTTGATCAGCATGATGTTAACTGGCTGGTAGGTCCATTTTCGACCATGAATAAAACTTCCAACCATATGTTAACCCTGTTTCAAAAGGTCGTGTTAATATAAATGCTCTGCCTCTGAAAGTTGCAGTTTCTTATCTGAAACTGAACTTGCAGTTTCTTATCTGAAACTGAAACTTGCAGTTTTTTCTCGTCTGCACTTTTATACTCCTATGAAACTACATTTTTAAGTGCTAAAAATAGATCTCTAGAATTCATAAAATTCTTCATATGCTCAATACTGCAAATCTGAAATTCAAAAGACATTCATATCTGAAAGTACTCTCAAAATACACAACACAAAACACAATTCACAACCTGCAAATACTGACAACCTTAAGCTCCTCCTAACAATTCACAACCTGCCCGACTATTGGGCTGGGGGGGGGGCAGCCCCCTCCTATTCCTCGGCGGCAGACAGCCGCCCTGTGAGACAATGTGAACGGCGAGGGAGACGATGGCGGGGAAGCTTCCTCGGGCCAACTGCTTTTCTCCTCTTGCAGTTGGGTTCGATCGACGAAGACTCCGCCGGCTCGCTCTGGCAGGACACCCTCACAAATGGCACCTTGTAGATGCTCGATCCTTCAATCTCTGGTGGATGCTCCATCTGGGATCGATGCTCCCACCACCTCTCCCTCACGATCGGATTCGGTGAATATCTTTGCTCCATGGCCCAGAGGAGCAGCTCTATGTACTCCGCCGCGACTCCCTCCGGGAGTATCGCCGCCTTTTCGCTCTGTTGCAGATATTTGGCCATGGATGTCGCCGTCGTCGCTAGTTGGTCCTTGTTGTCAAACCAAGACTGTATCTCCAACATCCTAGCTAGCTTCACAGGGTCGCCGTCTGCGATCCTCACGTATCGGTTGTACTCCTCCATCGATCTACTTCTCCACAGCACCTTCACTCGCCAGCGGTGGTTTTTGAATGGAAGAGGAGAGGAGCAGCGCTGGTTTTGGATTAGAACGGGAGAGGAGCGATGCTGGTTTTGGATTGGAACAAGAGAGGAGGGGCGGTGGTTTTGAAATGGAAGAGGAGAGGAGCGACGCTGGATTTAGATTGGAATAGGAGAGGAGCGGCGGTGGTTTAAGAGGAGAAGAGCGGAAGAGCGGCGCTGGTCTTGGAAGTATTTTTTTCTTGTTTTCCGTATTTTGGGTCAAAGTTTGACCATGTACTGTATGTGACAAGCAAAATGTGAATGCATGTCACCAAAAATTGTATCGCGTTTGGTTCAGATCTGAATGTACTTTCAAATTATATTATTTTTGCAACATATAACATATATTTTATGTGCGAAAATCATGGTCAATTATGACCCAGAATAAAAGGGAGACTAGTTAATGTGGGGTCGCTTTCTTAATTGAAGGGTAAATTGATTTTGATTTTGATCCAAATCACGGCTACCGCCCTCTCGCCCAATCCTAAATCGCTGCCTTGACGCCTCCTCTCCCTCTTCTCCATTGCAAAACCACCTCCTCTCCTCTCCATCATCTCCATTCCAAAACCACCGTCTCGCCTCTCCCTCTTGATCTTCTCCATTGCAAAACCACCTCCTCTCCTCTCCATCATCTCCATTCGAAAACCACCGTCTCGCCTCTCCATCTTCTGATCTTCTCCATTGCGAAACCACCTCCTCTCCTCTCCATCATCTCCATTCCAAAACCACCTCCTCTCCTCTCCATCATCTCGATGCCAAAACCACTGTCTCGCCTCTCCCTCTTCCCGATCTTCTCTCCATTGCAAAACCACCTCCTCTCCTCTCCATCATCTCCATTCCAAAACCACCTCCTCTCCTCTCCCTCTTCTCTATTGCAAGACCACCATCACTCCTCCCATCTTCCAAAGCTAGCACCAGACCACTCGTAGCGACATCTATGGAGAGGATGCAGTGAATAATCAGAAGATCGCCGGGCGGCGACCGAGCAAAAGTTAGCCAGGTTGAAGGAGATCCTTAGTTGGTTTGACAATGAGTGGGAGATTTCGAGGATGGTGCGGGCCATGTGGCAATGTATGCGAAATAGCGAGACGGCGGCGATGAGGGCGGCGATGTACATGTACTCCTCGGCGGCAGTCACGCCGCAGTCCTCCGAGTTCATCGTGTATCTCCTATGGGCGATGGAGCAGACAGATTCACCCGAGGCGACAGTCAGGCGGAGGTGGTGGGCATACAGGTCGAAGGTCGAGCACTCAGAGGATAACAACGAGTATGGTGTGCCGTTCGTGAGGGTGCAGAGCCAGCCGGAGCCACAGGAGTATTCGTTCTCCCACCGCAAGAGGAGGCCGGATGGCGCGACGTCGCTTCCCCGACGTTCTCCACGGTTCCCTCGACGCTCGCCTCGTTTCAACGGCGGCAGTAGGGTTTAAGGTAAGCTTCGCACTAACCTAATCTTCCACCTGCTCATGCTTACAATCAGTGTGACAGCTAATGAAAATCATGCTTACAATCAGTCTCCGAGTACTACGCCAATCACCCTAAAATAGCTCTGGACCTTTGGGTCAAAGTTGTGACACAAGGTACAAATAAAGAAAAATAGATTGGTGCTTCTTTAGGAAAAGAGTACTCCCTAGAAAACTGCCAATATAAGCTACTAGTATTTGGTTAGAGGATTTCTTTGCCGAGAAAGATCCGTCCACAGAGAGCGCCACACATCCCACTGGTTGTGGTGGATGCCAATGCGTGCATGCAGCATGGTTGGTGTCGGTAATTTTTACTTGGCACACCTCGCACTCTGCATATATGTCGGTTCCATACATACATTTGTGCAGTTCCACCAAAATGCAGCTGAATAACCCTATTTGCACAGATAATGAAAAAGCGTGATTACATTATAGTGGCACGAGTTGATGAAACACACAAAATAAATAGAATAAAATATTGCGATAGTATCATAGTATGCCATGCTGCGAGGGCGAGATGGGCCTGCGGACGCCTCATATGATGCGCCTCATACTGGACATCGTCCCAAGTCTCCCAGATACACCTTCTGCCAGTGATGAACATCAGTGTACAACAGTAGTACAAGGAGGCGCCTTGAGACATTCAAATCTCTATTTTTGTAGATATCAACTAAAATTACGCACCCCAATTTGCAGAAACGCTTAAACATTAACAATGGGATTAGTTGATGAAACAAACTTTAACCAAGAGAAGCACTTTCTTTATCTACATAGGAAAGGAAATGATAGAGATGACACTGGCTCTATTTTAACTGTATTATTACTTCATTTTATCAGTGACACTAGGGTCGAGCAGGTGGCAAACGAGGTGTACCGTAGTCGCAAGGATGGAGGCGGGGTGCTTAGGCGGGATCTTTGAAGCTGGCTCTTTCAGTCACCAACATGGATGATTCAATTCATGGGACCTTTTGGTGCAGTTCACCTAAAATGAAGCAATGTCCCGTGAGCTAGCAGCTTCTTCTTCAAAAAAAATTTAAGAAAAGGGCTCCAGCCCCGGTTCCATTTCCATCAGAAAACGAAACCCACAGAGCTTCTTCTTCATTAGTTGCGATAAAATTGAGCAACATCAAGGTTGGTTGTGAAGCTCTTGGAATGCTCAACTATAATTTGGATATCATTTGTGCAGTTCAACTAAGATCGAGCGTGAAATGTATATCTCTGTTTGCACAAAAAAGGTGGAAAGGAGGGTGACTAACAAGTGATGAAACATGCATCAAATGAAAACAAGCATCTTCCTTATCTGAATGGCAATCCTACAAGGACAGTAGCAATTTCTAAAGCAGTGGCATTGCTAGATATTAGTGTGGGCATTAGGATTAACTATGACAACTGTTAAATACGACATTAGTTTGGGCACGGGAGAGTAGGCAGACCAGGATTGCATTTCTAACGAAAAGAACCAACTTATCTTAATGGGAAATTTTAGCAGACATGTAAAGAAGTGCCATTGATTCATATTCTTTGGAGGCATTACATTGAAAACAACATTGGTTTAACGTGTTCGTACTTTTAACGGCGACTGCTACATTTTACCAGTGGCATTACATAAGAGTGGCTCGGGGCAACAAACATCAGAACAGGATATCTGGGTTGGTCCCATTTTTGTTCGGTATAGCCACCTTATACTGGCCAAGTTTAGATCATGGGGTTAGAGCTAGTTTGGGTTAGTTGGGGGCTTAAATAACCCAAAGTATCCAAACAGGTAGGGTTAGAGTGGGTTAGTTCCATCTAACCCAACTATCCCGGTGGAGAGCTGCTTATTTGAGTTAGAGTGGGTTAGAAAATAACTCTAACTTTAACTGTGTTAGAGTATCTAAACAGGCCTTTGTGTGAGGCTAGCAAATCTAGTCTTTGGACTTACTCTGTTGACTTGTCCCCAGTCCCCACTTTCTTTCCTTTTTCAACCAATAGATCGGGTTTATATTGAGTTTGTACTGCGTTTCCCTTTATTTCCTATTAGACCTAGAGACCAGTTGGATAGCCAGGTCTACGCTACTTTTCGCCCCATTATTTCCTCTTTCGACCAAGTCCTAGGTTCAGGTAACAAATCCTCCCCCACCCCCACCCCTTTCTTCCTTGTTTGAACCAAGTAGTACTAGATTCGAGTGCATGAACTAGTTTTACCTCTTAAACGTAAAAAAATTAGGTGGTTTTCGAACAGCCGATCGATCCTATCTACGAGGGGGCCTGACAAAAAGTAAAAGTTACAAATGCAGCGACGTCAGGAGCTTGAGAAGTAGAGCAAGGCCGGTTTCGAAGGAAGTTATACCTGATGGTCGCCGGGATGTCGCTAGGTGGGCGGCGGGAGGCCGGATCTGCCCACACTACGGCAGCGAGGAAGAAGGGGTCGGAGGCCCTCCCTCGCCAAATGATGCTTGGGAGAGAACGGCAAGGCAGGCTGATCGGGACGCGCCCAGCAGTGGGTAAGAGCCGTCGTCGGGGACGACCGCGTGAACGTTGCACCTTATCACCTTCCCCGGCGGAGAGGATCCGGCTGGATTTGTGACCGGCAGTGAGCAGAGAGAGAGTGTGTGGCCACCGCTGTCATGTTTAGATTTGGAGAGGCCAAGACAGTGTGAAGAGAGCAACACTAGCAAGCAAGCGCGGAGGCTCCTGCCTATATAGTGGAGTAGTACTTAGTTTTCTTTTGTCTACCGGAGCCAGCTTGACCTCGTCAATGACTGTCGAGAAGTCTTCATGCACGTGGCCGGAGGCGCGATTGTCGCCATTTTGATCTGAAGTGCCGGATTATAACATATAACACGAAAAATGCCACATGACAAGAAATCATAACCTCACCGCCCAAAGGAGACAACATGAATCCCGGACGGACAAACTAGACGAGGAACAAAGCTCAAATTAAAGATAAACTCGTAGAGAAGGGGTCCGTCGATAGATGTCCTAATTAACATAGCCGGCTTGACCTAGATGGCAGCCGAGTAGTCACTGTTCGTGCATGTGCCCCCAATGACTAGCCCAACTCAGTTGTCGCTGTTTAACCCTCGCAGTGATCGAAGCACATGACACATAATTTTGCGAGATGACAAGAAACCTTTTTTTAGATTTCTCACCACAACTACAGCCATGTACAACATAGCCTGCACGATATGTAGACGATAGCCAATCCAGGCGTGTCTGCTGGAGTCTGGTAAAATGCATGGACGAACTGATCTTCCGTGTCTTGCAGGGATCGTCCAGGCACCAACATAGTACAACACTTCTCTAGTACTATCGCTCGTCTCCCTCTTCTATTAAGTCACCCGACTTGCGGGGCCGGGGAGTGTGCCTATGGTCGGTTCTCAATCGCCGTCCCACATGTGTGTGCAAACACAATATGACGCGCGTTCCATTCGGAGAGCAGCATGCCAGACCGACTGACCGTATGGGGTGCGACGCGAACGCGACGGGCGTGCTGTATACTCCGTACATGTGTGCCGCCGTTTTCTAGACGCTTTGCTCCATGGTGCGGGCGCAATCCATGGATACAAAATTAGTATACTGTATACTATTTAAAAGTCGAGGGCGGGGCTTTTCCTGATGGTAGGCGGAGACAGTTCCGCCTAGTCGGTTTGATAGAGATGCGAGAAGACGAGGGAGTAGGCTGCTGCAAACGTAGGGTTGTGTGATTTGACAGCGAGTTACTGCTGGACAGGTGGGGCCCCGTGATTTGACTTGCCATTATCTCCTTGTTGAAGAGAGTAAAATTTTCTCCTAAGTGATGACTAACCTTATAGCTAACCTTGTTGTAGTACGAGTGACTAATTGATGACTATGTATGACATGCCAACATCAGATAGCCTAATGCACCATGTTAAATCTCCAAGGGCGCGACCGCGCGTGCGACGCGACGGTCGTGGTAGGTGCAACCATGATATGGGGTGCTGGCAGCCCTTGGATCTGAGATCAAACGGTCGCATGCTAAGTTGCTGAAAATTTGCAGAATAACCCTCCCACAACCGGCAAATTTCCTCCCGTGGGCGGAGTAGGTTTCTCGGTTTGCATGCGGGTTTAATGGAGGCGAGGAGGCGTGTTCAGCCGGGCGTGCAGTGGACAGCGCAGTACTATTCGATTTGACAACTACAACTAGTATATTATAAAAAACAAAGAAGAGTAGTAGAGATAGAGATAAGAATAGAGACTAGGGAGGAGCACCGCTCATCGCTTCGTGGGCTACTCCTGCGCTCCATTCGCGGCCGCATAGCGTCACCTACAGCCACTCCCTCCTGTGCTCCATTCGGCAGGGGCTGTTGACATTTGGGGAGCGCACTCTCGCGACTGCTAGCAGCCACGACTTCACCGACGACGACTTCTTCCCCGACCATGGCAACTTCTTCCTCAACGACATGGGCGACAACCTCAACGCCAATGGTGCTGCTCCTATTGCACCGTATGTGTTTCTGTCCTTCCTGTTCGAAATCGTGGTAGAATTCATGTTTCTAGTCTGTATCCTAGACTCGATCTGTTCATCTACTATGCTAGTCCGCATGATTAGTTTAATCTCTGTTATAGCCGTCATGATTTATTTTGTAGTAAATCTCGTAGTAACTTGCTCATATATTCAATCGGGCGTAACGTCCCCTCAGCCACTCCCGTTTCATGGACGGCCTGGTCGATGCCTCCAAGGAGCCCTTCGCTCATCGCTATGAGTGCCCGGTGCCGTTTTGGGGCTCGGCCGGACATCGTGCATCACCGACGCAGCGTCTGGCGATCACTACTGGCCCTTAGCGAAGAACATCAAGTACGAGACGTACTACCCGTTCACCGTGCCGGAGTCGCTGGAGGATCAGCGCCGCCTGCTAGTCTCGGAGGAGGACGGCAGTGTCTTCCTCTTGATCGTGGCCACCAGCGAGGCCCGCACAGGCCACCACCACATCTCTGTAGTGTGCGTCAGGGGCGACGCCGCTAACGCTGACACTGACACGAGGCCGATGTACGGGTGCGTGCTCACTATTACTACCCCTCGGAGGTCCGTGGGCGGCGACACTAGCTACGCTGTCGACTTGGACTCTGCCGAGCTGGGACCTTCCACCGATGTGGACATGGAAGACGCATGGTATTATTTGACCCCAACAATGTGCATGGGGACTCCAAGGAGGTTCACCGACATAAGCATTACTAAGTTAAATGTTGATCATTAGTCTTCGCTCAATGTAATCCATTTGTCTAAGCATGTGGAGACTTCCATGCATGATCTTGCTCTATTGGAGTATCGCGCATGAATAAAAGTGTATCCATTTATGGTTTAGTCTAGAATCTTCCATGTATGAATTTTTACTACAAGATGCGGTGAAAGACTTATGATGAACCATTTCCGCAAAGCACAATAAGAGTTATTTATTCACAAGTTTTGGATGCAGGTTGAATAGTTGAACGCTTTTGTTTGCAAAAGATACTTTTTTTATCTATTTCACCCGGATGTTTCTGAGCTCTAGAGATGAAATAATATCCGAAGAAACCTATCAATACCTGTTACACATGAGATGACCCCCACATCCTTTGTCAAAATAAACAACACCCCGATCAATGCATTTCACTCTTCCGTGCAACGGACGGGCACCTTACTTGCTCCTACAGGTGCTTAAGCTTGCCACATAGGCATAAAGTCTGATGTGGCACGTTAATCAAGAAGAGAGAGACTAGTTTGGTGACCCAAGGAAGAAACGGTGCTAAGCGCGTGTACCTATGTGAAAAGACAATTGTGAGTCTATAGCTAATTAAATGAAGCAAACTTAGCAACACCATTTCATTGGAAGAGGTCACTCCTTGGCAAATGCAATAAATACTAGTACTCCACATGTCCCATAATATAAGAACGTTTTGGCACTACACTAGTGTCAAAAACGTTCTTATATTATGGGACGGAGGGAGTACGAAGAAAGAGATAGAGAGGAGTAAAAAAATACACTTATAGCCAACCTTATAGCCAACCTTGTTGTAGTATGAGTGACTAAGTGATGACTATGTATGACATGCCAACATCATATAGCCTAACACACCATGTTAAATCTCCAAGGGCGCGACCGCGTGAGCGACGCGACGGTCGTGGTAGGCGCGACCATGATACTGACTCTTTGGCAGCCCTTGGATCTGAGATCAAAGCGGTTGCATGCTAAGTTGCTGAAAATTTGTAGAATAACCCTCCAGGATAGGATATTCACCCATTGGTCTAGAATCACGCCATGCAACCGTTCGATCTCCGATCCAAGGGCTCTCGGAAGCCCGTATCATGGGAGAATGGAAAGCCACTACCCTGCCGTTCGCACGCTGGAAGTTCACTCCTACTCGTCCCCGCACGTCCTTTAATACTACGGCGGTTCGCTCCTAGTGGTCCCGTCCATTCACGTTATGGTAGTTCCACTAATCCTAACCCTCCTCCCAAATCCATGGCGTCCCAAATCTCCCCGATCGGCGGTGAGTACAAGGTTAGAACCATCACCGGCGATGAGTTCGACGTCATCTACACCCATTCTTCCGTGATGGTGAAAGGATGCCTTTCTCGCTTCAGACGCATGTTCGAAGACTCAGATGATGAGTGGGTCGGCGGGCTAGATGTTGAGTACACCACAGTCGTGGGACGAGAGAAGGATCTAAAGGATGAAGAGAGGAAGAAGCCCGCCGTGATCCAGGTTTGCGTGCATGACTTATGCTTGGTCTACCATATATGCCATGCCGACGTTGAGTGCCAGGATTTTAAGGACTTCCTTGAGAGCAACCTAGTCAAATTCGTTACTGTAGACTTTGGTAACGACAAAGAAGTCATCCGTCGGATAGGCCTCATTGTAGGCAACACCTTCGACCTCCAAAAGAATCGGCTGGTGTCCTCTCGTCAGCCTTCACGTCGACCTGGCAGGAGCCATGGTTCATCCTTCGTACGGTAAACTGGAGAAACATCATTACATGTTTCATCGTCATGCATGGCAGCGGAATGTACTAGATATAGACCACATCCACTACGCTGCAATGGATGGCTACCTTTGTTTCAATATCTACAAGGGTTGGATGAAAAGCAATAGCCAAGTTGGCGGTTCAAGCAAAGAAGTATCGGCCAAGAGGAAGAGGGACAAGGACGAAGTCGAGGACGTGGACGAGGACTCCGAGTAAGGTGGCAGTGTCGTTGCTCATGGTGGTTCTAATGCAGTGTCTACCGGAATAGTTGCAAAGTTTAATATCAGGTGTGCTTAATTTAATTTGAGGGGTGTGTTGTGCTGAGCCCCCAGCAGAACTATATTATGTTTCTTCTTGTTACTTTAACTCTTCAGTAAGTACATACTAGTATTTCTTACATTGCATCTTTTAGTTGGTATAGTACTACCACTCGTGTATTCACATTATATACGTACAATATATATGGCCAACATCATATAGCCAGCAGTTTAGAGGGTGTTTGTTTCCAGGGACTTATTGGTTTAGGGACTTAAAAAATTCCCTATAAGTCCCATCTAAACCAAACAGGAGGGACTTATGAAATAAGACTCTAAAGGAGAGTCTTATAGGGACTTATAGTTGTAATATGGCCTTATAGGGACTTATAAGTCCCAGGAACCAAACAGGTAGGGACTTTTAGGGACTTGGGACTTATAAGTTGGGACTAAAAAGTTCTAGGAATTATGTACCAAACCGGGCCTTAGTTGTCAAAGAATTTCAGGGTGCTTAGTTTTGTCAAAGAATTCCAGGGTGCTTAGTTTTATTTGAGGGGTGGGTTGTGCTGGACACCATTATTGTGACTAGCCTTTTTAATAGTACTATATGCATAATTTGGCGACGAGCACTCTCTATATGTACCACCTTTTTTTAATTTCAAGGTTTGCTCCATGGCGTAATCCATCGATACTACTGCTGTACAAAAGTATACATTTTTTAAAAGGCTAGAGGGCGGGGCAGTCTAGCTTGGTCGGTTTCACGAGAGGCGAGGGCCTTTGTGATTTGACGGCTCATTACTGCTGGAAGGCGGGGCCTTGTGATTTGACTGCTTGTATAAATGCGCCGACGACCTGATCGAAGAGGAGCAAAGAACCGTGCGGTATACTCAAGTTTTCCACTGGAGTAGTACTGCGACGGAGGAGCACAAAACACGGCAGCCCGGTGCCATATGGCAATAAAAAATGATCTAATTTGCTAGTCATCTCATTGTTACTAGCATTGTTCTATTCATTCCCTCAAAAAACAAAAACCATTGTTCTATTCATGCCTCGCAGAGAACGTGACACGTGCGGCGAAACACCCGAAGAAAAAGATGAAACACAGCAGCAAAAGAAGAAGGAAGATTATCACCCCAAATGATCTAATTCGCCGCGGAGTCGTAACTGCTTCTTCATCGCCTCCACAACCTCCATCTCCTTGCGCGTCTCCTCCGCCATCTTCTTCATTCTGTCCATGACGCGGAATTTCTCGACGCGAGCCTTCATCATCTGTTCCACGGCCGCATTACGTACCTTGACAAAGAGCCGGGTGCTCGGCGCGAGCTTCGCCAACTCCTCCTTCTGTTCCATGACGAGGGCCTGCAGCATCTTCATCGAGGAACTACTATTCTCATGCAGCTTCTTCCAGCCGGCGTTCTTCTCCTTCAACAGGTCAATCTCGTGGCAGAGCTTCGCCTTGTCCTCCTGAAGTCGCAGGATTTCGCCGGTCGCCTTCTTCTCCGAGGCAATGCTCTTCTTCAGCAGCATCACCAAGCCGGCGGTCAACTCCCCTTGCTGATTGAGCTCAGTGGGCATGTCGTCGAGGCTCTCCTTCAGCAACTCCGTCAAGCCTTGGATGAACTCCTTCTGCTTATTGAGGTGTTTATTGAGCTGATCGGGCATGCCGTAGAGGGATAAGGACTCCAGCTCCGCTGGCTCGGCATGTTCGCCTCCGCGGCTAGGCCGCTCCTGGGAGCGATCGCCTGCCCGTGAGAGATCTTTCGAGGTCTCTGCGTGGCGGCGAGCCCTCTCTTTTTTTTCTGCAGCCTTGGTTGCTCCTCGCTTGTTACGAGTAGTTCTCGACCTAGAGCTCTGCTCACCGGCCATGGCAATGATGGACCAAGAAGAAGCACTTATGAGGAGGAAAGGTAGAGTAATTTTTTGTTAGGTAGTTCCCCTTTTTATAACCTAAGTACTAGCACTAGTAGTACTAATACCTGCATAGTGGGAACACGTTCAGGTTTGGTACGTACTAGTAGGTGTGAGCAGGCTTTCGAATGTGATGGGAACAAGGTAAAGATTAATTGATGGTTTTGGTTTCGAGGCCCGAAACGGCTCCCGATGAGTTTAGCGGAACATAAATTTCAAGTACTACACTGTCAAAAATTGGCACAAAATACGAAGGAGACCAATGGAAGTACTACTAGCAACCCACGATTTAACTACTTGCATGCGCGCAGTGGAGTAATAATGTCTTTCTTCCGCCCTCACGTCCACTCAATTTGCATGTGCTGTATTAATTGACCATCAATGAAGTGAACGACTTTACACGCGTCAAATTATCACATGGGGTGGATCTTGTTACAAAATTGCGTCGCCCGTGTACCCGCATGTGCGTGCGAGGGAATGAGTGCGTGCGTGGCGTGCATGCACATCTTTGCTTCGTGCATGTACCGTCAGTATGGCTCAGGGAGGACGAGTACATTCTTCTGGAACCAGCAGCACGTCACTGTGATCAATCCACGCAAGGAGGTCACGACAACGCCTCCACATGTGCCACGTGGCTTCATGAACTGTAAGAGATACACAGTGTAGCGTGCCATTGGTATTCTAATTTACGTGTTTTGCACATACTCGAAGTACTAGTAATGTACACGTGCATTGCACGCATCAGATTTTGCAACCAAATTATGAATAAATACCACACTATAGCATGTAAGCTCTGAGTCATATATGTGTGATGTAGCCCTTCGTTTAATTCTTATAGTTCATCTCATTCAAAATCAAATTAGTTTTTATAAAAAAGCTAAGAACGCGTGAATAGGAAAAACATGGGATTATAGTGGAATGTCGTCTTCAATCCTACAGGATTGTACGAGTGTTTGATTGTGCATTGAAAAAACGCAGAATTCTTTCAAAGAGGTTTGAGTGGATGGGATGTTTCCTATGAAATCTAGTGCAAATGAATCATATGGAAAAATTCCTATGGTTTACAATCCTACGAATCAAACAACCAAGATAGGAAAAATTCCTAATGATTAGAATCCTCCAAAATTCCTTTGAGAATCCTTTGAATCAAAGAAGCCCTTAATCTATTTTATGATTCATGGATTTGTGCGTTGTAAAGCATAAAGTAAAAACAAATAATGGCAATTCAACTAGAAAAAAAGTTTGGGCAGTTATGATACGGAAGATTCTAGAACAAAAGAGAACCACTGTTGTTTTGAGGTTTGTGAATTATGCTTAAGTTCAACCATGGAGTCTGCTACATTGTACATGTGGCAAAATCCGGTGGGGGGCTAGAAGATAGTGCGAGGGGCCGAGTGGAGGGAGACTATGAAGGAATGCACAAGTGCGACATCGATATTTAGAGAGAGGGGGCGAACACGTGCGCTGTTGCGCGCAGTGGCGGAGCCATGAAAAATAAATAAGCTAAGGGGCCAAGCATTGCTAATCCTTTACGAGGAGGGTCAACTCATGAAATTAAACCTTTTTAGCAGCAATTGTCTAATGATCACATTCATATTAGCCTCGATATATAGTGATGTTAGGGGGCAGGGCCCTCGCCCCATGTCTTCGCCATTGTGCACGCGTCGAGAGATGAAGCGAAGGCATGGATGATGAGAGGGGACGTTGGATATATAATTAATGTGGGTTTATTAGCTATTTATGTTAATCCTATATAGAGAGGTATAGATTGATCGATGTGGACGTGGGAGAGGTATAGATTGATCGATGTGGACGTGGGAAAGAGGGTGAGACCTCACTTTGGATATATCGATTGATCGGTTTGTGTGGAAAACTATGAAAGACCTAGCTATATACACACATACATAGAGGAACATCGATCGTTGCGCATGCACATGTGAGAGATAAAGAACGCCCGGTATGATGGAGAGGGGGATGTGTGTGGGTGTGTGCCTTCATGGGAGACCGACCTGAAGAAAAATATTGCATGTGCGCGATTTATAATCCCGACTTGCATGCATGCACGAGAGAAAGTTAGTGGTACAATTATAAAGGGAAGACTACTGTGTGGGTGTAAAAGAATAGGTGAGGTCATAATCAATGTAAAGTTGAATTCAAATATTTGAATAAGAGATCCTGGTGTTTGAAACCCATGCATGCATGAATATAACGGAGATCTGCACGGTGTGGTTTGGAAACAAGCATGTTGTAATTTATACACATCGAACAAGGTCAGGCTGATTTGAATTTGAGATACCGATGGCAGACATCATTTGCCCACGTCGCATCCGTGCATGGACACACTATTCTAATTGGAGATGATGGGCGGCTTTCGCATCACATATCTATATCTATACCCCTATATATATATATATATATATATATATATATATTTTATTGTGTGCGGGTAACTTTAACTTTGAAAGATGGTCGTTGGATGAGGCGAATCCGATGGTCCAAAGATGGCAAATTTGAGCACTATTGGACGTTGGATATCATCTAGATTCCACCAGATTTCGCCACATGTATAATCTAGAAGACTCCATGGTTGAACTTAAGCATAATGCACAAACATCAAAACACAAGCACTTCTTATTTGTTCTAGAATCTTCCGTATCAGAATTGCCCAAATGTCTTTCTACATGATTTGCCAATATTTGTTTTTACTTTATGTCTTACAACGCACAATTCCATGAATCTTAAAATAGATTAGCTTTCTTATAAAAACTAGATGATTTTGAATGAAATGAACTATGAAAATTAAACGAGCATCTACATCATGCATATATGACTCAAAGCTTGCATGCTATAATGTAGTATTTATTCATAATTTGGTTGCCAAATCTCATGCGTGCAATGCACGTGTACCTTACTCTAGTCTAAATGGTGTTTGTGTGTGTGTTGTGCGTGTTGAGGTGCAAATTGTCTTTTTTTTGGTACACGTTAAGCTTGTTCTTTCGAAATTTCAAGCCGCGCCTTGTTATGCCGAAAATTGAAGCCAGCGTCTCTGTCTATCGTGCTGCGAAACTCTCGCCTCTTCAACCCGCGCCTTGTTAGCCCGAAATATTTAAGATATATATTTATCTCGTTGTGCTCCGAAAACTCCCATCATCTCAACCCGCGCCTTGCTATTCCGAAATTACAACGCGCGTGAAAACTCCCACCTCCTGTGAAATCCCGACACGCGAAATGCCCGTGGTACCCCTGAACCGAAAGAACCGCCTCAAATCGGTGGGGGTACTTTCGTAACTAACCCCACATTTCGGACAAGCGCGTCTCTAAGCCATGGTTCCCCACTGCCATCCCATCCGCCCACCCATTCGTACACCGAGGCCGCGAAAACCCGCGACGAAACCCCACACCCTGCTCCTTCCGCCACCCAGCAGGAGCCTCTTCCCCGACGACATCGTCCACAGCAACACCTCGACGTCCCTCATCCACCGTACCGGATGAGGATCCGTCGTCGATCTCATCGTCCTGCCGGTTCAGCCACCCCGTCCTCCACCTCCAAGGAGATGCCCCGACATTCGCCTCGTCTTTCGCGCCACCTCCATTCCCACACCACCGTCTTCACCTACACCACCGGAAGAGCATCATCATCACTGTTTCCTCGGATGGAGCTGCAGCCTAATCGGCGCCACCAAAGAGGTTGTACACTAATCGCCGCATTTTCTTCTTGATTCGATCTCACGGTGCTGCCGGCGCTCGGTCCCGAGCCGACACGGCACGACTCCATCCACGGCGGCGTCGCCGGCCACTTCCTCCACGGCGTCGCTCTCTCGGCGGTGACGTCCACATCAGTAGGAGCTGCTGCTGCTTTAGCTCTCGCTCGCGCTGCTGCTCTGCTCTTGCTCTCGGTCCCCTGCCTGGTCAGCTCTTGCTCTTGCTCTTGGTCATGCTGCTGCTCTCGCTCTTGCTCCTTCTTGCGCTGCTGCTCCAATTTGGCTACACTTGATCATTGAATCGACTTTTGGGTCGATCGATTTTCAAAGGTGGGCTCATGAGGTGAAGGAAGAACCAGCCGCAGCTGGGAGGGGGCTCACGGAGAGGTACCCCACTATCTATCTTAGGGTTCATGATGGGGCGGTGGTCGCCCGGTGGCGGGCGTTGGCGGGCGGTGGCGTGGGGATCACGGAGAAAAGCTCGGCAGGGGGGGCTATAGGGATGGCCGGGGCGGCGGCGGACCGGCGGTGGGGAGTGTTTTTGGGCGGGCGGGGCGGCGCACCGCCGGCCGGGGGCGGCGGGGGGCTGCTGTTTGGCCGGTGGTGGCTGGCGGCTCAGGGGGGTGAGGTTGAAGATGAACTGCAGGCCCTTGATTTCGTATGCAACGGCTGCAAAATAGACTGACCAGAGATGAAAAAGTCAGTCGACCGACGTGTAGCCTCACCTTGCTAGTGCGTTCAGTTTGACAAAGAAAATTCAGTTTCGATTCACGTTCAGTTTTGACGATTAAGTTCAGTTTTGACAGTTAAGTTCTGTTTCGACAGTTAAGTTCAGAGATGAGCGGCTGATGTATTTTATATCTAGCACTTTGTGGTTATGTATTTTACGTCATGTATTGGAGATGCTATTAGAATTCCACTCAGGTTAACGTTGTTCGTTGTCTCTCTTGTCCTGCTTCAGCCTCGGCGTCATTACAACTCACCGGAGCTCCTCCAACGATTTAAACCCTCCATCACAGCCGGAGCAGTACCTCGGGCTCCATCTCCGGGCGCCTAAGATCTTCTTCCTCCTCCAGCAGCAAAGTCAGCGGAGCATCCTCACCGCCAACCCAATCACGCTGAGATCGACATGGCTTTGCCAAAGAGGTTGTACACTTGTTGCATCTCTTTTTACTCTACATGTTATATATATTGTCCATCGAGCACTCGTAGTAACGGGAAATACGATTATTTTATCCTACTATATGACAAGCAGTGAGGTACCAGGCAACTTAGCTATCCGTGATGGACTCTCTTGAACGCCATCATTATTTATCTTTGCGCGTTTGAGCTGTGCATTTGTCGATGGGCCTGGGAGTTGAGCTAGTATGGCAGTGGCCTGGGTCCAAACTAATAGAAGTAGAACAAAAACATTTTTTAGTGTAGGATTTTCCTTGCTAAAGCCTGCCTACTAGAATCGCCAGTGCTTGAAAGGAAAAGTGAATGAAAAACATAGGAATTGGAAAGTTTCCTATGGTACTACTTTTCATGAATTTGGTGCAAAGGAATGGAGCAAAGGAAAACTGTAGGATTTGTTCCTTTAGTATCTCCTTGAAAGAAAAACCGTAGGAATTCTAATTTCCACTTCTCCTCCTTTTCATATTCCTATTCATCAAGCACAAGACTAGGAGATAGTAGCATAATAGCATTATAACCGTACATTTCCTTGTGGTTTGACTTAATCTCACCATGCTTTTTTGCATCTTGTGATCTTCCAATTGTTGTGAATCAAACACCTAGATTGGCAGAAATCCTGTGTTTTTAAATTCTCTGTTTTGCACGTGCATTCCTATCCTATTCCTGTCTATTTCCTATCCCTACATTGTTAGAATCCTCAAATTCAAACAAGCCCTTACTCAATTACTTATTACAGATATGTGTCAAACAAAACCTTGTGTCGTTTGTCCCTGCTCTACTGTTCCACCCCAGCTCAGCTGCTCCAATGACGGAAGGGTTCACCACAGCAGGGATCCGCTCTCCAGACTGTCTTTCGCCGCCTCAGATCTTCTTCCCCGCCGCCGGCAGCCACGACAACTGCATTACCATCATCAACTGAGCAGATGACCTTGAGGACTACACGGGTCCGCAAGAGAGGTCGCACTCTTCCGTGTCTGCTTACGTTATGCGTCGCTTAATATGATGACATGCTACATTATCATCGTGTTCACCTATTAGACTCCGAGTCAGGTCCAAACTAATGCTGAAACTTGAGTTTTAGAATGGTTGTGGGGTACATATTGGGGCAGCAATCAGTACTATCATCTACTATCCGTTAATCTCCGGTGTCTACTATGAGTTTCATGTTGGGTGCAAACAAACATTAAAGGGCCATTATCTGTATTTTTTAACTAAAGCTATTATCTGCACGCTATCATTGGTTTTGGGTCTATCCACAGTTTGCTACCATCACTGGATTTGTGCATGCACTCCTTACATAATCTCACTATGTTTTATTCCTATGCATGCCAGTTATTGTACACAATGGAACTGATCATGTAGAGCAAAAGAGACGAGCCTTGCGTGCCAATAAAATTTCATGCAGACGTCGTTCCATGGTGGGCGCAAAGGCAGCCCCCTCCACCCATTTCGGATCGTAATCAAGAGGAAGATAACTGTTCTGAGGGGGATTCAGAAGGAGAAGACCACTCCTATTTACCCCATGAGGTCTTCGCTCTAACTTGGCATGCCGATGTTGGTAATATCATGCATATGGTGCCTTGCATTGCTTATCAGATACATTAAAGATGTCATCTGCTTAGTTTAGACATGCTTTGTGTCAATGCCATCTGTTTAGTTTCTTCATCGTATATGTGAATCATGCAATGCCATCTTGTCTAGCCAGGCATCATATATGTGAATTTTGCAATGCCACCCTGGGTTAGCCAGTCATCTTATATGTGAATTATATCATGCCATCATTTTTTTATTATGTGTTAAATTTGTCAACAATTTTAGTACATTCAATTACTCTTCCTGTGCATCAGCCATTCGGCACGGTCATGCAAAAATCTGGAGTGGAAACAAGGTCTTCAGAGCGCATAATGCTATCTCGACGGCGCATGTCTTGCTGGTTACCGATAGCTCCTCAGAGGAGGATTCAGAGACAGATGACCAGTCATATTTCCCCCCTGAGGTGCATGCCCTAACTTGGCAGGGTTATGTTACTCATATCGTGCGTATGGTATCTTGCATTGCTATGTCATTTCCTTAGTGTGAATGCCACCTGTTTAGTATCTAATTACCATATATGTGAATTATGCAATGCCATCTTGTTGCAAGACATTATATATGTGAATTATGCAATGTTATCTTGTTGCAAGGCATTATATATGTGAATTATGCAATGCCATGCTGTTTAGGCAAGCATCATATATGTGAATTATATCATGCCGTCCTTTTTTTGTATTTCTCATTGCTTTTGTCGACAATGTTTGTATATTCAACTGCTCTTCACTGCATCAGCCATTTGAATTGGTGATGGAGAAATACGGAGTGAAAACAAGGTCTTGAGCGGACAATGCTACTCGCTGAAGCGAGATATCTTGCAGATTACAGATAGCTCTTCAGAGGTAGATGACCAGTCCTATTATCCCCCTGAGGTGTATGCTCAAACTTGGCAGGGTTATATTACTCATATAATGCATATGTTGCATTGCAATGCTTAGTTTTTACATCATATACACAATATTGAATGTCATCTCCTTAGTTGACACATCATATATGCAATTGCCCTCTGCTCACTTCCTTAGTATATAAATCATATATTTGAATTATGTCATGCCATGATGTTTACATAGACAAGCATGTATCTGAATTATGGCATGCCAACCCATTTTCTAAAGACATAATATAGTTATATCATCTCATCCAATTTACATAGTCATCATATTTTAAATTATGTCATTCTATCCGTGAATTATATCATGCCATCATGTTTCCATCGACGGCATGTTTGTGATTTATGGCATGCCAACCACTTTAATAGACACATCGTATAGTTATATCATGTCATCTTGTTTACATAGTCATCATATTTTGAAGTATGTCATTCTATCCTGTTTAGTTAGCCATCATACATGTGAAATTGTGTCATGCTATCCTGTTTAATTAGCCATCATATATGTGAAATTATGTCCTGCTATTCTGTTTGCTTAGACAACAGAAATGTGAATTATTTCATGCCCTGTTTTCTTCCCTACTATCCATTGCACATGTCTATCTTACAATGTCTGTACATTCAACTACTTTTCTTGTTTATCAGACATTTGAATTGGAGGGAGTGATGGCGATGTCTGTGGGAGTAAAAACACGGTCTTCGAAAAGATCGTGCTACCTGTCGATGCAGATAGAACCACGGTTGTACTTGCCCAAGAATCAGCCCCACCACACATAACCCACACTCATGCAGATTGTACCCCTACCCAGTTGGACAGAGAACCAGCTACACCCCTTCTAACCCCAACCCTAGCAAATAGACATCCGGTTCCGTTGACACAAAGACCGTCTCCACCACAGAGCACCCAAACACGAAAGTTAGTAAGGCAACTGCGGTGCCCAAATCACGAGGACCACCACTCCGAACCCGAAGTCAATGCTTAAAGCGTAAGAAGAATTGTTCTCGTGTCAGGTTTCAGAGCTATGGTTCATACTACTTTGCTCTTGCATCATCAGATTCTTGATACCAACCAATTTCAAATTTGAAGGATGCAATTGAAACTCCAATGGCACAACAGTATGTTTTAAACCTGTTTCTTCAACGTGTTTGGCTGTTTGTCGTTGTAACTTGCTCTATGTTGATTTCAGTTTCAATTGAATAAACAATTATGTTCTCATGCCATGCACATTACAAGTGTTGTTATTGCTGTGTAGTTTCCCACACTTATATTCTGTCTATGCTGCTTTGTCTTAAATAGATATGATTCGAACTGTATCTATCTTGATTTGGCAACATAAACTAGAATGATATAGACCATCAAAGGACCATACTACATAGATATATGTTTGTTTCATGCTGTTATCCTGTCCACCTTACTACTGAACTGGTTTACCAAAATGAGTTTCATATACTACATTGTAAACCTGATGTGTTTGTTTGTTTCTCTTTTAGAACGCGGATAAAATATTGGAGAAGAGTACCCTGTTATGCAATGGTAAAGGAAGTAATGCAGATAAGGTTCAAGATAGTGAGACATCCATGTTGGTCTCCAAGAAAGCTGATAAAAAAACTATATTGAGGACCGAGACAACCCCAAAGTCCTGTCTTGATGTAGTGTTCGAAAGTTATCTTGGCTACCACCGGCTTTTGCACTCTTGAACTCGTTGCACAAACAGTTCGGCTTGTTGAGTCTCAACTTCAAGTTGAAAGACATCGATCGGATGTTATGCGACGAAGTCAAGGACCGAGGAAGTTCCTGCGAGAATTCAGATCGTACTTTACGGTGCAACAAGCAGTTGGAGGACTTAAGCGCCAAACAAGAGAAAGTTAATAAGCTTGCTAAGCATCTTTCCAGCATTATGGGTACCTGTGATATTGTTTCTTGAGCTCTTACGAAGTGGTTTCATTCTGGACTTGTTTTGTCTGCGGCGTTTATATGTGATGTGTTCCCTATATTTGCAACCTTTGGTGGCGAACTTTGATGCCAAGTGGATGTAATATGTGTAATAGCCGTGATAGCCTAGTGTAAGTTGCTTGCTTATTTATTTCCTTGTTGTCTTGTTTATTTGTTTGCTTGTAGTCGTCGCAGTTCTTTTTCTGCGGTTTGCTAGTGGCTGCAATAACCTATTTTCTAAAACTAGGCCACATTAACCATGGGCTAATATTTACTGTAGTGACACTGGACCTACGGGCCGTAGAAACAGTGGGCCTTCTACGGGCTGTATAAACAGTGGGCCTTCTACGGGCCGTAGAAACAATGGGCCTTCCACGGGCCGTATCATCAATGGGCCTTATACGGGCAGTATGATCGATTGGCCAAACATGGGCCAATAACAGGCCGCATTATGGCCATAAACGGGCTAGAGTTGGAATCGTCCGTTCATAGGCCGACCATAACAAGCCATCATTAATAGGCCGTATTTCATGACGCTATGAAAACGTCCCAACGTGTTAACGGACCACAAACGGGCCGACTGTAACCATGGGCTGAATTTGGCCCATAAGCAGAAAATGACAGTAACGGGCCGTAAGTAAACGAATGTTGGAAATGAGCCCAAGAATAAATGGGCTCTGAGAAGGCCGAAAGATAACATGGGCTGAAAACGGCCCAACGGAGTAACGGGCCCTTAATGGGTATAAAGTGATACACTGTTCATTACGGGCCAGTTTCACCACGGGCCGTTAATGGGTGTAAAGTAATACACTGTTCATTGCGGGCCAGTTTTACCACGGGCCGTTAATAGGCCAAGAGTTACATAGGGCCTCATATGGGCCAAAAGACGTCATGGGCCATACATGGGTCAGAAGTGAAAACGGGCTGGAATCATATTGGGTGGCCCAGATGACGCTACTGGGCCTAATTCGGATAGGGCGTAACGGGCCTTGGGTTAGCGGGCTGTAAATGGGCTATATGCGAACAGGCTGTTAACAGGCTTTACATGGGCCGGCCTGCCACCTTTTGACCAAGTCAAACGGGCCGGCCTTTTCACAGGAATGGGCCTCTGTTGGGCCATGCCACGTGTCGACGTATCATAGGCGCCTTCTGTCCAATGAGTGGATGACATCTGTCCCAGCGATGAGCCGACACGTGTTTCCTTCAGCCAATGATGATTTTACACGTGGAAAATCCCCATTGGTCGGGGCTGTTAACGGGTTATCGGATCCAAAACCCGACCCGATAGTTTAACGGCGTTCCGTTATGGTGGATGCCACGTGTCAGTCACCCTTGAAGAAAGCACTTCTATGACGCGCGATTTATCGTCATGGAAGTGGACACTTCCATGATGATAATTTTGGTAATGTCATGGAACACTTCTCTGACAAAGACGTATGACTATCTTGATTCTGTCATAAATTTGTCATGGATGTACATGCATGACAAAAAACGCGACCTACTGTGACAAACACGTATCATCACGGAAGTGTATTTTTTTTGTAGTGTGTTATGTTCTACCGTGGAGTGTTACCATCTTTTATGTCAGGAATGTCGTGAGAATTTCACCACCTCTTAAGAAATTCTTGTTGCAGCGATGCTTCTCGCCATCACCATTCTTTTCTTGGCCCCTGTGTTGAGTGAACTCTGTTGTGAGAATTTAATATCTCTAGCAACCCTATTGTTTCGAAGTGAATGACTGATAGTTTCGTTATCGAATCACCTTTCTAACTTTGATTGTCCTACTTGGTCCATATTTACAGGTGCATTTTCTTTCAATATTTAATTGTGTATGTTTTCCTCGAGCATACCTCATTATATCATTTGATCTGACAAATGTTATCTTCTTGTTCACATAATTGTGGAAATCCATCTTGTTGGAAATCTCGATGAATGGTCACTGAGCCATCAGCCACCTCCTCACCCTCTCCTTGGCTTAATGATGAACTCTTGTTTCGGAACTCCCTTCCATAGTTCGTTTCTCGAGAATCTTACAATGTCATCTCGTCAATTGGTGTTGCGCCTTTTCTTCTCAGGCATCCCGACTCTGAGGTATCACAACACCAATTAGATCTGAACCTCAATCAGATATGATGGTTCGAATATATTTTCAAGAGTTATAATATTGGTCTTTTATATGATCCAGTAAGACGATGTCATGCCTAGCACACCTGATCGTAGGACCTATTGTTATAGTTCCCTTTTTTAGCAAGGTTAGCGATTCTTCCATGAGGAAATTGTAAGACTTATTCTATAAGTCGTTTCTGATGGATCCTTTGTATCCAAAGTCTGACCTTTGCTTGAAGACCATGCCCATGCTATCTCAAAGCATGTCTGTGGTACTCCGAATTTGAATAAGAACATCTGAAGCACAATGCTAAATTTTCATTATCAATTATTCAAACACCATTGTATGGGTAATGTCATGAAATTTCTCTCCCCTTACCTAAAGGGTTTTCTACATTATATCCTGTCAATGATATCATGCTTTGCTTGTCCTTGGGAAGGATATACCCCTGAAATATGTGTTTAAACACATTTTCCTTTCCATTGTTCTGTTTAATCTGATACATATGTTTTCCTTTCCATTGTTTGGTTTAATCTTTCTTGTGATCTATATGGCCTAAGCAGTAATATTCTCCTGCTTTTGTAAGCACCTCGGTGTACAACTCTGTTAGTAAGAACCTGTTACTATTGTTGATGACATTCCGGTATCCACCGATGGACGAGAACTTTGCCTAATGGTCCGCCTTGTTCAACGAGCAGGAAAATGGTTCTCTTCGTCCCTCGCCCTTGGTACCGACGTTGTTGCCAACATAACTGACAGGCTACCCTCTGACAGGCCTTACTTCCATGATCGTGCAAGACGTCATCACCCTTCCTACTTTTAACCCACATGGTGGGCCCATAACCCACAGTTCCACAGGATCGAAACCTGACTCTCCTGTACACCCCCTGTTCCCAAAGTTATTCCTCCCGCATGGACTCGTATGTAATTCATGAGCCACCTCCCGATGAGATCATCAATTCTGGCATCGGACACAATAATTATTCCGTTGCTTTGAAACCCCTTTCACCTTCTGACTAGGCATTGAACGATTGCCTGGATGCTTGAAACTTCTTATTGTACCTTCGAACTTTACTCTCGATGTGTTTTATTTGTTCAAACTCGAGAGGTACTCATATGCTCATTCATGGGTTAATCCCAGATTATTACCCTTATAGCATTCTGTCGTTGTTGATCTGCCCTGTTACCTATTCGTAAGTATGATAGAACCCCTGAAGAAAGGATGCCGACTTCATCTTGATGACTTGAAGTAGAAAAATGAAGACATCAATATGATAGACCGACCACTTCGAGAAGAGCATCCAGTCCGCATTCTCGACCAAGCTGAACGCCGCACACGTCAGAAGGCGATCAAGTTCCTCAAAGTCCAGTGGTCGCACCATTCTGAAGATGAAGCCACTTGGGAACGCGAGGATCGCCTGCGTGATGAATACCCCGCGCTGTTTCCTTCTACCTCCTAAATCTCGGGACGAGATTTCTTGTAGTGGAGGAGATTTGTAACGCCCGGATAATTAGGCTACAGTAAAACTCTCCTAATGATGCCATGTCATCTGTGATTACTGTTGCTAATCTTTCGTTAGTTCAAACAAATTCAAAAATCAATTAAAAATATGGCAAACAAACAAATGTCTTCAAACATTGAAACAAAAATGTTCGGGCAGTGCCAAAAATGGCATAGGTAATTATAGTGCAGCAAACACCTTTTTAGAAAATGCCTAAATACATTAAAATGAAATAAAACAGAAAAGTGAAATAAAGAAAAGAAAAATAAAAACAGAAAACAAAACAAAGACAGGCCCCCACAGCCAGCTGGGCAGACGCCCAACCAGCCGACCACTGGACCAACCCCCCACTCACTCCCCATAACCCCCGAAACCCTAGCCGTTTCCCCACATCGCCCCACTCGCTCCCCCACTCCCCCACCCCCCGATTGGATCTGGATCGGGAGGATTCCTGATCCCCTCGCCCCTGCACGTCAACGCCGGCGCCCGGAGCTCCCTCGCCGGACTGCTTCCTCCTCCCCGCCGGCCTGCTTCCCCTCCGCCGCTCGTCACCGTCCTCCTCCTCAACCCCCGTTGCCCCGAACCCTACGAACCCGCCGTGAGCACCGCCACCTCCCCTCCTCTTTCCCCGCAGGTCACTGCGCCCGTCGTTCCCTTTGCAGACGAAGCTCCTCATGGCGCCCGCGCCTCGCCACCGTTCAGGCGAAGCTCTCCCCCTCCCCCTGCCGTCCTCGGCCACCCACCTTCGTGCGCACACCGACGCCCGCCCGTTTACCTCCTGTTGTGGCCCGTCCCTCACCAGCCCTTCGCCCGTGCCCCGCCCCCGCCTCTGGCCCCGCGGGTATTCGTCGAGCCGGCGGCCAACTCTGGCGCCCATCCCGGCCTCTCTCCTTCCCGCTCCCTCACCCGCTCCGCGCCCTGGCCGTGTCGGCTTGGCCGGCAGCGCCGCCATCAAACCGATAGCGGCAAGCAATGGCGCCACAGCCTCGCCCAATCCCGCTCCGGCGCCGCCCGGTACCCCTCCCAGCCTTTCCGTTTTGGCCACTGGCGTCCGGCCTCGCCGCAGCCGCGGCCCCCCTCTCTGGCCGCCGCCCACTCACCGTACCGCTTCGGCGCCCGGCTGGCAACGTCGTCGTTCCCCCTGATGACCTGGGCGAGCGCCCATTCGGGCTGGCGCCCGTCGCCCACACGCCCGATCCACTAAGGTCCTGGGCCACTGGACAACGGGGCCGAGCCCCCAGAACGTTTTTGTAAAAAAAGGGAATTTAAAAAAATATAATAAATAAAACATTAATTAATTAATTAATTAAGTAATTAATTAACTTAATTAATCCGGATTAGATTAACATAATCACTTAGTTTAGTTAATTAATCTGTTAGGTTAATTAACACTCAATGACAGCTGGGACCCACATGTCAGTTTGACCGAGTCAACACCCTGTTGACTGCTGACGTCATGATGACGTCAGCATACACTATTCTGGATAATGTTAGAATTAAATAATTAAATACATTCTAAAAATGATTAAATCTTTTAAAATTAATATAAAATAAACAGTAACTCGGATGAAAATACTTTCTACATGAAAGTTGCTCAGAACGACGATATGAATCTGGATACGCAGCCCGTTCGTCCGCCATACATCCCTAACATATCGAACACGCAACTTTCCCCCTCTGGATCACCTGTCCGAAAACGCGAAACACCGGGGATACTTTCCTGGATGTTTCCCCCTTTCGCCGGTATCACCTACTACCGCGTTAGGGCACACCTAACACCGCTCATTCTCGTGTCGTGCATCGTCATGCTTATGTTTGCATTGTATTTACTGTTTCTTCCCCCTATTCTCTCCGGTAGACTACAAGACCGACGCTACTGCTGCCCAGTTCGACTACGGTGTTGACGACCCCTCCTTCTCGACTGAGCTTCCAGGCAAGCCCCCCCCCCCCCCTTGATCACCAGATATCGCCTATTCTTCTCTATACTGCTTGCGTTAGAGTAGTGTAGCATGTTACTGCTTTCCGTTAATCCTATCCTGATGCATAGCCTGTCCTTGCTACTACTGTTGTTACCTTTACCTACAATCCTAAATGCTTAGTATAGGATGCTAGTATTCCATCTGTGGCCCTACATTCTTGTCCGTCTGCCTTGCTATACTATCGGGCCATGATCACTCGGGTCGTGATCACGGGTATATACTTATATACTGTTACATGATACCTGTGGTGACTAAAGACGGGTCGGCTCATAGGAGTACCCGCGAGTTGTTCTTTGTGGCGGAGCGATAGGGCAGGTTGAGATCGTCTAGGTGAGAGGTAGGCCTGGCCCTGGTCGGTGTCCGCGGTTACATCATTAACACGCTTAACGAGATCTTGGTATTTGATCTGAGTCTGGCCATTTGGTATATACACACTAACCAACTACATGGGAACAGTTATGGGCACTCGGCGTCGTGGTATAAGCCGAAGCCTTCGTGACGTCAGCGACTGAGCGGCGCACACAGGATTGGACTGGAACGCCTGCTAGGCTAGGTCTGCTTCCAGCCGCGTTCGCAACATGCAGGTGTGCTAAGGGCGATGGGCCCAGACCCCTGTGCACTTAGGTTTAGACCAGCGTGCTAACCTCTCTGTTGGCCTAGGTGGGGCTGCGACGTGTTGATCTTCCGAGGCCGGGCATGACCCAGAAAAGTGTGTCCGGCCAAATGGGATCAAGCGTGTTGGGTTATGTGGTGCACCCCTGCAGGGAAGTTTATCTATTCGAATAGCCGTGATCTTCGGTAACAGGACGACTTGGATTTGTACCTTGACCTTATGACAACTAGAACCAGATACTTAATAAAACACACCCTTCCAAGTGCCAGATACAACCCGGTGATCGCTCTCTAACAGGGCGACGAGGAGAGGATTGCCGGGTAGGATTATGCTATGCGATGCTACTTGGAGGACTTCAGTCTACTCTCTTCTACATCTTTGCAAGACGGAGGCTGCGAAGCGTAGTCTTCGGCGAGATTAGTTATCCCCCTCTTATTCTGGCATTCTGCAGTTCAGTCCACTGATATGGCCCTTTACACATATACCCATGCATATGTAGTGTAGCTCCTTGCTTGCGAGTACTTTGGATGAGTACTCACAGTTGCTTTCTCCGCCCTTTTCCCCCCTTTCCTTTCTTTCTGGTTGTCACAACCAGAGGATGGAGTCCAGGAGCCAGACGCCACCGTTGACGATGACTCCTACTACGCTGGAGGTGCCTACTACTACGTGCAACCCGGTGAGGACGACCAGGAGTAGTTTGGAGGATCCCAGGCAGGAGACCTGCGCCTCTTTCGATCTATATCCCAGTTTGTGCTAGCCATCTTATGGCAACTTGTTTACTTATGTCTGTACTCAGATATTGTTGCTTCCGCTGACTCGTCTATGATCGAGCACTTGTATTCGAGCCCTCGAGGCCCCTGGCTTGTATTATGATGCTTGTATGACTTATTTATGTTTTAGACTTGTGTTGTGATATCTTCCCGTGAGTCCCTGATCATGATCGTACATATTTGCGTGCATGATTAGTGTATGATTGAATCGGGGGCGTCACAATGACGAGGAAACCCTTGGTAGGGGCAAGAGATAAAGGACTGCAAAGACCTTTGGTGATGATTTCTTCGTGTACCTCGTGGATGATACTCCCAGTTCTATTGCAGAAGCGTATGCATCTCCGGAGGCTGACTACTGGAGAGATGCGGTCCGTAGCGAGATGGATTCCATCATGGCTAACGGGACATGGGAAATCACTGAACGTCCCTATGGTTGCAAACCATTGGGATGTAAGTGGGTGTTCAAAAAGAAGCTTAGGCCCGATGGTACGATTGAAAAGTACAAGGCTAGGCTTGTGGCCAAGGATTATGCCCAGAAAGAAGAAGAGGATATCTTCGATACTTATTCACCTTTGGCCAGACTGACCACCATTCGAGTATTACTCTCGTTGGCGGCCTCGCATGGTCTTCTCATCCACCAGATGGATGTTAAGACGGCTTTCCTGAATGGAGACCTAGACGAGGAAATCTATATGCAACAATCAGATGGCTTTGTAATAGATGGTCAGGAAGGAAAGGTGTGTAAGCTGCTGAAATCTCTATATGGCCTGAAACAATCACCTAAGCAATGGCATGCGAAGTTTAATACAACTCTGACATTTGTTGGCTTCATTGTTAATGAAGCTGACAAATGTGTATAATATCGGTATGGTGGCGGCGAAGGAGTAATATTGTGCTTGTATGTTGATGACATACTGATATTTGGAACCAGCCTCAAAGTTATTGGGGAGGTTAAGTCATTTCTATCTCAGAACTTTGAGATGAAGGACCTTGGGGTGGCTTATGTTATCGTGAACATCAAGCTATTGAGAGATGACGAGCAGCAGCAGCTCCACCGCGCCTCCCTGCACCGGCCGAGGCAGCAACTCACCATGCCTCCGGCCTCCCCTGCAAATGGTGTTGATTGCTTTTCTATTTTTGATTGAAGGGTCTCTATGCATAAAGTTAGGGATTGTTTTCTAAATTTGGAACTAACGCCGCCTCGTGCGAACAGTTCTGCCACATCAGCAAAAGTGGGACCCACCTATCATAATCGTCGTCAAAATGGCCTAAGTCGCCAACTAGTGTTTTTTGCACACACAAAATTAGGCTTAGAATTAGTGGTTTTTGGCACAAAACTGTAGGAGTGTGGTTTCTGCAACCCTAGCCTTCATGTCGATGTTTTATGCAATTCACTCTGAGGAGGTTCACATATTCTTTTCTGGTGGCTATGTGTACTAGCCAGTTCAACTCTTCTTTGAAAGTCTTTCTACACTATAAAGACTGGGTGTTATGTTGTTAAAGATGAATCCATTTCTTGTGATCCAACTGACCCAAGCTGCAAGTATGATAATCTCAAGAGAGAAAGGGAGATCAAATAGATGTTTTAGGTTACTGATCTCCTGTTGAATGCCTGGGTAGGTGGGAGCACAATTGGGCGTTAAATATGTCCAACAAACTCTTGAAAAAAGGGCAATGGAAGGTGATCTCTGGATTCCAGAACCTGCAGGCCATAGAGCACACAAGTATAGTCAGGTAAGAAAAATTATTTCTATGGAGCATTGCTCTGGTGTTCAGCCTGTTGTGGATTAGCATCCAGAAGAAAATCTTGTGCTTAAGCTGACAACAAGTTTCCCAGAGCAATTTGATGGCAGGCAAGACCTCATGCTGCCCTGTTAGAAGCTTGTAGACCTTACGTACTTGGAAGTGTGTTGCTCCCGGTCTCACCGAGACGTCCAACGTTCGAATCTTTTACACAGCTCGATCTCATCGAGATTTCTGATTGGTGTGACCGAGTTGAGTCAAAAGCATGTAACGGTGATTTTTTGCGAAGCCTATATATATATAGCCCTTCCACCCCCTCTTACTCAGTAAGAGAGCCATCAAAACGATACACAACTTTCACCATTCATTTTCTGATAGAGAACCACCTGCTCATGTGTTGAGATCAAGCGACTTCATTTCAATCCTTTGAATCTTCATTTCTAGCCTTCCCCAAGTTGCTTTTCACTCAAATTCTTCTTCTATCTATCGGAACCACACCAAAATTCTCCGTGTCTCCATTGTGTTTGCTATCTCCAAACCCTTCCTTTACTTACATGTGCACTGACTTACTTTCCGCTGGCTAGACTCTTAGAATTGCATGTGTAGGGTGATACTAGACTTGGTACAATTGCTCTCACATTTAAAATTGCAAAAGGTTAGGTTTTCTTTTGTCAAGTAGTCTAATCACCCCCCCCCCCTCTAGACATACTTTCGATCGTACACTATGTCATCTCATTTGCTTGCCTCGATCCTAGTAGCAACTTACACGCATGGTCCTAAACGACACAAAAAGGCACTAAACAACGAAAGCTCGTCGTCGCACACACGACAAAATCTTTGATGAGGAGGAGGATCACGAGAACCGCTAAAATACCGAGTTTGGGATGCTTCGGAAGCCTCGAACCATGCTCACAAGTGGTAGCTGATGGACGATCTATGCGAGACGACGCCACCACGTGTCGCCACTAGCTTCGTCGTCCTTGCCTTTGGCAGCAGGTCATCCTAAGGGGAGGACATGACCTCCGCAATACATCACCCCTAGCCCTCCGACAAGTTCGTCCAGCCGATGTCGCATCCACGAGGGCACTGTGAGCCAGCCACCCGCCGTCTGCGAGGGTGGCAGCCGCGCCATATGCCGCATGGGGCCACCACCACATCCCACCGCACCATGTTGGTGAAGATGCGCCACAAGAGCAGGGCTGGCCCCTGGCTCTAGAGTGGCTCTCCGGTTGGGGACTTGGGTCATGGTAGCGGTTGCTGCTGCTTTTACTCCTCTGATCGGTGCAGTTGTAGCTTCCTTTTCTCCACCGCTCGGTGCAGCCGCATCATTCCAACGCCAAGAGGGAGAGAAGTGGACGCACCGCACAAGATGCACAGAGGTGTTGCATCCACTGCCTCAAGTCACCGTAGCAGATCGAGTAAATTGCTGAAAGCCACCACATTTGTGGCACGAATACTGCAAAGCCACCAATATTGCCAAAAATTTCAAAAAACCACCACTTCCTCGGCAAGTGAGTAACAAAAAGTACTAAACGTGCTGTGAGCCGCGACTAACTGAGAATCTGACTTGTTGGGCCCACCTGTCGGAGCCACGTGGCAAAGGGGAAACGGAATGGCAGAAACGGCCGTTAGGACACCGCTAGTTAAGCCCTGGTCGCGCACGCGTTAGCGCATTCCTCCCCAACCGCTCTCTTCTCTGATCTGCTCGTTCCTTTCTCGCGCCGCCGCCGCTGTCGCTGCCGTTGCGAGCAGCTTCGCACCACTGACGGGAGGGGAGACATGGTTTCTTGGTCCGAGCCTTCCGACTCTTCCTCTGACGATGTGAGCCGGGTAAGTTTCTGCTCATGAGCATCGCATCTAGGGTTAAGGTTAGGGAGAAAGGGGAATTTCTTCCCGATAGCATGTGAATTCATTTTCCTCTGGTTAGGTACACCAAAATGGAGTCCTTGACCGGGCAGCATTGCTTTGAATCACCCTGCACGTTGTGAGCATCGTGCCCCGTGTGAGAAGTTTGTTGCCTTTGAATGGACTGATAGCGGCAGGAGGTTCCTGGGGTGTGCAAAGAAGGTGATTTTCTTACCAGTTCAATTAGTTCTTAAAGTGTTGAAGTGATTTTGTGAAAATGTGAATTCATTACTGATAGAATTGGTCTGTAATATGTGAATCCACTGAACTGCTGAGTTGACTGATGCAATAAGTCTGAAATTAGGCAGTTTCCAATTTCTTATATGTTGTGGCCATTGTTTTTTGAAATCATTTTAGCTCTATATTTCATTTCCAGTAGTAGGCAGTTTAGGTACTGCTTTTAATGGATTGAACATTGTTCCTGTTATTTTTCTTCTAAAAGCAGTACTTCTAAAATGCAGTAGTAGAAAACATGACTAATTAATGGATTGGGTTTTTTTTTATCAGTAATGTTTTTAGAAATTGGTTTAATTATATTTCCTTTCTTCACACATTCATAGGATGTACCAAAGTGCAACTTTGTGGACTGGATTGACCCTGAGTGGCCAGTCTAGTTGAAGCAAGCTTTAAATACCATCTGGACTATGTATGAGGAGGAGACGACCAATAGGTTGAGGCAGAATGTACTTAACGCTGAAGAAGTAGTGAAGGTAATGGAAGAGAAGAGGAAGATGGAAAATGACCTCATGTTTTTTAAAGTTGACTTTGCCAAAATGGTGGCTGACAAGGAGGATGCAATTACCCAGTTAGGCAATGCAAGGTTGGTTATATGTTTGTCACTAGTTGGGCAAGTATGTTCTGCTCTAAACTTCTTTACACAGAATGTTTGCTCATTCTTGATTTGAGAAGCAACAATATAAAAAGGACATCCTTTGTCCTTGTGGTCACACCAAGCAATGACCCCTGTCTTTGCAGTTCTGTGATATCTGAAAGACCTCACCGCTTGATGTGAAAGTTAAGTAGAGCACTCCTAAATTGGTACACATCTTTGAAACATAGCTTCAAACAAAATTGCTGCTCTGGATTCAGCCGCTTTCATCATACCATTTTCTTGGCTTTGCCTTCTCTACTCTTGTTTTCCTTCCTGAGGGAATAATAAAAGACATAGGCTCATTGCCATCATCATCCTCTGAGTCCAAAAAACCAAGATTTTCATCCTCATCACCTGAGGGAAATCAATCAGGCTCAATTGGATCATTGGCTGATGAGTGTGTTCTTGTTGTTGGCCCCACTCTCTTTCCAATCCTAAGCACAGGCTGCTGCAGTACTCCATCTTGATGAAATGTTCTTCTTCAGCTACATTTGGAGCTTGTTCATCGTGCTCTTCCTCTTCCTGCTCCTCGGGAACATCATAAATGTCCTCACGGTTACATGTCACCCTCAAAGTGCGGTGCTGCCTTCTTCATATCTGCTTTCTGATTGTTGCAGGTCAGCACTATCTTCATTAGAGCTATTTTCCTCCTCACTTTCTGAATCAAGTTCCATGTCTGCATAATTGGCACCGTCTTCTATCCGAGAGTTATGGTATTCATCATAAGCTTACATGCAGGAGGTGGCATAGTTTGGATGGGCTGGTAATTTACACTCTGCTGTGTGCCAAAGAACAAAAACTCATACGTGCCTCGGCCTGAACTTGAACCAACATAATCACCAGATTCCTTATGGGCCACACCATCTTCATCGACCGCAAACACTATATCGGGATCATCGCTATACTCTTCATCGGATATCTGAACTAGTTCTGCTGCCTTTCTCTTTCCCTTCTTTCTTTGGAGACACAACAATTGCCTGCTGCCTCTTGCCCTTAGTAACGACAATGTGATCCTCCCGATGTCCTGGTTTTGCCTAAGCATTTCATCCACCTTTATCTCATTTGTCAAGCAGTTTGAAACCATCCAATCCTATTCCACCACAGCTCATGTAATAGAGACAAATCTGAAAAACTATACCCATTGTCAAGCATCACATACATAAGATTGTAATATCTTATGTCTTTCTTAAAGAACTTTGTCCCGAGGTATTTAATCCCTTCAAAATCAATATGCACGTCCCTTGCTCATAGCTCGACCTACAATACCAATTAAAATGTACAAGTTACTATAACATAAATTTGAACAACACATTGTACTACTGGAATGTAAGCCTAACAGTGTAATTACCTAAATTTGTACAACACAAGCACACTGCAATCCTAACAATGTATATATGCACAAAATTTGGAGAACAAAATAATTGTAGGTTCTAATCTGTACTCAAACCCTAGATCGACCTAAACCTGAAGAACGAAAATCAAATCATAAAACGAAAGCAGAAGGAGAAGGAGATAGAGGCCGTACGTGTCATCGCCGGCGTTAGTAGAGATGACTGCTGCAGCCAACGGCGTCCGCGCCGCAGACGTAGCCTTGCCTGCACGGCAAGAAGATGGCGACTCATCCTCATCGGGTTGGTCTCCCGCGACTTCAGCTTGAATTGATCTGGATCCAAATGGAGCAGCGGGCGGCGCTGCCGCCCCCACAGCCGCCGCACCCGCCCTCTGCCCGCGCCACGGCGATAGCGGGCTGCCCTCTGAGGAGGACGACTCATAGTCGACCCCAAGCAGGTCCCGCCCGCGACTCCGTCCGGATCTGGAGCCGCCGTCGTCACCACCCTCGACATCGCCGGAGGGAGTACTTGCCATGGTTGCGCGCAACAGAGAAGAGAGGGAGGGGAATGAGAGCACCAGGGCCGGCGTGGTGTCCTAACGGCCGTTTCCGCCATTCCGTTTCCCCTTTGCCACGTGGCTCCGACAGGTGGGCCCGACAAGTCAGATTCTCAGTTAGTCGCGGCTCACAACACGTTTAGTGCTTTTTGTTACTCACTTGCCGAGGAAGTGGTGGTTTTTTGAAATTTTCGGCAATAGTGGTGGCTTTGCAGTATCCGTGCCACAAATGTGGTGGCTTTCAGCAATTTACTCTAGCAGATCACCGTCTGCGCCCAATCGACCACAGAAATAGAGCCCCGCTGCCACCGTCAACTACGCGAGCAAGCGCGGGGGCGTCGCTCGGCGGCGGTGAGGGGAGAGCGCACGGGGTGAGGGGCCGAGAAAAGTGGATTCGGACGCCGCCCGAGACGGGGACGACGCGGGGGCCGGTGCTCGCGTACTCCCGTGCTTGATTTGCACTACAAAACATGCTTGACAAATTATAACAAAAATATGTAGGATAGTACATGTTATCTTCTACCATCATGCAAAAGTTTAGATGCAACTAGTACTTGTACTAGACGCAACAAAAAAGAGAAATTGATGTTTGAACAGTAACATAACTATTATGAACAGTTGCAACCCGCAACAATCGAAGCTGATTTTCTCTTTTTCATTGCACCTTCCACAAGTATTTGTTGCATTTCAGATTTTGCGTGATGATACTCCCTTCGTCCTTCAAGGAGTGTATTTTCAACTTTGTTGGAGGGTCAAGCTATCTCAAAGTTTGATCGAGTTTGTGTAAAAATATATCAATATTTGTGAAACCAAATAGGTATATGAGGAAAATATATTTTATCATGCATCTAATGCTACTAATTTAATGGCATAAATGTTGATGTATTATTGTATAAATCGGTCAAACATAATTTTTTTGACTTTCCAATCAAGTTGGAAGTACACTCATTCAAGGACGGAGGGGGTAGGTGATAATATGCACTATCCATTTATATTTTTGTTAGATTTTTTCATGCACTATTGACACTACTGGAATCAATTTATACGCGGGTGCCACGAACACTCGGCAAAGGGCTGAAAACCACCGGCAAAGCCTTTGCCGAGAGTGGCACCCGACAAAGGCCACCCGGCGTATAGCTCTCAGGCAAACAGGAATTTGCCGAGAGCCAATGGTCGGGCACTCGGCAAACACTTTGCCGAGAGCCAAACAGTGTAGCTCGGCAAAATAAAGTGACTCATGGACGCCTGACGGAAACGGCAACCTCACAGGTGGGTCCAGCCATCTAGGTCGAGGGCCAATAGAAAGCTGACACGTGGCGCCCACCTGACTGGTGGGTCCAACTGTGTAGAACGAGGCTGGCTTTGCCGAGAGCCACTCTCGGCAAAGTAAACCAATAGGAAGCCGACACGTGGCGATCATCTGACAGGTGGGTCCAGCCGTGTAGGCTAACGCTGGCTTTGCCGAGAGCCGTTCTCGGCAAAGCTGGCCAATAGAAAACTGACACGTGGCACCCACCTGACAGGTGGGTCCAACCGAGTAGGCCGCGGCTGCCTTTGCCGAGAGCGGCTCTCGGCAAAGCGGGCCAATAGGAAACTGACACGTGGCTGCCACCTAACATGTGGGTCCAACCGTAGGTCGAGCCTGGCTTTGCCGAGAGCTGCTCTTGGCAAAGTAAGCCGATGAAAACTGCCAAGGGTAACGCTCGTCAAAGGTTTGTCAGGCCCTACAGGTCATCCTGGTTTTCTGAGAGGAGCCCTCGGTAAAGAGAGCCACCCGCTCCAGTTCAGTAGGTTTTACCCAGAGTAGCCCTCAGTAAAGGTATGTCCAGCAGTCTTTTTTCCTTGGTTTTGGTTTTATTCCTGCAGCAAAACATACACAAACAACAGTATACAGTGCATCCCACATTGAACATCTCACATATAAGCAGCATTGCACATAAAAAGCAATATTTCTCAATCACATCCCACATACAAGCAATAGTGCATAAATGGTCTAATAGTGTTGTTCATACACTCGACTACCACAAGTTCACAAGTCTCGAGCACACAAGATGCAATAGTTCTCAAGCACACACATGGAAGGACTAGGAGGCGGACAAGGAGGAGCCATCATTACGTTTTCTTCCCCAACTACATCAACATCAGAAGGAGTAGGAGGTAGACGAGGTGCAACCGTCGGAACATTGTTGGACCCTTGTGATGGATTGAGCTGTAAGAATTTTGAGACAATAAGATGAATGCATATGGCAATGTCGAAAATGATCACTCGGCAAAGTTCGAATGGAACTCACAATGTTCCACTCTTGCGTCGCTGGCATGTCTGGCTTGCCCTGTATAGAATAAAGATTGGCCACCATATGTTGTAAAGACTTCACTAGATCATTTTGTGCCTTCAGTTGAGCCCGGTTTTCATCTCGTTCCTTCTCGGTGTCATTCAGCCGGGTCTACAATATGGCAATGTAAATGTCATCAGTGTTGAAATGCAAACATGCAGGACCATTAAGGATCAATGAAGAAGCACCGAGCTGAATTTCCTTAATAATGGTCACGGTATGTGGTACGTGACGCTCTATGGTAGGAGCAGAGCTAGTACTCATAGCACGGAGCGTGGTGACTCTCGGAAGGGAGGAGGTTATGACGGAATCGAGTTGAATTGCCATCCGGCCATTTAGTCTACCGCCTGCCGCGGCAATGGCCACAATAGGGTCAAACGGCGCCGTAAGAGGATCAACATCTTCCCCGTACTTCTCATTTAACTTTTTGGTGTAGTTCTCCCCATCTGACTTGGCTTTAGAGCTGATCCAGTCCCTCTTCGGGCGAAGATCCGTGCACCCGGCGTATAGGAAAATTCCAGTAGTGTGAGATGTATTTTGATAGTGGGAGCACGGGAGCACCTAAACACCTTGGAGCACCTGATATCTCTTGATTATGCATCTATTATATAATTAAGACAAGAGGCAAACAAGCCATCACGTTCATCCACATGGATTAAATTATCAAGACCATTAGTTCTTTGATATAAACGGTTGTGATTTAAAGATATTACGTTACATACAAATAATGTGTATGTGCATATATTATGTTGCACCAAAATCAAGACCATTAGTTCTTTGATATAAACGGTTGTGATTTAAAGATATTACGTTACATACAAATAATGTGTATGTGCATATATTATGTTGCACCAAAATCTGTCACGTACATGTCTCTATGATGGAACAGTTCGATAACCGTCATAGAAGGAAACGTATAAGGTTGAGACCGAAAGACATGGACAGGCAACCAATCAGAAATAAAAAAATTCCAACCTCATGTACATGTACTAATAGGATAGCCACGTGATAGATATGCAACCAACCGGAACAAAGGAAAAACCAATAAATGTCCCTTACGTGGTACGTGTGCATAGGAGTCTGATTTACATACGAATTCTATATGACCCAAATACAAGTGATGAGGTCACCCCGATCGTAATTTCAAAAAAGAGCAATATAGTCTCCCTTAGTAATTTCAAAAAAGAGCAATATAGTCTCCCTTACGTTTGCATAGCTAATATGAGTGTTGTCCTGTTCGGAAGAAAAAAAATTGAAAACAATACAAGTGGAGACGCTCATACATACACATATACACTTAGCCCTATGCACCCGCCATGCACAATCTACGCCTATGAGCACCTCTGAGAGACTGGGTCGACACAACATCTTTAAATTGACAAAGTTGCCACAGAAATCTTTAGAGTCGACCGGAAAATCTCTTCCCACTGAGCGTACAATGCTCAAAGACCTAAAATAAAGCAAGAAAAATGCGACCATCAGTACGCCAAAAGAAGTTTTCAATCATATAATTTTGAAGTTATAAAGAATAAAAATAAAAATTTAGTCGAATTTATGGGCAGGGCATTCTACACTTAAACTTTGATGATAAATTAGAGAAATAAAATATGTTCAATATGTGACAAAAAATTATACCATTGAATTCTTATTCGACAGAAGTTTTTAGTGGTATTATTTTGAAGTCATAAAACAAACAAAGTATATATCTATTACATAATTAAGAAGAATTCAGAAAAGCCATCAAATTCATCCACGTATGCTAATATAATTTACACTGTTTGATCATAATAATAACCGCTGAGATTTAATAACTTTTACATGGCGCATTAACATGGTTGCACGTCAATATAAAAAGGTATGCATGCCTTGGACAAAAGAAAAATTGGCAAATGTAAAGGAAACGTGCTTCCGCAAAAAAAAGATTGAAAGAAAACGTGGTACAAAGCATACTCCATTATGCGGTGTAAAATTAGACGTCCAGCGGGACTACTAATGTAACTAATCTAATCAGTAAGGTATACGGATGCATTAAAAAATGTCACATATGAAAACAACACACTAGGCTATATATTACATATGTAAAGTTGTGAAGACTAGCTAAAAAAACAATAAAAAATACAAGGTTCCGTAAAAAAGGGCTGACACAGAGCAACGTATCAAGCATCACAAGCAGACAAAGGCCGCGTTGCCCAAATCTCTTCACAAAAATAGAGAAGCTACCAAATTAATATACATCAAAGCTTATTATCAGAACAAAGAGTCTACTTCGATGCTAAAGTGAAAAAACTGATCGCTAACAACAGTTCTCAATAATGATGATATGTAATAAAAATATTAAAGGAAAAATAAATTGGTTTATGTGCTCGGCAAATAAAGACAAGTAAAAAATAATTATAGTCACCCATAAAACTTCTTTATCGTCATGGCATAGGACAACATATTATTCTTATGGCATAAAAATATAATTCTTTAGCTATATATACACAAATAAGACTTAGCCATCCCGCCAAAAAAAAAAAAACAAGATGTAGCCAATGATAGATGTTGGTGACTGGGCTGTTGTCTAAATACCATCTTTTTTTATTTTTGACCAGCTACCATCTTTTTTATATGAACAAGAGAGTACAACCATGAGGATGCCTCAGATCGTTCACACAAATGTGTTGAGTATGTAGATGAAAATTGTATTAGGTAAATGAATAGCAAAAGTTTACAAAACCTATATATAGTGCATACAACTACAATTAATTGTACAAAGAACTCTATTATTTATTCATAAAAACACGCACACCATAGTGGACTCCTTGATTTGCTGTACATATTTAGGAAGTTTAAATAGTTTTTACTTAAATTTCAAATTACGGATTAATAAATCATAGAAATGTAAAGTGGCGTAAGACAGAATATGGGTACATGATCCAATATGCCTTAAATCATTGAAGTTGAAATAGTTTTTAGAAAGTCAGTAATTTATTTGAATTTCATATGCCGATGTATATTGCATGTAAAGTTAATCTTGAAAAATGATTCTCAAATGCGGCTTTAATCTATTCTTTTGAGATAATGGAGCGTGAGGCTAAATTTAAACTAACGTCTTAAATTTTCTTAGATGCTAACATAATCTTCAACATAAAAAAAGGTAAAGAAAAAGTTCATAGAACCTTCATCTGAATTGCTTAATTAGCTAAAATTTGGATCCTATTTAACGTATTGTCAGTGATTTATGTTAAAATTAGCGGTTTACAGACATGATATGGAAACATAAAAAGAATGATCTATGATGAAAGTAGTGTGAATACTTCTCTAGAAAGAAAATACACATGATGAATGGCTGTAAGGCAATCTAAAAATTAGTATGAATATATATATATAGCTTCGCATTATGGATCATATACGTCAGAGCCATATATCTTCAGTCATCACGCAGCGAGCTCCTACAGACAACCTAATACGCTTCCATGCAAAATGTTATCTTAATTTAATCAGACTTGCTCAAGACACACATTTTGATTAAAACGTTTTCTAAATTTTACATGATGTATAAATGCTAAGGAAAATGTGTCAAATGTTCACGGACAAACATAATACTTTGTAACTACTTGAAATATTTTGCGGTCGTTTATAATAAAATTCACAACTACATAAATTCCATATTATTTGGAAATGTACAATGCACTTTGTATGGACTAGAAAGATTTGTTATTTCCTTTTACATGTTTCAAGATTAGGTAAGTTCCTTCTGGGAATAGTTCATCATGAACCTCAAGGTTGATAGAAGAATAATAGTAGGAAGGCTTTTCTGTGCACCATGCAACTGGAGTAGGTCCATCAGCATATCTCTCTGCGAGGTATGTGAAAACATGTTTAGAGTAGTGCAAGTATATAAAAATAAGCATACGATAGATAAAAACCTTTTACTATATTAGAAAACTTACATAATAAATTCTATACTTTACCTGGAATGGTGCACATTCTCTAAATATCTTTCAAGCCAATATGATAGATACAAATATGAATATATTTTCTGATAACAAACCTAGCCGCGCAAATGCGCGGGTGACCCTACTAGTTTTACAATATTATAACAGTGTATGCCATTTTGTTAAAGCTGTGAATGACTTTTGTTTAGATGGTGCTGATTGGCTCAATTGTTGCGTTGTGCAGTACTTAATTTTTTCAGAGGAAAAAGGAACCTCCCTCCGTGCAACTGTATGTCCTTTTTTGGGTACATCTTTGGGTATCTTGAGTTGAAATGAAATTGTTGTAACTTAGCTAACACTCATGGCTTCACAGTTATCCGCGCCGGGCTCCAGGTTCCTGGTCCTGGGAGCGCCGCTCCAGAACATCACGCATGTCCATCATGCTGAAGCAGGTCAGCGGTTGCATGAAAATTGTCATCGGCCCGCCAGCATACTTGGCAATCTCGTTTTACTCATATAGTCAATGGGAAATGCCACGATGGAATGACAAAGTTATTTGTTACAGAATTTAATTATATGAGCTCAAACTTGCTATTTTTTAAATAATACATTTTTTAATAAATTTGAGAAATAATACACCATTTTTATGTTCTTTAAAATCAATACACTGTCGGCCTCGTGGAAGCCGACTGGCTGCAGTCGGCCGTGGCTAAGCCGACAGGCCTCAGTCGACCAATGCAAGGCCGACAAGTGGCCACTCGGCCACGTGGAAGCCGACGATAGGCCATGCCGCGTCACCCCTTATCCACTCGGCCTGGTGGGCGTCCGGTCGGCCGGGCCCAGGCCGATAGGGCCAGTTAGCTTTGGCCAGGCCGAAAGGAGGCGGCTAAGCCACCAGCCGCACGCGCCCCCCTTCTTCCTCCTACATTCTTCTTCTATTCTTCTGTTCTTCACTCCCTACCCGAAAAAACTCTAATTTTTACACGAATGTTAGCCGATTTCTTGCCCATTTTCCACCGTAGTTGCATTGTAGAGGGCTGGGGGAGGCAAGGGAGACCTCGATCTCGTGATGGGATAGCTCGGTGGTGGTGGTGAGCATTTTGGTAGAGGTGGTGGAGGTGGAGGTGGTGATGGAGTTGGAGGTGGTGGTGGTGGTGGTGGTGGAGGTGGTGGATGCTCCGGTGATTGAAGGCCACCGTTCGTCGTTGCTTCGCACGCTTCAAGGGTAAAATTCAACTGACATTTTCTCTGTCATAGTTGTTCCGTAAGTATTCAGTAATATGTTTAGATGTGAAATATCACGGTGTGCGGTTATTCAGTGGGTTTCGTAATATTCCATAATATATTTAGATGTCTGATATTTAGGTCTATGAATATTTTTAGTTGGTCCGGTAATTTTTCGTAATATATTTAGATGTCAAATATTTAGGTGTGTGCATATTTTTAGTTGGTCCGGTAATATTCCGCAATATATTTAGATGTCAGATATTTAGGTCTGTTAATATTTTTACTTGATCCAATAATATTTCGTAATATATTTAGATGTCCAATATTTAGGTCTGTGAATATTTTTAGTTGGTCCAGTAATATTCCGTAATATATTTAGATGTCAAATATTTAGGTGTGTGAATATTTTTAGTTTGTCATGCTCCACGCCCCGCGCGTCTGGTTGCGGCCACAGATATCTCTACACGCCTCGCCATTGACGCATCTTTCCTCACGTGCTTAGTGGACCGATGGAGGCCTGAGACCCACATGTTTCACTTCCGTTGAGGAGAGATGGCAACTACTCTGGAGGACGTGTCACTTTTGTTGGGACTACCCTTGGCGGGTCGTGCCATAGGACCGTTGGAGGCACCAGCTGCTTGGGAGCAGGAAATTGCACAACGTTTCCGAGATGTTTGCCCTGATGCTCCGGCCTTAGTCTCGGAGCCTTACGGACCTAAGTTTGACTGGTTGCTCCATTTCTAGGTTAGTTTCACCAGCCTCATATTTTTATTTCTCATGCATCTGGTTCTACATATACCTTCTCTATTTACTAACTGTCTCTATTTACTTACTGACTATAGATCTACAAGTTCCCGGGGTATCCACAAGTCCCCTTGACTGCGACACAGATCACTCGGAGCCTGGAGGCATACCTACTGTGGCTTCTTGATAACCCACAAGTATAGGGGATCGCAACAGTTTTCGAGGGTAGAGTATTCAACCCCAATTTATTGATTCGACACATGGGGAGCCAAAGAATATTTGTGAGTATTAGCAGTTGAGTTGTCAATTCAACCTCACCTGGAAACTTAATATCTGCATCAGAGTGATCAGTGGCACGGTAATATGATGGTCTGATAGCAGTAGCAAACAATAGCATCAGTAGTAACAATGACAACAGTGATTTTGTAGCAGTTGTAACGGCAGCAGCAACAGTAGTAACTTAGCAGAGATCAATATAGGAAAAACCCGTAGGCATTGGATCGGTGACATATGGTGGATGACATTTACCATGTAACAGTTATAACCTAGGGCGACATAAAACTAGCTCCAGTTCATCGATGTAATGTAGGCATGTATTCCGTATATAGTCATACATGCTTGCGATAAGAACTTGCATGACATCTTTTGTCCTACCCTCCTGTGGCAGCGGGTCCATACGGAAACTAAGGGATATTAAGGCCTCCTTTTAATAGAGAACCGGAACAAAGCATTAACACATAGTGAATACATGAACTCCTCAAACTACGATAATCACCGGAAAGAATCCCGATTATTGTCACTTTGGGGTATGCGGACCATAACACGTAATAGGTGACTATAACTTGCAAGATCGGATCAAGAACATAGATATAATCATGAAAACATAAAGGGTTCAGATCTGAAATCATGGCACTCGGGCCCTAGTGACAAGCATTAAGCATAGCAAAGTCATAGCAACATCAATCTCAGAACATAGTCGATACTAGGGATCAAACCCTAACAAAACTAACTTGATTACATGATAGATATCATCCAACCCATCACCGTCCAGCAAGCCTATGAAGGAATTTACTCACGCCCGGTGGTGAGCATCATGAGATTGGCGATGAAGGAGGGTTGATGATGACGACGGCTACGAATCCCCCTCTCCGGAGCCCCGAACGGACTCCAGATCAGGCCTCCCGATGAAGAACAGGAGGTGGCGGCGGCTCTGTCTCGTGAAACGCGATGAAACTTTCTCTCTTATTTTTTTCTCCGGAAATAGGAATTTATAGTCCAGGAATTAGGGTCAGCGGAGCCACGAGGGCCCCACAAGCCACCAGGGCGCGCCTGGCACCTGGGGCGCGCCCTGGTGTCTTGTGGACCCAGGGTGGCCCCTCTCCGGTGGTTCTTCGCTGCAGTATTTTTATATATTATATAAAAATTCTCCCGAAAGTTTCGTCCAATTCTAAGAATTTTTATTTCTGCACAAAAACCACATCATTGCAATTCTGTTGAAAACAGCGTCAGTCCGGGTTAGTTCCATTCAAATCATGCAAATTAGGGGCCAAAACAATGGCAAAAGTATTTGGAAAAGTAGATACGTTGGAGTATCACTTCTCGGGAAGGTGATGTTCACAGAGAATGGAGGGAAAGGGTTGGCGGGAAAGAATGACGACAAAGGGTTGGCGGGAAGGATAATGCCGGAACATATGGAGGGAAAGGTTGCAGGAAACTGCGGCTAACTAGGGAGAGGGTGGCGGGATAAAATTACGGTCGAAAATATGGTTCCATGCAGCTGTCGGTTAAAAATTTTGGTCTCATGCAGCTGTCGAGTTTGCCTAAGCCGATTTGAACTAATCGGTTTCGGCGAAGCTGATTACTACTAATTGGTTTCGGCTAAACCGATCAGTACTAACCAGCTTCGGCTGACTAATGCTAATGCCGCTAGTCGACCGGCCTATCGGCTTAGGCTAGGTCGACTGGGTCCTAATTAGCCTAGGCGTGGCCGACTGGATCCAATGGGCTTAGCGACGCTTGATGTTGTATTGTTTTTCATAAATTTTTGAAATGTCGTATTATTTCTCAAAAAAATTTAAAAAATATTTTAAAAATTAGCCTCGAACTTGACGGGTTATGACGATGATGCAAATTTCAAAACGAGGACAATTATGCGAGCTCAAGGCATCCAGCTTGGCATCCAGTCACCCAATGGGGCAATCTTCCCTAAAGTAAATCACCTTTTACCAAAACCGGGTGTGCTAGAACAAGGACAAAAGGTGAATATTTTCATGGAATCAAATAGTGTATCTGCTGATTGCAGTGCACAAGATTCAAGAGCAACCGTAACATCCATAGCGTATCGCATAACAGCATTTCATTTGGAAGAAGCAGCAGAACTAAGCAGCCAAGCACAATACCACGTCATTGCTGCTACCAAACATATATGCACTAATACAAGTCAAAGATAGGCACACAGACTGTTTCATCTAACCCAAAGCTTAGCCAGAGTGATATCAGATTCTTTCTGTTGTTTTCTCATCAAGTTCAATTGTCATTCAGACATAAGCATAATACTGATGCAAGCAACAAACACACTCCTATCCTCAGTGCTTAAAAGTATATTTGTAGCATGCTAATAGCAACATATAACTTATAACAATCATGGACAATATCTGATCAAGCAAATAAATGCACCATAAATCAACAGTGAAGTTATACAATCAGACCATACAGATGAGTCGTCGGGCTCTCTTTATTTCAGCAAAATGAATAGACAGTGCAATTTAAATCATGGACTTTGTATTTAAATCGTGCCTATCCAAGCTTGCATACTCCTAACATGGATCATGAACAACATTAGGAACAGTACGTTGTGGACAAAAATCCGGAAACACAGCAAGCATGCATGTAGATGTAATCGCTGTCATAGGTTATGAAATAACAGAAATGAATTATTTATTGCTCTCTAAATTGTTTGTATCTGCCCAAATTCCCTGCACATAGGATTTTCTGTTATACTCCCTCCGTTCGGAATTAGATGACTTGGAGAGAGAGCTAAGCTAGTACAAATTTGTATACAAATGAAGTCAAGTAATTCCAAACGGAGGGAGTAATAAACTGATAATGGCACACCTAAAGTCCATTCTTCTAGGTAGAAAGGACCTTAATTCACAGTTTAAAGGAAAGCATGGCACCAAGAATTCAAACCTAGCATTTGAAATCACCAAAAGAACTATTTTATTTTAGCATTTGTTTCCCTCTGAGTTGCTTAAGCTGTTACTTACCTTTGTGCAAGATACCTATTTCATCTTCAGACAGTGCAGTGCATGTGGCATAGTGATAAATTGGACTTAACGGTGCCTAAAAAAAATGGTCCATCATTTCAAAACAAAATGCCAGAGCACATGGTAGAACCAGACAGACCAAGATATATATTTGTTTAAGGTAAAATGAAGCCTAGACTTATGCCCCTATCATAAATGTAATTATGTATAAATAAGTGTCACCCAGACCCAGTTGAAGCAACAATCAATAGTAAATTTAGCCCCATATTCCATAAGTGCATGGTAAAATGGATAGGCAGAACAAAAATTAGAAACACCGTAAATAGCTACGGAGGTAATTTGGTGTAAATATGTAAATAAGCAACCAAGCACCATAGAGAATTTGCAAAAATTGAAGCACGATGCCAAAAGGAGCAATCCTTGAGGAACATTCTTAGATAGTAAGCGATGGATAAAACTTTCCCGTCAATATTCAGCCATACATTTAGAAAAACTCCTGCAATGTAAACTGAATCCTGGAAACAGCATTTCTATTTAACTAACAATAGTCTTATGCAAGAGAAATGATAGTGCTAAATAACTTGGGCACTTAATAGTCACTGAAGCCAAGCAAGTAGGATCCTTCCCAAATCCCAGACCAGAGAAAACACATTACCAACAGTCTAAGGCAGTACGTTATAGATGCTTAAACAGAAAACTAATGGGCAGCACATTTGTCTTCGCGGCATTTTGAGACATCAAAAGGATCCTCAATAGAAAAATCAAATCCTCTTAGGTAGCACCACGCTGTACCTTCTTGGTCAAATGGACTCTTGAAGACCATCATCTTGCAGCATCCATTAGCCCATTTTGCAGAAGCCATGAAGATCCTCAGCTTGGCACCCAAATTATCTGACGGCAAATGCCCATGGGTCATCACAATCACCATCTCCTCCAGAACTTGCGCATGCTCGGCAATGTACTTGAGGAAGTCAAGCTCGCTTTTCCTCCCCCGGAACTCACGGAGAACCAACTTCTTGATGTGCCTCTGGATGCATTCAATAGGACCAGCATCCTTCCAGAACTTGAGGTTGATTGGTTTGCTTGTGCCACCAGTTTTAGGTCCCCAGAACTTGAAGTCATCATTCTCGGACTGCAAATTAATAAATCAAATAGAGGACATAGATGGCACGTCATGAGTAGCAGTCTCATTTGGTGCAGGCAGACACAGACATGGGTAGTCACTCAGGTCAAATTATACCTGGACATAGAGCGTCTCGATGTTAGGAAAGCATCTGAGGAAACTAGGCAGCATCCTGGCTTCAAAGTGGGTTCCAAGTTTCACTTGAACTCCCAGCATCTGAACGCTTGGGACAGTGGTGTTTGGACTTGCCTTGGTGTTAACCTGTAAAGCATTTTGTGGTAATACTGCTATATATACTACTCTACAAATTAAAGGATGGAACTTAGAAATTATTAAAACATGGTGATTCGGAATGAAAGAAGATTCATAGTTATTAATAAGAAATTAAAGCACGGACCATGATGGCTGTGTTGCCAATCTCAAGTTGGTGCATTCCAGGCACCAAGAATCCCAGGAAGCGCAGCTTGGGTGCATGGCCGATCTTGACTTTGGAGGACATGTTGGTGAGATCACGGTCGCCCCAACCCCAAGCTTCCCACAGAAAGAGCCTCTCCAGGCGTGTAGCGCGCACCACATTGATTTCTGGCACGATAGCAATGCACACCTGAACGCTTCGTAGACTGCGGCTGTGGATGCGGAGGCACACTGGCCACCGGCCTCTGGCGATCATGAGCTTCTCCAGGACGGGGCATCTGTCCAGCACGAAGGCGAGGTCCTGGTCCTTGATGAGGAGGTTGCAGAGGCCAAGCTCCCGGAGGTAGGGGAAGGCAGCAGTAGGCGGGAGGTGGGATGTGCTTGTGTCCGGGAAGCACCAGGTGCCGATGTAGAGCTTGGTGAGGGCGGTGCAGTTGAAGAGCTGGGCGGCGGGTATGGGCAGCTCGTCGTCGAACTTGGATGCGAGGTTCACAAAGACGAGTTCTTTGACGCCCTTGGCGGCGAGGAGTTTGAGCCAGAGCTCCAACTTGTCCGGGTGATACAACATGTTGTTGCCGGCGAGGTAGACGAAGGCGAAGGGGCCCGGGTGCGCGGCGAGGACGTGGGACACGTTGTCTGCGAGGGTGCCCATGGCGTCCAGGATGCGAAACAGGCCGGCGTACCAGGACTCGAGGCCCATCTCGCGGAACTGGGTGGACCCGCGGCCGCGCCCCACGACGCTGCGGTCGGAGAGGAGGTGCGCGTCGACGAGGACGAGCGGCACCGAGTGCCAGACGCGGCGCCAGCGCTTGGCCAGCGCGGTGGTGCGCGCGGCGTCCTTGGCGGGGAGGCGGGAGACGATGTTGCGGAGGATCCCTACGGGGAGGCGGCTGATGCGGTCGACGCCGTCCCGCGCGGCCGCGGCGGCGCTGGCGAGGGGCGCGGCCGTGGAGACGGTCGGCCTGGGGATGGCCTTGAAGACGTCCACCGTCAGCATTCGCATGTTCTCGTCCATCTTCTTGAACTCGGGGCCAGAGAAAATCATCCCGGCTACGTCCTCCATGGTGAGGCCAAAGGACGGACGCCGGAGGCGGAGGCGGAGGCGGAATTGAGGGCGCGGCGGTGGAGCTGGTGGGATGGAATGGGGAAAGTGGAGTGGAGGCGAGGCGAGGCGGCTGCTTTGGTCTTTGTGAATGATTGAGCTAGGGTTTTGGTTCCTTCCTTCCTTGTCGGCTGGGCCAAATGTCCCAAGCTGCTATATTGTTGTTCCAGGGCCCATCACACGCTCCTACTTGGTGCATTTATTAATTTGAAGTTGAAATTGAAGGCAAGCTCAATGCCTCTTTAGTTTGTCAAATGAGTTAATTACACATATAGTACACAAACTTGCACGGTATGTAATGAATCATACAACAACTTGAAAAATGACACAAATTGATCCACTAACTTGAGTTCCGGAAACATTTTCATACATTTCCGTTACTCACCATCAAACTCTGCCAGTCTGCCTATATGCAGGCCACCATCACAGTAGGTCCCACCTACCAGCTGGAACAGAAAGAAAATGAAAATAAAATTGTGAGAAGAGTAGTGTTAAGTTGTGGTTAATGGCCTCGTTGGGCGTTAAAAACAATTAAAAAGTATATTTAGAATCTTTTAAAAAATAAAATAAATTTATGTCAAATATACTCTCAGCTCGGCGTGTAAAAATAAGATAAATATGTATATTTGCAGTTGGGTCGAGATTTTTTTTGTGTGTGAGGCTTACAAATCATTATTTTTTAAAACCATTTTTTACAGATTTGTATTGAGCACATACAAGTGTTCACAAAATTTATTTTGAAACTTTTAAATATGCTTTTAGAAAATTTCAAAAAAAGGCTCCAGGAAGCCCGCCAACCACAACTTCGCACTCCCGTTTGTGCGACTATAATGCTTGTGCTCATCAAGTGGATAAAATGGTTATTCAGTGGGATGACACGTTTCCGTCGACTGCGAGGCGCCTGTGGTGACTTTGTAAATCCTAAGATGTTATGTCGGCTCAGTCTTTCGAAGGTGCTCATAGGGGTAGGATGTGCGTCGGTGTGTTCATAGAGATGGTTGTATGCTCATGTATCTGAGTACCATGTTAAAAAAAGGGATCGACCTAAATAAAAACATACGAACAAGCGTATGCTCATGCTTCCAGGGTCGTTTCCTACTCTGAATGCATGTATGTACCTATAGCTTTGAGAAAGCAGCGTACACTACCCGTAAAAAAAGGAGGGAGAGAGGCGCTCGAGAGAGGAGGGAGGCTGATTGAGGATAAGTTGGAGAGGGGGTGGAGAGGATAAGGCCGGGTGGATGCGATGGGCAGGCCCACGAGGGCACGTGTCGAGCGGAGGAGCAGGTTTATGAGAGTGAAAGATCATCTGGTTGATTCTGATCGTCTTCCAAAAATAATACAGTAATGAAAAAGAAAGCAGCGTACGCAGCCTAAAAGGATATAGATAACTTTGTATCCTTGTTTAACAGAAACAAACGGACGGAATTTGTGGTTAGCACCTTTCTAGTTTGAGGGGACGTCTTTGGTTTGAAACCTGGTCAGAACCTTTTTTAGTTAAAACTAATTTTTCCCGTGGCTGACACATGGACCCATGTTATGATAAAGGAGAGAGTGTGGGCCTGGTGACATACTGGCGTGGAATGTAGACGAATATAACGGAGCACTAACGGCAAGTGACGGAATTGTACTGAAATGTTGCTGAAACTCAAGTTATATGATCAATTTGTGTCATTTTGCAAGTTGTTGTATGAATTTGTACGCACCGTGCAAGTTTGTGTACCATAGGTGTAATTAACTCTTGTCAAATGTACTCCATCTGTTACCGAGTTTAATGAAAATGAAGCTGTGGGTTCGAGATCATTTTTTTTATATCATGGATGTTTTAGCTTAAACCTGAGATTGGGACTTTCCAATGCTTTTATCATGGATGGATGCAAATGACATGCACATGTAGGTGATGTTTCTCGGAACATTTTGATATCTTATTTGTATTTTTCTGAGTTAATATGAATTTTTATGAATATTTCAAAGTGACAATCAAACGGTCAAAGGGCAAAAGCATAAGATGAGCAAAGCGGTTTGGGCATGAACGCGTGTTTTTGAAAACTAGGGGTAAACCAGCCGAGTGTGACCAAACTAGGAGCATAAAACCAATTATCCCTTACCTTTTTAAATATGAGGGACAACTGTACAAGAGGCGTGGGAATCAGTCCCCACAAGTGCAGCAACGGAAGTACTAGCAGAGCAGTTAAAATCTTTATCGGGATTGTTGGCCGCTTGGGATGAATATTAATAAAAGAGTAGAGAAAGAGTTGGAAATTTTACGTGCTGTTCCTGGGAGAGTTGCCCCCTCGGTAAGAGAAATTAAAATCAAAGATGAGCTGCTGGAGCTATACAAGCGTGAGGAGCTCATGTGGAAGCAGAGAGCTCGGTAGAATGGCTGCGGGCTGGTGAACTATGGACTTCACTATACCGGATACCCGTCGGTACTTGAAGAGTATAATGATGCGAATTGGATCTCTGATGCTGATGAGATGAAGGCCACAACTGGGTATATGTTTACTCTTGGAGATGGCGCTGTTTCCTAGAAGTCTTGCAAGCAAACGATCTTAACGAGATCGACAATGGAAGCAGAGTTAACAGCATTAGACACATCTGGTGTTGAAGCAGGATGGCTTCGAGATCTTTTGATGGACTTGCCATTGGTTGATAAACCGGTTCCGGCTATCCTTATGAACTGTGACAATCAGACTGTCATCACCAAGGTGAAGAGTTCAAAGGACAACATGAAGTCCAACAAACACATAAGAATGAGGTTAAAATGAAGGAAATATGCCCTATAGGCAATAATAAAGTTATTATTTATTTCCTTATTTCATGATAAATGTTTATTATTCATGCTAGAATTGTATTAACCGGAAACATGATACATGTGTGAATACATAGACAAACTGAGTGTCACTAGTATGCCTCTACTTGACTAGCTCATTAATCAAAGATGGTTATGTTTCCTAGCCATGGACAAAGAGTTGTCATTTGATTAACGGGATCACATCATTAGGAGAATGATGTGATTGACTTGACCCATTTCATTAGCTTAGCACTTGATCGTATAGTATGTTGCTATTGCTTTCTTCATGACTTATACATGTTCCTATGACTATGAGATTATGCAACTCTCGTTTACCGGAGGAACACTTTGTGTGCTACCAAACGTCACAATGTAATTGGGTGATTATAAAGGTGCTCTACAGGTGTCTCCGAAGGTACATGTTGGGTTGGCGTATTTCGAGATTAGGATTTGTCACTCCGATTGTCGGAGAGGTATCTCTGGGCCCTCTCGGTAATGCACATCACTTAAGCCTTGCAAGCATTGCAACTAATGAGTTAGTTGCAGGATGATGTATTACAGAACGAGTAAAGAGACTTGCCAGTAACGAGATTGAACTAGGTATTGAGATACCGACGATCGAATCTCGGGCAAGTAACATACCGATGACAAAGGGAACAACGTATGTTGTTATGCGGTCTGACCGATAAAGATCTTCGTAGAATATGTGGGAGCCAATATGAGCATCCGGGTTCCGCTATTGGTTATTGACCGGAGACGTGTCTCGGTCATGTCTACATTGTTGTCGAACACGCAGGGTCCGCACGCTTAACATTACGATGTACCGAAGGTTGTTCGGAGTCCCGGATGTGATCACGAACATGACGAGGAGTCTCAAAATGGTCGAGACATAAAGATTGATATATTGGACGACTATATTCAGACACCGGAACTGTTCCGGAGAAGTTTCGGATAAAACCGGAGTTCCGGGGGTTACCGGAACCCCCCCCCCCCGGGAAGCTATTGGGCCTTATGGGCCTTAGTGGAAAGGAGAGAGGGAGGCCAGGAGGTGGCGCGCGGCCCCCCTTGCCCCAATCCGAATTGGACAAGGGAAGGGGGCGGCGGCCCCCCTTCTCCTTCCTTCTCTCCACCTCCTCCTTCCCCCTGAGTAGGATTGCCCCCCTTGGGCGCGCCTCCTCCCCTTGGCCGACCCTCTCCTCCTCCCCCCCTTTATATACGGAGGAGGGGGGCACCCCATAGACACAACAATTGATCCTTGGATATCTTAGCCGTGTGCGGTGCCCCCCTCCACCATAGTCCTCCTCGATAATATTGTAGCGGTGCTTAGGCGAAGCCCTGCGACGGTAGAACATCAAGATCGTCACCACGCCATCGTGCTGACGGAACTCTCCCTCGACACTCGGCTGGATCGGAGTTCGAGGGACGTCATCGAGCTGAACGTGTGCTAGAACTCGGAGGTGTCGTAGTTTCGGTGCTTGATCGGTCGGGCCGTGAAGACGTACGACTACATCAACCGCGTTGTTCTAACGCTTCCGCTTTCGGTCTACGAGGGTATGTGTACAACACTCTCCCCTCTCGTTGCTTCGCATCACCATGATCTTGCGTGTGCGTAGGAAAATTTTAAATTACTACGTTCCCCAACAGTGGCATCCGAGCCTGGTTTTATGCGTAGATGTCATATGCACGAGTAGAACACAAGTGAGTTGTGGGCGATATAAGTCATACTGCTTACCAAAGATGTCATACTTTGGTTCAGCGGTATTGTGAGATGAAGCGGCCGGACCGACATTACGCGTATGCTTACGAGACTGGTTTCACCGTTCTGAGCACTCATTGCTTAAAGGTGATCGGCGGGTGTCTGTCTCTCTCACTTTAGTTGAACCGAGTGTGGCTACGCCCGGTCCTTGCGAAGGTTAAAACAGCACCAAGTTGACAAACTATCGTTGTGGTTTTGATGCGTAGGTAAGAACGGTTCTAGCTAAGCCCGTAGTAGCCACGTAAAATTTGCAACAACAAAGTAGAGGACGTCTAACTTGTTTTTGCAGGGCATGTTGTGATGTGATATGGTCAAGACGTGGTGAGATATAAGTTGTTGTATGAGATGATCATGTTTTGTTGAAGTTATCGGCAACTGGCAGAAGCCCTATGGTTGTCTCTTTGTTGCATAAGATGCAAGTGCCAAATAATTCCTTTACTTTATCGCTATGCGATAGCAATAGTTGCAAGAGCAATAGTTGGCGAGACGACCATGTGACGACACATTGATATAGATCAAGATGTTGAAGATCATGGTGTCGTGCCGGTGACGATAGAGATCATGACAGTACTTTGGAGATGAAGATCAAAGGCGCAAGATGATCATGGCCATATCATGTCACATATTTTGATTGCATATGATGTTTATCTGTTATACATCTTATTCTGTTTTGTTTGACGGTAGCATTTTAAGATGATCTCTCACTAATTATCAAGAAGTGTTCTCCCCAGTATGCACCGTTGTGAAAGTTCTTCGTCTTTGAGACACCACATGATGATCGGGTGTGATAGGCTCTACGTTCAAATACAACGGGTGCAAAACAGTTGCACACGTGGAATACTCAGGTTAAACTTGACGGGCCTAGCATATATAGATATGGCCTCAGAACACGGAGACCGAAAGGTCGAACGTGAATCATATAGTAGATATGATCAACATAGTGATGTTCACCATTGAAAACTACTCCATCTCACGTGATGATCGGACATGGTTTAGTTGATTTGGATCACGTGATCACTTAGATGACTAGAGATGTCTGTCTAAGTGGGAGTTCTTAAGTAATATGATTAATTGAACTTTAATTTATCATGAACTTAGTCCTGGTAGTATTTTGCAAATTATGTTGTAGATCAATAGCTCGCGTTGTTGCTTCCCTATGTTTTTGCTTCCCTATGTTTTTGTATGTGTTCCTAGAGAAAACTAAGTTGAAAAATGTTAGTAGCAATGATGCGGACTTGGTCGGTGGTCTGAGGTTTTTCCTCATTGCTGCATAGAAGAATTATGTCCTTGATGCACCGCTAGGTGACAGACCTATTGCAGGGAAGCGTATGCGCGTTATGAACATTTGGCTAGCTCAATATGATGACTACTTGATAGTTTTGTGCACCATGCTTTATGGCTTAGAACCGGGACTACAAACGTTTTTGAAACGTCACGGAACATATGAGATGTTCCATGAGATGAAATTGATATTTCATACTCATGCCCGTGTCAAGAGGTATGAGACCTCTGACAAATACTTCGCCTAAAACATGGAGGAGAATTGCTCAACTAGTGAGCATGTGCTCAGATTGTCTGGGTACTACAATCGCTTGAATCAAGTGGGAGTTAATCTTCCAGATAAGATAGTGATTGACAGAGTTCTCTAGTCACCATCACCAAGTTAGTAGAACTTCATGATGAACTATAGTATGCGAGGGATGACGAAAATGATTCCCGAGCTCTTCGTGATGCTGAAATCGACGATGGTAGAAATTAAGAAAGAACATCAAGTGTTGATGATTGACAAGATCACTAGTTTTCAAGAAAAGGGCAAAGGGAAAAAAAGGGAAACTTCAAGTAGAATGGCAAGCAAGTTGTCACTCCCATGAAGAAGCCCAAAGCTGGACCAAAGCCTGAAACTAAGTGCTTCTCTTGTAAAGGAAATGGTCCTTTGGAAGCGGAAATGCCCTGAATATTTTGTGGATAAGAAGGATGGCAAAGTGAACAAGGTTATATTTGATATACAGGTTTTTGATGTGTGCCTTACTAGTGTTTATATTAGCCCCTGAGTATTTGATACTTGTTCGGTTGCTAAGATTAGTAACTCGAAACAGGAGTTACTGAATAAACAGAGACTAGTTGAGGGTGAAGTAACGATGTGTGTTGGAAGTGGTTCCAAGATTGATATGATCATCATCGTACACTCCCTATATTTTCGAGATTAGTGTTGAACCTAAATAATTGTTATTTGGTGTTTGCGTTGAGCATAAATATGATTAGATCATGTTTATTGCGATACAATTATTCATCTAAGACAGAGAATAAATTTTTATTCTGTTTACATGAATAAAACCTTCTATGGTCATACACCCAATGTTAATGGTTTATTAAATCTTGATCATGGTGATACACATATTCATAATATTGATGCCAAAAGATGCAAAGTTGATAATGATAGTGCAACTTATTTGTGGCACTGCCGTTTGGGTCATATCGGTGTAAAGCGCATGAAGAAACTCCATAAAGATGGACTTTTAGAATCACTTGATTATGAATCATTTGATGCTTGCGACCCGTGCCTTTTGAGCAAGATGACTAAAACTCCGTTCTTCGGAACAATGGAACGAAACTCTTGACTTGTTGGAAATAATACATACTGATGTATGCAAACCAATGAGTATTAAGGCTCGTGGCGGGTATCATTATTTTCTGACCTTCACAAATGATTTGAGCAGATATGGATATATCTGCTTAATGAAACACAAGTCTGAAACATTTGAAAAGTTCAAAGAAATTCAGAGTGAAGTGGAGAATCATCGTAACAAGAAAAATAAAGTTTCTACGATCTGATTGTGGAGGAGAACATTCGAGTTATGAGTTTGGCCTTCATATAAAACAATGTGGAATAGTTTCACAGCTCCGCCACCTGGAACACCACAACATTATGGTGTGTCTGAACGTCGTAACCGCACTTTATTGGATATGGTGCGATCTATGATGTCTCTTATCGGTTTACCACTATCGTTTTGGGGTTATGCATTACAGACAGCTGCATTCACGTTAAATAGGGCACCATCTAAATCTGTTGAGACAACACCGTATGAACTATGGTTTAGCAACAGACCTAAGCTGTCGTTTCTTAAAGTTTGGGGTTGCGATGCTTATGTGAAAAAAATTCAGCATGATGAGCTCAAACCCAAATCGGAGAAGTGAGTCTTCATAGAATACCCAAAAGAGACTATTGGGTACACCTTCTATCACAGATCCGAAGGCAAGATCTTTGTTGCTTAATATGGATCATTTCTAGAGAAGGAGTTTCTATCGAAATAAGTGAGTGGGAAGAAAGTAGAACTTGATGAGGTAATTGTACCTACTCCCTTATTGGAAAGTAGTTCATCACAGAAATCTGTTCCTGTGATTCCTACACCAATTAGTGAGGAAGCTAATGATGATGATCATGTAACTTCAAATCAAGTTACTACCGAACCTCATAGGTCAACCAGAGTAAGATCCGCACCAGAGTGGTACGGTAATCCTATTCTGGAGGTCATGTTACTTGACCATGGCAAACCTACGAACTATGAGGAAGTGATGATGAGCCCAAATTCATGAAATGGCTTAAGGCCATGAAATCTGAGATGGGATCCATGTATGAGAACAAAGTGTGGACTTTGATTGACTTGCCCGATGATCGGCAAGCCATAGAAAATAAATGGATCCTCAAGAGGAAGACGGACGTTGATAGTAGTGTTACTATCTACAAAGCTAGACTTGTCGAAAAAGGATTTTGACAAAGTTCAAAGTGTTGAATACAATGAGATTTTCTCACTCGTATCGATGCTTAAAAGTCTGTTCGAATCATGTTAGCAATTGCCACATTTATGAAATTTGGCAAATGGATGTCAAAACTGCATTCCTTAATGGATTTATTGAAGAAGAGTTGTATATGATGCAACCAGAAGGTTTTTTCAATCCTAAAGGTGCTAACAAAATGTGCAAGCTCCAGCAATCCATCTATGGACTGGTGCAAGCATCTCGGAGTTGGAATATATGCTTGATGAGTTGATCAAAGCATATGGTTTTATACAGACTTTTGGAGAAGCCTGTATTTACAAGAAAGTGAGTGGGAGCTCTGTAGCATTTCTAATATTATATGTGGATGACATATTGTTGATTGGAAATGATATAGAAATTCTGGATAGCATGAAAGGATACTTGAATAAGAGTTTTTCAAAGCAAGACCTCGGCGAAGCTACTTACACATTGAGCATCAAGATCTATATAGATAGATCAAGACGCTTGATAAGATTTTTCAACGAGTACATACCTTGATAATTTTTTTGAAATAGTTCAAAATGGAAAAGTCAAAGAAGGAGTTCTTGCCTGTGTTGCAAGGTGTGAAGTTGAGTAAGACTCAAGACCCGACCATGGCAGAAAATAGAAAGAGAATGAAAAGTCATTCCCTATGCCTCAGTCATAGGTTCTATAAAGTATGCTATGCTGTGAACCAGACCTATTGTATACCTTGCTCTGAGTTTGGCAAAGGAATACAATGTTGATCTAATAGTATATCACAGGACAGCGGTCAAGAATGTCCTTAGTGAGGACTAAGGAGATGTTTCTCGATTATGGAGGTGATAAAAGAGTTCGTTGTAAAAGTTACATCGGTGCAAACTTTTACACTGATCCAGATGACTCTAAGTCTCAATCTGGATACGTATTGAAAGTGGGAGCAATTAGTTAGAGTAGCTCCATGAAGAGCATTGAAGACATAGAATATTTGCAAAATACATACGACTCTGTATGTGACAGACCCATTGACTAAATTTCTCTCACGAACAAAACATGATCATACCATTGTACTCTTTGGGTGTTAATCACATATCGATGTGAGCTAGGTTATTGACTCTAGTAAACCCTTCGGGTGTTGGTCACATGACGATGTGAACTATGGGTGTTAACCACATACATATGTGGATATTGGTGTTAAATCACATGGTGATATGAACTAGATTACTGACTCTAGTGCAAGTGGGAGACTGAAGGAAATATGCCCTAGAGGCAATAATAAAGTTATTATTTATTTCCTTATTTCATGGTAAATGTTTATTATTCATGCTAGAATTGTATTAACCGGAAACATGATACATGTGTGAATACATAGACAAACTGAGTGTCACTAGTATGCCTCTACTTGACTGGCTCATTAATCAAAGATGGTTATGTTTCGTAGCCATGGACAAAGAGTTGTCATTTGATTAACGGGATCACATCATTAGGAGAATGATGTGATTTACTTGACCCATTCCGTTAGCTTAGCACTTGATCGTATAGTATGTTGCTATTGCTTTCTTCATGACTTATACATGTTCCTATGACTATGAGATTATGCAACTCCGTTTACGGAGGAACACTTTGTGTGCTACCAAACATCACAACGTAATCGGGTGATTATAAAGGTGCTCTCTGGTGTCTCCGAAGGTACATGTTGGGTTGGCGTATTTGAGATTAGGATTTGTCACTCCGATTGTCGGAGAGGTATCTCTGGGAGCTCTCGGTAATGCACATCACTTAAGCCTTGCAAGCATTGCAACTAATGAGTCGATTCTTGGGATGATGTATTACAGAGCGAGTAAAGAGACTTGCTAAACGAGATTGAACTAGGTATTGAGATACCGACGATCGAATCTCGGGCAAGTAACATACCGATGACAAAGGGAACAACGTATGTTGTTATGCGGTCGACCGATAAAGATCTTCGTAGAATATGTGGGAGCCAATATGAGCATCCGGTTCCGCTATTGGTTATTGACGGAGACGTGTCTCGGTCATGTCTACATTGTTCTCGAACCCGTAGGGTCCGCACGCTTAACGTTACGATGACAGTTTCATTATGAGTTTATATGTTTTGATGTACCGAAGGTTGTTCGGAGTCCCGGATATGATCACGGACATGACGTGGAGTCTCGAAATGGTCGAGACATAAATATTGATATATTGGATGACTATATTCGGACACCAGAAGTGTTCCGGAGAAGTTTCGGATAAAACCGGAGTTCTGGGGGTTACCGGAACCCCCCGGGAAGCTATTGGGCCTTATGGGCCTTAGTGGAAAGGAGAGAGGGAGGCCAGGAGGTGGCACGCGGCCCCCCTTGCCCCAATCCGAATTGGACAAGGGAAGGGGGCGGCGGCCCCCCTTCTCCTTCTCTCCACCTCCTCCTTCCCCTTCTCCTAGTTGGAATAGGAAAGGGGGGGGGGCAAAACCTACTTGGAGTAGGATTGCCCCCCTTGGGCGCGCCTCCTCCCCTTGGCCGACCCTCTCCTCCTCCCCCCTTTATATACGGAGGAGGGGGCACCCCATAGACACAACAATTTATCCTTGGATCTCTTAGCCGTGTGCGGTGCCCCCCTCCACCATAGTCCTCCTCAATAATATTGTAGCGGTGCTTAGGCGAAGCCCTGCGACGGTAGAACATCAAGATCGTCCTGCCACGTCGTCTTGTGGAACTCTCCCTCGACACTCGGCTGGATCGGAGTTCGAGGGACGTCATCGAGCTGAACGTGTGGTAGAACTCGGAGGTGCCGTAGTTTCGGTGCTTGATCGGTTGGGCCGTGAAGACGTATGACTACATCAACCGCGTTGTTCTAACGTTTCCGCTTTCGGTCTACGAGGGTATGTGGACAACACTCTCCCCTCTCATTGCTATGCATCACCATGATCTTGCGTGTGCGTAGGAAAATTTTAAATTACTACGTTCCCCAACATAAAAGCTGTCAGGAAATTAAGAAACTCCGTAGTGATGGCGTTGGACTATGTCCATGCGGCTAAGAATCTGGCAGATCCCTTTACGAAAGGTCTATCATGTGTTGTGATAGATAATGCATCGAGGGAGATGGGTATGAGACCCACATGAGTTGCCATGGTGGTAACCCAACCTATGTGATCGGAGATCCCGTGAAGTAGGACACAGGAAAACAAGCCCGGTGGTGAACCGAGGAGAGTAACTATACTAACCCACTCCGTTGGAGATGCAATACTCTCAATCTTGTATGGTAGGGTGACTCTTGTCTTAATGTGTGCAAAGCTTAAGTGAGCAAGATGCTATCCTACAGAGCGATCTTTGGAGGAACACACCTATGTGAGCCTGACTGCTGGTCACAGTCTATGAGATTGGGGTGATCTCTAGTAAGCTCATGAATAGGCCAGGAGTGTGACCTATATGCTCCACTCGAGGGGTCAGCCTTCGGCAGCCTAGTACTAGTAAGACATGTGGTGAAACTTCTTTATGCCAAACTGACAATTCAAGGCATAGTCCATTGTTCAGTTGTGAAGGAGTGTAGCTACTTGCTCTAGGTGAAGTTCAACCTTAACAGGTCTTCACTGAAACACTGGTATATCGAAACAGTAATTGGAACAGAGGACACAATGGGCCCTCGAGATCTGGTGGGGGATTGCTGAAATTTGAGATGGGCTCTAGGCCCATATAGCAATTTCTGAAAAATCTCTAAGGGCCCGTGTGGGTTATATGGCATTAGGTGTAGTGGGAAGTTTAGTCCCACCCCGGAAGTGGAAGAGGAGTTGGACCTCCTTGTAAGGGTTTCTCTTCTACATGCTATTGGAGCTTGAGAAGAGAAGAGGCCCTCGCGCACTCCTCCTCCGCCGCCCGCCTCGCCACGCCACGCCTCGTCACGACGCGCCGCGCCGCGGGTTGCGGGATTGAGCCGAGCCGAGCTCACACCTACGCGCTTATTTTTGCCAGTCACTAACAGAGAGTTCTCTGACAGCTGGGCCACGATCTGAGACGTCGGATCGTGGGCTGTCACAGACTCAGACGTGGGTCGAGCCCACGTCTCTCCACGCGGTTGCGTCTATATAAGTGTGTGGTGTCTCCTAACCCTAGCCGCCACGAACAGATCACATCTGCTCCACGCACATGCCCACTGTCATTCCCTTGCTGCTGCTGCCGTCGGTGACTCCACCCCGTCCGCCGCGTACACGGTCGAGGGGAGAGCAGGTCTCCGAAACCACGCCCTTCTGGTTCCTGTACGGGGTGAGGGGCGAATAGGTTTTTGGGCAGCGATTACGCGACTGCTCGCTTCCGATCGTCTACTTCCTCTAGGTCCACGTCGCCTTCATCATCACCATGTCTACCGATGCTGAACATGCCGCCGCCGAGAAAGCTGAAGCCGGCAAGAAGGCCGCCGAGGACGCCGCTGCCGCCACCAACGCTGCGGCCTCTGCATGGCCTACTGGAGGGTATAACTCGTTTATCCCACTCCTACTGTTTTCTGTTTTAGCCGTGCTAGCGTTATACGTAGATCTTTTTGCAATTAGCGTAGTATGTGCTTGCTTGCCTGAATATCAGTATGCGTTTATTTGTGTCAATGCCATGCTAGTGATTTACTCGTGGATTAATTTAGTCGAGAAATTGCCTATTTACTCAATAGGTACTACCACGGAGGATATAGAAGAAATAAAGGACATGACTAACTCTTTCTATGGAGTGTTGTACACGCGAGAAGGGGTAGAGGACATGAATGAAGTTCTGGATACGGTACCGTGCAAGGTAACCAATGATATCAACGAGCTATTATGTGCTCCTTATAAAGCAGAGGAAGTAAAGACTGCACAGTTTCAAATGGCCCTAACTAAAGCCCCCGGACCGGATGGTTTTCCAGCACAATTTTTTCAAAAACATTGGGATATTTGTGGAGAAACAGTGACTAAGATGGTGCTGAGAATTGTAGAGGGCACAGAGAGTGCAAAGGAAATTAACAGCACCATCCTTGTTCTTATCCCGAAGGTAAAAAACCCAATGCTCATGTCTCAATTTTGATCAATAAGCTTATGTAATGTCCTCTACAAGCTTGCATCTAAGGTAATTGCCAATCAGTTGAAATTAGTCCTTCCTGATATTATCTCTGAGGAGCAGTCGGCCTTTGTCCCAGGGCATTTAATTACGGATAATATCATTGCTGCCTATGAATGTTTGCATTTCATGAAGAGGAACAAATCACAGAAGCATAGGCATTGTGCTTGAAAATTGGATATGATGAAGGCATATGACAGGGTTGAATGGAACTATCTGCAAGCTATAATGTTAAAGCTGGGTTTTCAGGAGAGATGGCTCAACATCATCATGGGCATGGTGACATCAGTCTCTTTCTCAGTTTTACTTAATGGGCGGAAGTTGGAAAAGTTTACACCGTTACATGGTATTCGACAGGGAGATCCTATCTCGCCATACCTCTTTTTGCTCGCAGCAGAGGGCCTTTCGTGCCTCTTAAAATCCAGAGTTCAACCATCCAGCCTTGGTGGAATACAGGTTGCTACGTCGGCTCCGCCGGTGAACCACTTGTTATTTGTTGGTGACAGCCTGCTGTTTTTTAAAGCAAACACAGAGGGAGCTGAGGAAGTTTCTCTTCTCTTGGAAACATATGCAAAAGCTTCTGGGCAGAGAGTTAATAAGGACAAGTCCTCCATCTTTTTTAGTAAAGGGTGTCCGGAAGTGGTGAGAACTGCAGTGAAAAATGTGTTAAATATCCCAAATGAACAATTGAATGAGAAGTACCTGGGAATGCCTTCTGATGTGGGTTCTTCAAAGAATGGGGCGTTTAAATACTTGAAGGATCGTCTATGGGCAAAGATACAAGGTTGGATGGAGAAAATCCTCTCATCTGCAGGGAAGGAGGTATTGATAAAATCCATAGCCCAAGCCATTCGAGTGTATTCTATGTATGTAGGGGATCGTTGCATGAAAACAAAAACAAAAATCCTACGAATCACCCAAGATCTATCCATGGAGATGTATGTTACAGAGGGGAGAGCATATACATACCTTTATAGATCGCTAAGCGGAAGCGTTGGAGAATGCGGTTGATGTAGTCGTACACGTCAGCGATCCAAATCGCGACCCGATCCGACGAAGCACCGAACGTACGGCACCTCCGCGTTCAGCACACGTGCGGCTCGAGGACGTCTCTTCCTTCTTGATCCAGCAAGGGGGGAGGAGAAGTAGATGGGATCTCCGGCAGCACGACGGCATGGTATTGATGGAGCACTTGGTAATCCGGCAGGGCTTCGCCAAGCGCTACCGGGAGGAGGGGGGAGTATGAGAGGGGGAGGGCTGCGCCAAGGCATGGGGACTGCCCTCCCCTCCCCCCACTATATATAGGGGCAAGGGGGAGGGGGCACTCGCCCTAGCCCCTCCTCCAAGGAGGGGGCGGCGGCCCCTATGGGGGTGGAGTGCCCCCCAAGCATGGGGGGCTCCCCCTCTAGGGTTTCCCTTCTTACCCTTGGCGCATGGGCCCTAGGGGGATTGAGGCGCCCAGCCCACTAGGGGCTGGTGCGCCTCCCTTCTCAGCCCATGTGGCCCTCCAGGGCAGGTGGACCTCCCCGGTGGACCCCCGAAACCCTTTCAGTGGTCTCAGTACAATACCGATAAACGCTGAAACTTTTCCAGTGACTTAAACATGACTTCCCATATATAATTCTTTACCTCCGGACCATTCCAGAATTCCTCGTGACGCCCGGTATCTCATCCGGGACTCCGAACAAACTTCAGTCACCAACATGCATATCCCAATACTACTCTAGCGTCACCGAACGTTAAGTGTGCAGACCCTGCAGGTTCGGGAATCATGTAGACATGACCGAGACACCTCACCGGTCAATAACCAATAGCGGGACCTGGACGCCCATATTGGTTCCAACATATTCCACGACGATCTTATCGGATGAACCACGATGTCAAGGATTCGGTTAATCCCGTATTCAATTCCCTTTGTCCGGCGGTATGTTACTTGCCCGAGATTCGATCGTTGGTATCTCCATACCTAGTTCAATCTTGTTACCGGCAAGTCTCTTTACTCGTTCCGTAATACAAGATCCCGTGACTAACTCCTTAGTCACATTGCTTGCAATCTCATTACGATGTTGTATTACCGAGAGGGCCCAGATATACCTCTCCGTCATACGGAGTGACAAATCCCAGTCTCGATTCGTGCCAACCCAACAAACACTTTCAGAGATACCTGTAGAGCACCTTTATGATCACCCAGTTACGAAGTGATGCTTGGATACACACTAAGTATTCCTCCGGTGTCAGGGAGTTGCACAATCCTATGGTCTAAGGAAGAAATACTTGACATAATGAAAGCTGTAGCAGATGAACTAGACGATCTTGTGCTAAGCTTACGGTTGGGTCTTGTCCATCACATCATTCTCCTAATGATGTGATCTCATTATCAAATGACAACTCATGTCTATGGTTAGGAAACCTTAACCATCTTTGATCAACGAGCTAGTCTAGTAGAGGCTCACTAGGGACACATTGTGGTCTATGTATTCACACATGTATTGAGGTTTCCAGTCAATACAATTCTAGCATGAATAATAGACATTTATCATGAACGAGGAAGTATGATAATAACTATTTATTATTGCCTCTAGGGCATATTTCCAACAGTCTCCCACTTGCACTAGAGTCAATAATCTAGTTTACATCTCCATGTATTTTAACACCCAATAAGTTCTGGGTTTGATCATGTTTTGCTTGTGAGAGAGGTTTTAGTCAACGGGTCTGCAATATTCAGACCCGTGTGTACTTTGCCAATCTCTATGTCATATGTAGATGCGGCTACCACACTCTGTTTGGAGCTACTCCAAAACTATTTCCCCACTATATGTATCCGGTCTGAGACTCATAGTCATCTGGATCAGTGTTAAAGCTTGCATCAACGTAACCCTTTACGATGAACTCTTTATCACCCCCATCACCTAGAAATCTTCCTTAGTCATATTAAGGATATTTTGACTGATGTCAAGTGATCTACTCCTAGGTCACTTTGGTACCTCTATGCTAGACACATGGCAAGGCACACATCATGGCATACTTTATAGAGCCTATGGCTGAGGCATAGGGGATGACACTCATCCTTTCTCTATCTTCTGCCGTGGTCGGGCATTGAGTCACACTCAACTTCACACCTTGCAATACAAGCAAGAACCCCTTCTTTGACTGATCCATTTTGAATTTCTTCAAAATATTTTTAAGGTATGTGCTTTGTGAAAGTCCAATGAGGCGTCTCGATCTATCTCTATAGATCTTGATGCCTAATATGTAAGCAGCTTTTACCTAGGTCTTTATGTCTTACTCCACTCCACACCTTGCAACACAAGCAATAACTCCTTCTTTGCTTGATCCATTTTGAACACTTCCAAAATCTCGTCAAGGCGTGTGAAGGTCTTATCAGGCGTCTTGATCTATCTCTATAGATCTTGATGCCTAATCTGTGGACAACTCAACCCAGGTTTCATTGAAAAACTCCTTTCAATTAATTCTTTATGCTTTCCAGAAATTCTACATCATTTCTAATCAACAATATGTCATCCACATATACTATTAGAAATGTTATAGAGCTCCCACTCACTTTCTTGTAAATACAAGTTTCTCCATAAACTTGTATAAACCCAAAAACTTTGATCACCTTATCAAACCATATGTTCCAACTCCAAGATGCTCGCACCAGTCCATAAATGGATCGCTGGAGCTTGCATACCTGGTTAGCACCCTTAGGATCGACAAAAACTTTCCGATTGCATCATATACAGCTCTTCCTTAAGGAAACCATTAAGGAATGCCTTTTTGACATCCATTTGCCAGATTTCATAAAACACGGCAATTGCTAACATAATTCTAACAGACTTCAGCATCGCTATGGGTGACAAAGTCTCATCGTAGTCAACTCCTTGAACTCGTCAAAAACCCTTTGTGACAAGTCGAGCTTTATAGACGATCACATTACCATCAGCGTCTGTCTTCTTCTTGAAGATCCATTTATTCTCAATGGCTTGTCGATCATCGGGCAAGTCCACCAAAGTCCATATTTTGTTCTCATACATGGATCCTATCTCGGATTTCATGGCTTCAAGCCACTTGTCGGAATCCGGGCTCGTCATCATTTCTTCATAGTTCGTAGGTTTGCTGTTGTCCAACAACATGACTTTCAAGACAGGATTGCCGCACCACTCTGGTGCGGAACGTGTCCTGGTGGACCTACGAAGTTCGGTAGTAACTTGATCCGATGTTTCATGATCATCATCATTAACTTCCTCTCCGGTCGGTGCAGGCACCACAGAACTTCTTTCTGTGATGTGCTACTTTCCAGTTCGAGAGAAGGTACAATTACCTCATCAAGTTCCAGTTTCCTCCCACTCACTTCTTTCAAGAGAAACTCCTTCTCTAGAAAGGATCCATTCTCAGCAACAAAAGATATTGCCCTCGGATCTGTGGTAGAAGGTATACCCAATAGTCTTTTTAGGGTATCCTATGAAGACGCACTTTTCCGCTTTGGTTGAGACTTATGTTTCAAGTGTTTCAGACTTATGTTTCATTGAGTAGATATTCCCATATCTACTCAAGTCATCCGTGAAGGTGAGAACATAACGATATCCAACGCGCGCCTCAACACTCATTGGACCGCATACATCGGTATATATTATTTCCAATAAGTCACTTGCCCGCTCCATCAAGCCGAAAAATGGGGTTTTAGTCATCTTGCCCATGAGGCATGGTTCGCACGTATCACATGATTCAAAATCAAGTGATTCCAAGAGTCCATCGGTATGGAGCTTCTTCACGCGCTTTACACCAATATGACATAAGCAGCAGTGCCACAAGTATGTGGTAATATCATCATTAGCTTTGCATCTTTTGGCATCTCTATTATGAACATGTGTATCACTACGATCGAGATTCAATAAACCATTCATTGGGTGCATGATCATCAAAGATTTTATCCAAATAAATAGAACAACCATTGTTCTCCGATGAATAATTATCTTGCAATGAACACGATCAGATATGATGTTCATGCTCAACGCATGCACCAAATAACAATTATTTAGGTTTGTAATCCCGAAGGTAAAGGGGGCGTGCTGATGGCGATCACATCAACCTTGGAGACACTTCCAACGCACATCATCACCACGTTCTTAGCTAGTCCTTGTTTATTTAGAAGCTCCTGTTTCGAGTTGCAAACAATAGCAACTGAACCGGTATCAAATACCCAGGTGCTACTACGAGTACTAGTAAGTTACACATCAATCAAATATACTCCAGTCAATGTTGCCAGCCTTCTTTATTTACCAAGTACTTGGGGTAATTCCGTTTCTAGTGACCATTCCCCTTACAATGGAAGCACTAAGTCTCGGGTTTGGGTTCAACCTTTGGGTTTCTTCACTGGAGCGGAAACTGGCTTGCCATTCTTGAAGTTTCCCTTCCTCCCCTTGCCCTTCTTGAAACTAGTGGTCTTATTAACCATCAACACTTGATGCTCCTTCTTGATTTTTACATCCACGGCCTAAAGCATTGCGAATAACTCAGGGATCGTCTCCATCCCTTGCATGCTATAGTTCATCACGAAGATCTAGTAGCTTGGTGATAGTGACTAGAGAACTCTATCAATCACCACTTTATTCTGAAGTCTAACTCCCACTTGATTCAAGTGATTGTAGTACTCAGACATTCTGAGTACATGCTTGCTAACGGAGCTGTTCTCCTCCATCTTGCAGCTACAGAACATGTCGAAGGTGTCATACCTTTTGACCCGGGCGTGAGCCTGAAAAACCAACTTCATCTCTTGGAACATCTCATATGCTCTGTGGTGCTCAAAACGTCTTTGGAGCCCCGGTTCTAAGCCGAAAAGCATGGCGCACTGAACTATCGAGTAGTCATCTTTTCTTGTCTGCCAGATGTTCATAACGTCCTCAGGAGAAACCGTAGGGGGTGGCTCACCTAGCGGTGCATCAAATACATAAGCCTTCTGTGCAGCAATGAGGACAATCCTTAGATTACGGACCTAGTCCGCATAGTTGCTTTCGTCATCTTTCAACTTTTCTTTCTCTAGGAACGTATTAAACTTCAGGGGAGCTACAGCACGGGCCATTGATCTATGGCATAAATTGCTAAGACACTTAGACTATGTTCATGATAATTAGTTCATTTAATCAAATTACTAATGAACTCCCACTTAAAACAACATCCCTCAAGTTGTTTAAGTGACACATGATCCAAATCAACTAATCCATGTCTGATCATCGCGTGAGATGGATTAGTCATCAATGGTGAACATCTCCATGTTGATCTTATCTACTATATTACTCATGTTCGACCTTTCGGTCTCCGGTGTTCCGAGGCCATGTCTGTACATGCTAGGCTCATCAAGTTTAACCTAAGTGTTCTACATGTGTAAAACTGGCTTACACCCGTTGTATGCGAACGTAGAGTCTATCACACCCGATCATCACGAGGTGCTTCGAAACGCATTTAACCTTTGCAACGGTGCACACTTAGGGAGAACACTATTTCTTGAAATTAAGTTAAGGGGTCATCTTGTTATGCTACTGTCGTTCTAAGCAAAATAAGATGCATAAACATGATAAACATCACATGCAATCGATATGTGACATGATATGGCCATTATCATCTCGTGCCTTTGATCTCCGTCTCCAAGGCACCGACGTGATCTCCATTGTCACTGGCATGACACTATGATCTCCATCATTGTGTCGTCATGAAGTTGTCTCTGCCAACTATTACTTCTACAACTATTGCTAATGTTTAGCGATAAAGTAAAGTAATTACATGGCGTTAATGATTGACACGCAGGTCATACAATGAATTAAGACAACCCTATGGCTCCTGCCAGTTGCCGTACTCAACGACATGCAAGTCGTGAACCTATTACAAAACATGATCATCTCATACATCACATATATCACATCATGTTCTTCGCCATATCACATCACAACATACCCTGCAAAAACAAGTTAGACGCCCTCTAATTTGTTGTCGCATGTTTTACGTGGCTGCTATGGGTGACTAGCAAGAACGGTTCTTACCTACGCAAAGCCACAACGGTGATATGCCAATTTCTATTTACCCTTCATAAGGACCATTTTCGTCGAATCCGATCCGACCAAAGTGGGAGAGACAGACACCCGCCAGCCACCTTTATGCAACAAGTTGCATGTCAGTCGGTGGAACCGGTCTCATGTTCGTGGACATGTAAAGTTGGTCCCGGCCGCTTATCCCACAATACCGCCGAATCAAGAAAATACTAGTGGTGGCAAGCAAATTGAATATCAACATCCAAAACTCTTTGTGTTCTACTTGTGCAAATACATCTACGCATAGACCTAGATCATGATGCCACTGTTGGGGATCGTTGCATGAAAACAATTTTTTTTCCTACGAATCACCCAAGATCTATCCATGGAGATGTATGCTACGAGAGGGGAGAGCATCTACATACCTTTGTAGATCGCTAAGCGGAAGCGTTAGAGAACGCAGATGATGTAGTCATACATGTCAGCGATCCAAATCGCGATCCGATCCGACGAAGCACTGAACGTACGGCACCTCTGCTTTCAGCACACGTGCGGCTCGGGGACGTCTCCTCCTTCTTGATCCAGCAAGGGGGAAGGAGAAGTAGATGGGATCTCCGACATCACGACGGCGTGGTGTTGATGGAGCACTCGGTGATCCGGCAGGGCTTCGCCAAGCGCTACCGGAAGGAGGAGGGAGTATGAGAGGGGGAGGGCTGCGCCAAGGCATGGGGTACGGCTGCCCTCCCTTCCCCCCACTATATATAGGGGCAAGGGGGGAGGGGGCGCCATCCCTAGCCCCTCCTCCAAGGAGGGGGCGGCGGCCCCTAGGTGGTGGAGTGCCCCCCAAGCAAGGGGGGCTCCCCCTGTAGGGTTTCCCCTCCCACCCTTGGCGCATGGGCCCTAGGGGGGTTGAGATGCCCAGCCCACTAGGGGCTGGTGCGCCTCCCTTCACAGCCCATGAGGCCCTCCGGGGCAGGTGGACCTCCCCGATGGACCCCCGGAACCCTTTCGGTGGCCCCGGTACAATACCGATAAGCCCCGAAACTTTTCCGGTGACTGAAACATGACTTCCCATATATAACTCTTTACCTCTGGACCATTCCGGAACTCCTCGTGACGTCCGGGATCTCATCCAGGACTCCGAACAACCTTTGGTCATGAACGTGCATATCCCAATACTACTCTAGCGTCACCAAACGTTAAGTGTGCAGACCCTGCGGGTTCGGTAATCATGTAGACATGACCGAGACCCAAGACACCTCTCCGGTCAATAACCAATAGCGGGACCTGGATGCCCATATTGGTTCCTACATATTCCACGATGATCTTATTGGATGAACCACGATGTCAAGGATTCGGTTAATCCCGTATGCAATTCCCTTTGTCCCGCGGTATGTTACTTGCCCGAGACTCGATCGTCGGTATCTCCATACATAGTTGAATCTCGTTACCGGCAAGTCTCTTTACTCGTTCCGTAATACAAGATCCTGTGACTAACTCCTTAGTCACATTGCTTGCAAGCTCATTATGATGTTGTATTACCGAGAGGGCCCAGAGATACCTCTCCGTCATACGGAGTGGCAAATCCTAGTC